>CP137673.1:5806934-6264021 GCA_037976565.1 Mesocentrotus franciscanus
TAGGTATGGAATTTAGATTTAAATGATTGCCATGTATAACATCAACTTAAAAGAGGAATCTGGATCTATTGGTTTTGCGGTTCGAGTCCCTGATACGGCGCCCATTTCATTTGTCATTCCCAATCGAGGTGTAGTAAAAGGGGACCTCATATGAAGTAATACTAACAACATTTAAGTTCATGGAAAGGGGAATGGTTGTTCACATGTTTGCTTTTCATCTTAGTTACCATGCGGGTGGATCAATCATATAGTCCAATCGTAAACTAGTCCAGCTCTTAAACTAGTCCAGTTGTAGAAATCACTCCAGTCAAGCGTAATGGACCAACAATAAACTAGTTAAGCAGGCCAATAGCTAGTCCAGCGGACTCGATTAGTTTAGAATGCAGGTTTACGCTAGTCAGGCAGTCTAGTTTTAGGTTCGTCCAGCCTCCGCGTGATGAAAAAAAAGCTACCCATAGACCTTTGTTCGAAAAAATACAAAAAGCAAAGATGAAACAAACAAAAACCTAAAAAACTAAAAAAACTAAAAACGATCAAATAAAAAAAACAGCAACAACGAGCGATTCAAACAAAAACTAACCTACTGTTTAAAACAAACATCATTAATGGGGGTGTTCAAGGCATGTTAGCTTGCTTGGATAGAGCTTGGATACAACACCGATGCCACCTAGACAGATAGCTTGCTTCTCAGTAAGCTAACAGGACAGGAGGTGTGACATCCGAGGCGTAAGACTTTCTCTCCTTCTCCTTCTCTTTTTCCTTCTTCTTATTCTCCTTCTCTTTCCTCCTCCTTCTTCTTCCTCCTCCTCCTCTTCTTCTTCTAATTCCTCCTCCTCTTCTTCTTCTCCTTCTTCTTCTTCTTCTCCTTCCTCCTCCTCCTCCTCCTCCTCCTCCTCCTCCTCTTCTTCTTCTTTTTATGTTCCAGGCATGCTAGCCTGCTCGGATCAAGCTTGGATACAACACCGATGCGTACCTAGGAAGATAGCCTGCTTCTCAGTAAGCTAACAGGACAGGAGGTGTGACATCCGAGGCGTAAGACTTTCTCAGCAACTAGACTGATGTCATGATTGCGAGGGAGAGGGAGGACCAAGGCGAAAGAGAGACATGAGATAGAGAGAATGAGGTTGTTCAGGAGGGATGATTGTAAAGAGAGATGCACAAAGCCATATCTCTCTATCTAAAAACAGAGAGCGATAGGAAGAGAGAGAGAGAGAGAGAGGGAGAGAGATGGGGAAGGGGGAGGGGAGAGAGAAAGGAAGGGAGAGAGAGAGAGAGTTGGGGTGCAGAAGGCAGCGATATAATTAAAATACACCGTGTGTATAGAGACATAGGATTAGGGAGAAGGGCAGCAATGAATAAAGAGAGAGAAAGGGGCATAGAAACAAAAGGGTGAAGAGAGAGAGAGAGGGGGGGGAGCGCTCTAATTACAACATGGGTATCATAAGATGCATGATATTATGCTTACATCTTCTTTGATCTTTGATCAAAATGATAATTAGATTAAGGTTAACATGAGAGAGCACCCCCTCTCTCTCTCTCCGTCTCTCTCACCCTGTCTCCCCCTCTCTCTGTATCTCTCACACACATACTTTTTATCTCATGCAGTTTTCTCTTTCTTCCTTTTTTTGTTCGTACCATCTCCTTACATAATTATGTTACTCTTTGTTTGACTGATGCGGACATTGTTATCAAAGCAGGTGGGCAATTAGGGCAAAACGAGAAGAACATTCTTGACAGAATGCAGCAGAACATAATTATATGGCCAGGCCTGAAGATGATTGAGAGCACATTAATATTGATGGCTATATGAAACATCTACTTAGAAACAAACTATCACAGATGATGCAAGATTCGAGGCAGGCATCAACAGAAGGATCGAAATTGCCTGGAATACATTCCTGGCAATGAAAGACATATTTACAGCAAGAAAGGTGAAAATCGAACGTAGAATGAGACATATGATTTGCTATGTCTGGTCTGTTCTACTCAGGGGCGGATCTACGGGGGTAGGGTTTACCCCCCCTTGGGCTGCCAAGTGAAAATGTGATGTGCATATAAAAACTCCATCATGTGTCCAGACCCACACAGCATTAGTAGATGTCAGTAGATGCCAGGAAAACATCACTTATGGAGGTTTAAAACAGCAACAACAACAAAAATCGCCTCGCCGCTATGCGGCTCGTGGACGATGCTCCGCATGTTGGTAGATGCCAGGAAAACATCACTAACGGGGGTTCAAAATAGCAAAAAAAATCGCCTCGCGGCTCGTGGACGGGTTCGAAACCAAGTCGATGCGCTAGTGCCCTTTGGAAAGGCATTAATCCTCATTACCAGGTCTCTCGGAGAGGACGAAAGCCGTCGATCCTCTGGTTGCTTTCTAACAAGCATTTATGCTTCCTTAGCAGCTTAGCAGGTAAAATAACCACCACTGTGGTCTAGTCTAACATGGACATTTACAAAGAATATGAAAAGATACAAAATCACATCATTTGTAAATTGGATGTACAGGAGAATGATAAGAATATCATGGAAATATGTGAAAACATGTCAGAGGAATATTCCATATGGCAGGGCTATAAAAAAGGATCCTGATAGGAATGGTTAAAGAAAGAATGGCGAAGTACTTTGACGACATTCAAAGACATCAGAGTCCCTTGAAAGATTTATTGGGAAGAAAAATAGAAGGTACCAGACCGAGAGGGAAACCAAGAACGAAATGGGAGGGGAACATTAAGACATGGGGGTGTTTCACAAAGACTAAGATCAACTTTAAGTTGGGCTTAACTATGGCAGGCTGTTCATGCCAATGTTTGCTCTCACCATTTACTGGCATTGGTCACTCAAAGGTTGCAAAAATCATGGTCACAAATGTACAGAATTTACATTTTTGTATAATTCATTATTGAAGGAAAAAATATCATCTAAAGATCATAATGGTGAGAGCAAATAGTGACATGAACGGCCTGACATAGTTAAGTCAAACTTAAAGTCGATCTTAGTCTTTGTGAAACACCCCATGGAGTGGAATGACACTGTAAGAGTGTACTTGGGTGGTAGAAAACAGAAGTGTGCGGGAAAATGTAAATGCAATCAACCTCCGTGCTGGGAGAAGATCCCTTGATAGACAGATGTGAACCATTGTTTGGTTTACACGGCGTAATGTAGTGCCACTACATAGCGAGTAACAGAACAGAAGTGGTATGTGCAGTGTAAACAGAGAGAACATTTCACAGTGTCGACAATGTGAAATCGCTGCCTGTATTTACACTATTTCCTTCACTGCATTCACACTAAGCATGCTAAGGGCTTTTTCAGATATTACGCGGTTAACCAACGCGTTTTTCTTTTTTACGTGCAAATGAAAGGAAGGTCTTTGGGTTGGAATGAGAATAGAATAAGAGGTAGTACATCATGAGGATTTATAACAATAATGTATGTATAAGATGAATAAGAAAGGACCAAGGAGATTTCCCAGTGGAACACCAAATGTATGGGTAGTAACGATAACTTATGATCATCTAAATGAACGAAATGATGTTTGATATGACAAATACTTCCTGAAACACTCTAAAGCTTTCCCCAAACATCATAATGTGAAAACTTAAATAAGAGAATGTATTGGTTGATAGTTTCGAAAGCCTTGAAGTCAAAGGATATTGCTATGGTATATTATGTCAGCCCTGGTCAATGGCATGAACTATAGTATCGAGGCATGTTAATATCGCCTGTCTTGTATTGTGGTTTGCTCGAAAGCCAAATTGCGAATCATTAATAACATTTTTTGTTTAAACAAAAACTGACTCTAGTAAAACAATCATTTCTAAAACTTTGATGAGATATGGCAGTAATGATATGGGCGTATAGTTATTAGTTTATAAACAATCATCTCTCTTAAATATTGAAATGACTTTGGCGATTTTTGCATATTTATTTTTGTACTATGCCCGTAGCTAATGATAAGTTAAATATGTGAACCAAAGGCTTTGCTATTGGTAGGATAATATATTTGAGCAGGTGATTGCCAATGCCATCATACCATGAAATCTTCTCCTTACAATTTATTTAGTAAACCAATAATTTATCTGCGGGTAGTTGGGGCAAAAATCGGTTGACGCGGTTTTTTATGCTAGGTTTTGTCCGATCCGGGACAAGTACGGGCTGAAAGTTTAGGCAAGCGCTTGAAGATCTTATATCAAGATGTTATTGGGATATTTAATTTATGTTCATTCTCAATATTTCTGTTTAAGGTGCACTATATCATTTTCAAGGTATTTTTAACATGACCTTTAGTAATTACAAAGATTCGGGAATATACTTTTCATGTTTGTTTTCAAACACCTGTAATCTGCATGACATATTAAAAGTTAATGCACTATTAATGATGCTAAAATATGTTAAAGTGCATCTCACCATACTTAGCCTACTGCTGTTTCATTAATTGCATACATTGACTTTCCCTTTAGAAATTCTAAAGTCATGAAATTAGTTTCAATCGTGTTAAAAAAAAGCTACAATACTGAGCTAGCTGCTGTATCGGAGAACCCTCTCAAATCGTTAATCTTTTAAAAGGTATGAACATGATACGGGGAACATAATACTTAGATGGACTACGGTACCTTCCAATACCTTTTAACCTGACTGAACATAATTCTCGAAGAAAAAAGGTGATACCACGAGTACGTCCACGGCTCGTTTGAGTTTCATCATGTATTTATTCATTACAATTTTCTACCGCTATCCCTTGGGATTCTTAACTGTCTGGATGTGGGAACATTGAAGTACCTAGACCGACGAAAGCCCTTGGTAACCCGGCCCTCAGGGAGGAGGAGGAGAAGGAGGAGGGAATCGATTTGTTTAAAGAGCCTCGTCGATCGTGCAAATATCCCACATGTTTGGAGCGCCCTCGGCCCCATCATCGTAGTCTCAACAGTTTGCTGTGGATGAGAGAGTGAGACAGGACGAGATAAAAGATAAGAGAATGGGAGAGAAACAGAGAGAGACAGAGAGAAAGGGAGAGACAGAAAGAGGGAGAGACGGAGAGAGAGAGAGAGAGAGAGAGAGAAGGAGACAAAGAGAAACACAGAGACAAACATAATACTAAGTGCAGATGGAATCAAAGGCAAGTGCTATGACAAACAGAAACGTAGACATTTGGAGAGAGACATGTGGGGAGAAAATAAAAAAGGAAGGGAAGTTAAACTAAGACAGAGAGGTGGAGAGAAAGAGAGAGAGAGAGAGAGAGAGAGAGAGAGAGAGAGAGAGAGAGAGAACAAGCGAGAGAGGGGGAGAGTCTCTTCTCTAGTCCTTGTTTTTGTCTTTGCTCTTTTCCTAGTCTCTGTTTTTGTCCTTGCCCTTGTCCTTGTCCCTGCCCTTGTCCTTGGCTTTGGCGGTGTCCTTGTCTGTGTCGTTGTCTTGACTTTAGGTCTTCCCGTCTGACGTCATCTTGTTCAATTTTCTACTTATCAGCCTATGAAAATACGCAACTACTAAAATTATAAAATCATAGCGTCCTCGATCGCTCGTGGGTGTTGAAGCATGGTCCGTTTTTTCCACATGCACTGCTCTACTGTGTTTTTATTATGCCTATATGAGTGTTCATACTTCTGAGCGGCACATGTGTGTACTTTTTGAATGTCCTTTTTCTTTATTTATTTCTCCTCTTTTTTAAATCTTATTTTTAGTAATCCACACAAATACAAGCTCTGCTTTTTAAAGGATTTCTCTTTTCCTTTAATATTCGACTTAATTTATGATAATACTCTAGTATGCTTTTATATTTTGTATCCTAAATTGATATGATTACTTATCAACATTTGATATTGTATAATTACAAATAAGTTTCATTTTCTACGATATAAAGCAAATTTCATTTGATATAAATTTTATGTAAGCATTCTTTTTATGTTTTGAATGAGTTATGGAAACAAATTATTTGAAATGAATGGAAATAACTAATCAACGCAAAAAATAGCAATATATAAACTGAATGGGGTAAAAAAAAAAAAAAAATTGGAGAGAGCTATAAAGAGCGATAAACTGAGGCAAAGAGAGAAATCGAAGGGAGGGAGGGGGAACAAAATAGGTTTATAGCAAGAGAATATTCAAAACATAGCAAGAGATTATCCACAACAAAGCGAAAGGACTACGGAGCGCAGACAAAGCAAATAAGATGGAGAGAGTGAGATTTAAGCATAGAGGAGAGGGAATTTGATATTGCTTTTATTCGGACAAAAGAGCACATAGAAATGTCAGAAAACAACAACGTGCAGCACATAATTACTCTGCATCCAACGTAACGTTCGGAGAATTCGGAGAAGAAGCAGAAGAAGACGAAAAAGGGAGATGGGAGGGAGAAAAAGAATGAGAAGAAGCAAAAACAAAACCATTCGATAATAGGTTCGCTCTAATTGTTTGATGAAATCAAATCGATGGTAATCCAATTGAATAAACATAAGGGATTGTGCACGCTCGATTTTAATGGATAGATTTGTAGGATTCACGTGAAATTTTAAATACCAAATGCCTTAAAGGTACTATGTCCCATTTGCAGGCCAAAACAATGAAAAGGTTAAATTCCAACGGCATTTGAAAGACAATACTAATTTAGAACTTCCCTAAAAAAAGGGGGCTTGAAAATGTCTTTAAGTGGAAAAATAACGACTATTAGTTGTCGAATCGACTTAGGAGCTATAGAGCCAGTAAGTAATAGTCTGTTTTTCAGACCATTGTACCGAATGGTCGTACGTTTTATGCTGCGCAAAGATTCAATCAGTTTAATTTTGGCCATTACAAGAAGTGGGTTATTGATGTAGACAAATGCTCATGTATCCTTTACAGCTCATTTTATGTATGTTATTACCAAAGATGAAAAAGCCAGTCAGTCACTCAATAGTGTCTGACAGTGAAGTCTAGCAAGTAAACGGGTTTCCTTGCATAATTTGAATATGAGGACACTGCTAACGTTTAAATTTCACAGATAGGACATACATGACATATTCATAATTCCTGCAAAGTTCTACAGAATTTGATGTTGGCTGCAAAAGTGACATAGTATCTTTAATACGAGCAGCGCTGGGCATCAACACCTCAAAAGGTTCTCTTTTTTTAAAAGCCGCAAAAGGCTATGTATAATGTTAAAATCATTAATATGGCATTACAGATCTTTTAAGAAATGGATTCAGGTGCTGAATTCGAAGAAAAAAAAACTCAATGTAATACTATATACATAATTTAATGAATGATTACAGAACAACAAAAAAAGAAAATATGTTCATATAATTTCCGCAGAAATAAATATTAAAATGAAGAAATTGCATTCATTGCCATGATAGTTCGGATCTCTCATTATCTTAATGGTCTTTATTTCTCCTTCAAAGGCCCCTCTCTGTCTGTCTGTATGTATGTCTGTCTTCTGTATGTCTGTCTGTCTCTCTCTCTCTCTCACTAACTATCAATCCCTTCATCTGTATTTCCTTATCCCTTGTATCGCCTTTCGTTAAAAGCATTAGGCGTCGCCATCGGATGGAGTATCAGTGTTAGTTCCGACCTCGGGATCACATCCTTTTCACGGCGCCTGGGCTCTGGGATGGTAAGCCAATCTAATATCAAAGTACATAATGTATTCTCTAGAGATTTAACGAAGAGAGAGAGAGAGAGCGAGAGAGAGAGAGAGAGAGAGAGAACGATTCAGCCGTATTGTCTATAAACTAATTAAAAATAATAATGTTCACAGAGATGAAGACCTATATAATTATGTTTTTACACGGAAAATTAACCAATTCAAACCAAACCAAACCAGAGAGAAAGAGGAGGAGGGGGGGGGGGACCAATCCAGCCGTTTTTGTTAAATGTTCTTATAGATATGTTTTTATATGTAAAATAAAACCGAACCAGAGAGAGTGAGGGGTGTGGGAGGCAGAGAAAAAAGGGAGAGGTAGAGGGTATACCCATTCACATCAACGGGGCCGACACCAGGCCGAATACGGACCCCCCCAAAAAAAAAAAAAATAAATAAATAAATAAATAAATAAATAAATAAATAAATAAATAAATAAATAAAAAAAATAAAAAATAAAAAATAAATAAATAAAAAAAAAAATTTAAAAAAAATACATTATCCCGAAATGCGAATAATAAATGTGGTCAATTTGGAGTCGATTTGGAGTCAGCTTGGTGGAGTCAAGTAGTAAGTAATGAATATGATGTATTAACAAGAGATTGATGAGAAGAAAATTGCTGGAAGAAGAGAAGAATCTATAAGAAATTGTGTAATAATTTTTTATTGCAACCACATAGTTATTTATATATTTATGTATGTTTTATTTGTATTTGAAATAATAATGATTAATCGATAAAGAGTGCGATTCATAGATGACAAAAACAATGATGATAATTATTGCGGGTTCTTGAATAGTGTCTCATCACACTCCTGGTGGTCAAGCGTTATTACGTGGGCCTAGTAGCTATTGCCACCGCCTTAAGGAATTAATTCTCACGATGTACACTTGACAATATATTCCTGAAATTTATGTAAATTAAATCGTTTGCTAGTATAACCAAAGGGAATTTAAAACGCTCAGAACTAGGTCTCGAACCATCGACCTTCGCATCCAAAGACAAACGTCTTAAATCCGACTGGACGATAGAGAGAGAGAGAGAGAGAAGGAGGGGGTGTGAAGGAGGGGTGACAACGCATGGGTAAAATAACAGGAGGGACAGAGAATTTTAAAAAAAGAAAGGAGATGGAGTAAGAAAAGAGGGAGAGAGAGGCAGAGAGATGCATAAAAGAGGGAAAGAGGCAGAGAGATACAGAGAGACAAAAATAAAAGCAAGAAAGAGAAAAACAGTATTAGAAAAAAGTAATAGAAGAAGAATAAGAAGAAGAAAGGCGAGAGCAAGAGAGAGAGAGAGATAGATGTAAAAGGATCCTCGAACAAGCATATATTTTACAAAGTCTGGTCATAGATGGAAGCATTGCCTGCAACCCATTTTCGATTATACCCATTACTGCAAAGGCCAGAACGCAATTAAGACATACCGGGATGGACGAACGTGCAAATGTAAATGGTGCACATTCTGGAGGGAGATAAAATCATTAATTTATCATTCCCTATCCCTCCTTGCAGCCAATCCATTCCACCGCGGTTGATGACCCCAAGCTAGTCAATCGAGAATTCTGCAGACTCTGCAATTGCGTGAAGAACTCACAACAAGAAAAAAAAGTTGCGAGTTAAAGCCAAGCAGGAGACAAACAAAACTGGGGCGTAAATAAAATAGCGGGGCATTTCGTCAATCAAATTTCGATTCCCCCCTGTAATTCGTAAACTAGGCCTGACATGCATCCAGCCCTTCGCCTTAAACCATTCCGATTCCTCTGATGAGCAATTAAGTTATTCCATCATTCAAATGGTATCGCGTGCCTCTAGCAATGTATAACATGCGTAATGCAAATGGCAGGCAAAGTCGAACCGTGGGAAGTAATAAATATGATTTAAACGAAGAAAACAAAACTAATAAGTGCTCAAAGTAAATTCTTCAGAGAATGTAGATGGATTGACATAGTCAGAAATGCAATGGCATTGTGAGAAAATGAACTAAGAAAACCTCGCCAATAACGCAACTGATGCCTGCGTGAGTCTCAATTTAATCTCAAATCTAGTCATTCCTGGCCGTGTCAGTTTTATTGCTTCCAGTATTATCAGTAATCACCCACAAATAACGTCATCATATTTCGCTGGTTATAATCATCTTAAAGTTTACCAATTACCACAAAGTATTTCGTTTTATATGTGACGTAGTTCCATGTCTTATACTATATTCAAAATATGAGCTTCATATATCACTTCTATAAAACATACTTTGGAAATTTTAATGCTCCACTCTCGATCATCATAAAAGAAACGTGTGTATTGACTACTCGATGCAAACTTACGTCTTCGCATAAAATAGAGTGGACGAAACCCTGTAATTTTCTTCGTACATGTACTCCTTTTCCGTTAGCGACGGTTAGTCCATAGAAATTCATGTGAAGCTTTTTTTTTAAAGGTTGATTGTATACACTTTAAAGTGCATGGATACCTTCCATTTTTACTCTGTTCTAAAATGTCCATTTCCACATTATTTCAAAATTTTGCAATTATTACTGTAAACTGTAAATCAATATACATACGAACTATTGAATGGATGGTGGTCTCTACATAGGTATGAAACTTGTTTTATTCATTACCTTGTGTATCGATGAATGGACAAGGTAACTCAATTTGTTAAGTCAATCAGCTCTATCTACTTTTTTATTCATGGGGGTGGGGGGGGGTAGGTACAATTTTTAAGTCTCATAATTTTCTCGAGAATTCGATGAATAAAATGTGATTTTTCTTGTTGTGTTTATTCTTTTAAAAAATGTTGTTTGTAGATATTTAAATTGGCTCTATATTTGTTTGTCAATGATATTGTGTAAAATTTACTTGTATCTTTAATCAATGTACACGGACTCGCCGAAAAGCAGTCTGTTTTGACTGATTGTGAGTTTTGACCGTGATTAAATAATTAAAATACAATACAATATAGAAAGAGAAGGAATGAATGGAAAAGGGAGTTGAAAAGGAAAGGTCAGAGAAATGGATAAGGCGAGGAAGGGTCGACCCGGAACGTCGGCGACTTTAACGTGTGAAGGCAGAAATCCCCTGAATATTTCATTAACATGCATCACTCTGTAAAATGAGTAAGTTGCTAAATATATCAATTTAAGAACACCGATGAAAATATCTCGAGGAGCAGGGTAGTGGGCGGTACAAGAATTAAAAATATATATATTTGATCATGATCTGTACGCCGCTTCACCCTTTACGTCATCGCTTGTTCGCCGTGATATTAACCATGGTGATACGAGAAAACAACTTTCTTTCCCAATTAATGAACGTCATGTGATCTGGATAAAAACGTGCAGCTAATTCATATATGCAGCAAATGCAGGTGTTATAACAATGTATATGATTATAATGATTGAATCAAGTCCGTTTCCTTACGTCATTCTCTTCCGGCGTGTGTCCTAAAATCATGACGTTGACTGTACTGTATGTTGGCTTTCGATCAATAACGAGAGCATCGGGACAAAATACAACGATTAAACATAAACTTTAAAAGGATGTGTATTGAAGAGACAGTGGTCACATCTTCTTAAAATGTAAACAAAAAAGAAGAGTAGCATATGAAAATAATAGTCTTAGTGATAAATGGAAATATGCTCCCAATAGCTTTCTACTAAACCTGAGATTTAACTTAAGTGGTTTGTACTTACATGCTATTAATTTTTAGAACGTTTAGAATAACGCCAAAAGGCAAATATAATCAGATCAAGAAATACTTATTAAAGATTTTATGGAATTTTGTTGTTAAGTTGTTATTTCAGGCGAAAATAGTGATGTATTGTTAATTCAAGAAAAGATTATGTTTTTAAATATCACGAGTTCGTAAGAAACCATTAATAACTATAAGAGGTTGAATTTCTCTTCTTCTTAATGAAAATACACCCACGCAATACATTAGAGTAAAAAGGCATGCTTTTAAAGAGAAGTTGAGTTCTGGGAAGAAGAAAAAAATGAGCATTTTCATTTTTGTATGAATAGTGTGGAAGAATATCATCGAAATATATTTCCTGATCAGGAGCCCGTTTCATAAAACTTGTTATCTATAACAAATGCTAAATTTCTATGACAATTTTGCTCTCAGCCAATCAGATGCCATGATTTCAGTAGCTGATAACAGTAGCTTGTAACTTGTTATTGATATCAAGTTTTATGAAACAGGGCCCAGGATGGCTCTTCAAATGCCCTCATATTCGAAATATGACAAATATTTATGTAGTCTTAACATACACGTGTGATTAGGTTTCTTTCATTTTGCTCGTTGATGATTCTAAAAAATCTCGCAGTATAATATGAATATCTGTATGCCACGCAATCAATCTTTCCCAAATGCTTCAAGACAGTTTCATACGCAATGCAATCGCATGACCGGAACTCAATTTTGTCTTTAATTGTTCAAGTAGTACAGTCATCTTCAATGAGTGGTCCTAAATTATTCATAGTACGGTTTCTATGATAGATAGCTCTCTGTCAGTACGATGCCTTGCCATCGTCCTATGTTATTAATCAGTTTAAAAAATTAATCCTGCGTGTTCGTTCTGTGAATGGACATAATGAATACTAAAAGGGAGAGGGAGAGAAAGAGAGGGGGAGGGGTGCAAAAACAGCCAGACAGAGACAGACCAGAAAGACAGACAGAGAGAGAGAGAGAGAGAGAGAGGCCAAGAGAGAAAGATAAACGGTAGAGAAACGTATGAGAGCTCTGTGTCGAACAAGGCCCTGCGTACTAAAATCCCGTTCCAGAGACAGTCAGAGGTAGAGGAGAGGAGGAAATAGAATAAAGAGAGAGAGAGAGAGAGAGAGTCAGAGTCAGAGGAGAGATGGAAAGAGGGCATATAGGTAGGAGTAAAGGGAGAGACGAAGATAAGTTTTAGAATATTCAACCGACAATCAAAGTGAATGTAGATTGATAGACAGATGGAGATGAGAATCTAGGATGGTAAAGAGTAAACTAGACACACTGCAAAAACAAGGGTGTTAATTTTAACACTTTCCCGATATCTATATCGGAAAACATCAGCTGGTGTTATTTAACACCAGGGTTTGGAATTAAACAATTCAATTCCACTATTGGTGTTAATATTTGGCAACTCCTACTGGTGTAGATTAACACCACACTGCAAAAACAAGGGTGTTAAATTCAACACCATGGGTTTTATTTTTAACACTTTCCCGGTATCTATATCGGAAAACACCACCAGGGTTTGGAATTAAACAATTCAATTCCACTTTTAGTGTTAATATTTGGCAAATCCTACTGGTGTAGATTAACACCAATATCTGGAATCATAACAAATTCAATTCCACTTTTGGTGTTTTATATTTATATTTAGATTTTCTATGGGTTTCTAATGGTCCCACATTTCATATTTCCTATTATCGACCAGGGTAGAAGAACCAGTGGTAAACTGATAATTCGTAATCGATGTTGGCAACTGTCCACCAATAGGTATATTCTAATCTCCATTGAATTAACTCCATCACATAGATCATTTGAAGTAAATCCAAGATTAACATTTAAAAGATACAGGCTGGTACACCAATATATAATAAACATGCATGTTGTCATATAATCATATAATCAATATATCTATTGCTAAAACGTTAATGTGATTGTAACAAGATCGGACAAATAATCTATTGGTCAATAATTGCCAAAGGAAAATACAAATCACAAAATTGATGTGCATTGTCATAATTTGCTTAACAAATCATGATAAATGTATTTTTCTGTAAACACCTATAAAGTAATCATTAAGCGCGCGTACACTTTGTGAAAACTTATTCGACCAATCAACCGCCTTAAACGAAATCACATGATGATACTTTCAACACCGAGCATAAAACTACACCATGTTACTTAACACCCAGTAATTATTAATGCATGCTTAAATCTGACCGGTGTTAAAAATAACACCACTGAGACAACACACCTTTATAATCAATACCATACTGGTGTAAGAATTTCTACACCCTGGGTTTTACAGTGTAAATACGTGAACGAGAAAATAACAAGAAATGAAAATCGTCACCGAAATCCCTCAACATCAGCACCCAACAACTTAAACGTACCGCAGCTATAACAAAAAAGAATAAACTATGAACAACGATCGGTTTCATATGCCGATTGACTTTTCCGTTGATTACAGATATCTTACTTTATTTCATTAAATCAAGAGACACGGTTAAATGAAATATGGAATAATGAGGCATGTAAAATAAAAGCGAAAATGACAACTATTATACGTAATTCATGCGAATCAACCATCGTGGACAGTCAGACACAACTCCTGGAAACCGATTAAAAAAATATATCCTCTTATAGAGTCTTGACTGATAGTTTCTAAAAATAACACGGGAAGAACATTCATCATGACGCCCCCATATGTGAGTATATAGTAAACATTGTGCCGACAAATAAAGGGCATTTTCGAAGGTTATGAGTGAAGGCTAGATTCGTGGAAGCATACATTGAATATTTATAAACTGTTGATAAATACTCAAACCCTTACCTTGGTCTAGCGTTAAGTTAGATTTGTTTTCTCAGAACGGTCAGTGCTTTCGAAGGGGTGTAACGTGGATAATGATAATAATGATTATGCTCATAATTTTGATAATAATAATAATAATAATAAAGATAATGGGTGGTATTCTCGAAAGCGGACTAACTAGATTAATCCTCCGACTTAGTATGGAATGCCAAGTGTCTATATGAATATGTTTTTGAATAATTTAATCTGTCACTAAATCAAAATCAAATGTAATAACATAATAAATAAACAACAATATAACTATGAAATAATTATGTTATCATGGTTATTTAGGGACATTATGAAATTATTCAAAAATAAATTCATATGGACACTTGGCATTCCATACTTAGTCTGTGGATTAAAGCATGGACTAAAGTTAGTCCGCTTTCGAGAATACCACCCAATCATTTCAATAATAATGATAATAACTACAATAATGATAATAAATAATGAAGATTAATAATGAATGATATCAAATTATACCAATAATATGTTTAATTAAAGCTTGTCTGTACTCCTTTGGCCAGGAAGGATTAGACCTTCCAGCATGGTCACTGACTGGTGGTTAATTCATTAACTCAGCTCTCAATTAACATAAGAAAAAGTGGATCATGGGGGACCAACGGGGACCGCTTAGGCATTGTTTTCTATATAGAGGGAGCAAGTAGCTACAATTAGTGCAGTGGGGCTTTAATATAGCGCCTAAAATGTACACGATCTCACTCTAAGGGTCTTACTTGTTTATTACTACCACGTTCATTGGACCCAGACTTGCTCTCACACAATGTATGCACCTTATCCACTGCTCGTAGAGCATTCCAACCAGTCACAATGCTAATCAAACCACAGGAACTCTAATTGTGTCTTGTCGGGTACCCATATTTTATTAAGTGGATAAAGAGAAGCTACGCGCCAGGGATCGAACCCATGACCTACAAATCTCCAGTCACAAACGTGAAAGATGTCGACAACGAAACCTGGTGGCCATGGTAAAGATTTTTCTTCTTTTATCATGTAGAGATCTAGTTTTTTTTATACAAAACACTAGATATTTGTGTCCGCCAAACCCAGTTCACATTTAATTCATCACTTGGCGAAGCGCCAAGAGTGTCAAATCTGACAGACATGAGCGCTATACAAGAACCCACTATTATTGTTATTATCATCCTCCTCATCATCATCATCATCGTCGTAATCATGGTCATCATCATCACCATCGTCACCATCGTCATCCTCATCATCATCATCATAATAATCATAATCATCATCATCATCATCATCGTTATCATCATTATCATCTTTCACCATCGTCATCATTATCATCATCAGTATCATCATGTTCATCAATGGCGTAATGATAATCGTGATTATTGTTTCATAGGCTACATCTTTCTATATACAAATTTTTCGTAAATGTTCATCAAATTCTTCAATAATTTTTTTTCTTTTTGACCATGCAGGTCCACTGAATTAATATTATCATTACAATTGTAAATTTATAGATACCCAATCGTTATTTGAACATTTCTATAACTCAGACTAGCTCAGTACACTTACGAGTCTATACTGGTCTACCGATTTAGCCAAAATACTCAGCGCGTGCTCACACAAAAACCAATACCACATCCCAAGCCTGATGCAGGACGGCTGTTACCTTAAGCTATAAACGATAGAGAATCATGCCTCTCTTTCTGTTCAATATTTATAGAAGAATTTGGTGCTCTGAAACAGCCGAAGGGAATTTTCATTTTTTCCTCGGAAAAAATGCAGCGCGATAACGACGTTATATATTTCGAAATCCCCCCTGGCCATTGGATAACGACATTTTGTCCCAAATTGCGGCCAGAAATTGCACACATTAACATGACACCTCGCGGGGGAAGATGGCTCAAAACTCTTATAATATACGTGAGGAACCGTGCCGTGAAATCTTCATGCATTATACAAACGATGCAATCGCACAAGCAATGACCCCTTGAATGTATTACTAGGTGTAATCGTTCTCCTTGCAAACGGGGCCTCCTGTCACCCTTCACTTTCAAGCCGATGAACATTAGAGGATATTTAAAGTAGCAAAATTTCGAAAGCATTTAAAGTGCTGGCTAAACGTGCTTAGGCCAGTATGTTTTAAAAACATAACTACGTCTTGATAACATGCTACATGTTAGATATTACAGCCAGGCAAGGAAAAATTGTCTTTTTTCTGATGATGATGATGATGATCCACGGCCCTTGTATGGCGCCATTTATCTGTTTCAAACATTCAAAGGCGCCCGCTCCTCCAATAGTTATGGACTAAACATTTGCTTGAAAAAATGGTTTTTGAGGCCTGCTTTAAAACTTTCTAGCTTGTCGGTGTTGCGAAGAACAAGAGGGAGGGAGTTCCAGAGGCGTGGAGCAACTGAAGTTGTTGGAAGCATTAATGTCATTTTAACGTGCTAATATTAAAAGAATAATACACGACTATCAAGAGAGTGGAATGATTCGGTGCTGATGCGGCTTTTAAACACTTCCTAACAAATTTTTAAAAAGTTTTAATATAAAGGAGTTTGTTTGTTTGTTTTTATTTTCGAAAATTCAAAAACAAAATACAATACAAGAGAGACTTTGAGGGAGAGTTTTCGTCGAAGAGGAGGCTCTAAAAGTCTCAAGCCAGAAGGGAACATAGATCAGAAAGGATACCCGGTGTTCTGATCCAACTTCAGAAACCTCAGAGTAGGCACGTGACTTCCTTTTAATGTCAAGGTATTATCTAATGACTACACGAAGTATTCATCAAATTGCATCGATCGGCTACTTGATGACGAGACAGACATGTTTTTGGGAATGCCTTGATCATCCACAATCGATTGAGTCCATGTCTATGTGAAAAGTAAACGACTACCCGCTACATTGTGAATCATCCTGTATGTTCTGTGGCGATGGACATGACATGTTTTGTGACACCCCCATACTGAAAAGTGAAGAAAAAATACATAGAGAAACAAGTAAAACAAATAAATTAGGCGCTGACGTGTAATCATTATTCATTGCTCTTCATGAAAACAATTTCCCATCTGGTTCAATTTTTATAGGTCAACGTACATAAAATATGACCTTAGCTATAAGATAAAAAGCATATGTGTAAATAACAATGACATTTAACCTTCTACTGACATTAAACCATTTTATAGGAGGCGAGTTTTCGTTGTCAAGTCGAATGACCTCGTATAGTTCACTGTTACATTACTCATCCAGAGTCTCTATTCAGCGATGAATTAAAGAGATGTTAAGTTCTGATAATTTTTTTTTTTTTTTTTTTTTTGGGGGATTTAGCGTGGGAGAGTATGATAGAAAATGAATCAATGAAAATGGTGGCTCCTCAAATGCCCCCATATTGAAAATATGAAAAGGAATATCTAAATCTGGTGCACCTCGACTTTCATGCCACATGTGACCTTAAGCAGAACTGCGTAAAATGTTGGTGATTCCAAAACCTCACATTATACACCAATACTTTTCTGCTACATGATCCACCTTTTTCCAATCGCTTCCACACAGTTCCCTTCATAATGCAATCGCAATCCTAGAACTCAACTTAATTTTAAACCCTTTTAATCCATATGGACTCAATCCCCCATCTATGCCGAGGCCGTCACACCGACACACCAAACAGACCAATTCTAGGCATTCCGGGCCAAAGTAATGTTTTCACGGCCTGTTGTGGGCCTTGTGTCTGTCTTGTTGGTGTGTATGGGGAATGAGGTTCAAAGTCAATTATGCGCGCATCATTCCATCTCATTCCGTTTATTCACACATAGGAGGGTGTTAACATGAGTTAATGAGACGAATTTCCTTTCCCTGTACCATTGGCACACATTCCTTATGTTGTATTGTTTCTTCTGTTTTGCGATCACATAATGTATATTTGTCATTGTACACTTCTTTTGTATGTATAATTCTGCTTTCACATGATCTTTGTTGTTGTTCAACCAATGGAAAAAGAATTGATGTTATCATTCATTTGCTCATTCGTTTATCTATTCATTTATTTATTTAATTTTCCTTTTCTATTGTATAACTATTTTATATAATTATATATATCTTCTTCTTTTTTTTCTTTTGTTTTGGTGGGGGGAGGGGGAGGGGGACCTTAAAAGCTTAATAAGTCCTTTGTTATTTTCCATAGAGGTACCCACATGATGTTAGCACCTTGCCATCATTGAGTTACAGTTCTATTTGTAAAGTGTCATAATTATTCCGATGCCACATTGTACGCTCTCAGAGTAGAGTGAACTGTAAACTCCCAGTTCTGCCAAGAGGATGGCTAGACTTTAATTATGAATCAGTATGTGAAGTCTTTCTGCGCATATGGACCTATGTGTCTAGAAAGTTCACTGTCCTCTCAACCTCTACTCCTCCTATCTTCTCCCTGGTGATCTCTAGGCGGCAGGCAGCAAAGAACTGTCCAGAGAAATCAGTTGGCTTGACAAAAGGCCACTGAACTCGACGAACGCTTACCTAGTAAATCTTAAAGTGTACGAATCACCAAAATATATTTTGTTCCGTAACTTATTAGTTCCCTGTCGTAATAATATATTGAAATAGGAGCTTCAAACTTTACATCTGTAAAGAGATTTTGCAAGTTGAAATACACTCTTAAAGGGAGTGTAGCATGGCAAATACTGGTTAACGCCATCTACGTCTTCTTTTGGACAACTGCACGTAAACGACTGGACTTGATTAACGGTAGTCAGCGACTTAATCCACTTGGTCAGCGCGCGCTAGCGTTCGCGAAACAGACCGAAGTTCTCCTCACGCTTCGGTTTCGCGTATGTTGCACGCACGTGAATGCTGCGGTCGCGTCGTCCGTAATCGTTACCCGATTGGCCTCGAGTAGGGCCATGGGAAAGACACATAGTCTCGTCATGCTACACTTCCTTTAATTAACCATAAAGCCACTTTTGAGTAGACTCCTCGACGAACCCTTACGCGCTCGAATGAAATAGGGCCCGCAAGGAAACCAAGATCGACTTGGGTTAGGTGCGCGCTGTTTTATGTTATTCTTTACCTTCATACGCCTTATTATCCGTTAGCTCAGAGAATGCTTGGTGAAGCTTGTTTTAGGTTGATTGCATACATTCTATTTTTACTTAAATTACTTTCAGGCGATCGATAAACTTTAAGGTTATTAGAACGATAAACCCCTTGTTATGATTACCCCCGTCCGATAACATAATAATTTCGTAACAATTAGTTGCTGAGAGGTGAAAAACTATCATGTCAACGTGATACAATCTCTGGAATCAGTAATTTTATAAAACGTTTTTGTTTCAATCATCGGTGACCATCTTCAGACTTTTAGTGTGGAATGAACCTCGACTTTTCTGTCATTGATCAAAGATCAGTGTGGGTGTATCGTTGCCCTTTAGAAAACCCGTTTACATCAGGGTAAGATTAGATACCCTAGAGCAATATTTCCATCGAAGCAAACAAACAAAAAAACGAATCCGTCATTGGTCATGTTTCTTTTGATTGTACACAGGAATAATATTATGGTCTAGCTGTTTATTCATGAATGTGGGTGTTTGAACAAAAACAAAACTCTTACGCAACCTCGCCCCCTCCCCTTCTCTCTCTCTCTCTCTCTCTCACCTTCTCTCTCTCTTTCTCTCTCTATCATTCTCTCCATATTTCTGTTCAACTTTATAGGACATTTCGCTGGTTACATCATCAATTCTTAAAATCTATTAAAGAGAGAGAGAGAGAGAACATGCAGACAATTAGGGATGAATTAAAATGTACTCTGAGGTCTTCCTTCTCGGAATTTGTTACTTTTTTAATCTCCTTGACTACTGCTCTGTAATCCACTAATTATTACCTTACAAAAGTGAGTACGTCCTTTCTAAAATATGTAGTACATCCAGTGTCATTTGATAGCTGCTTTAGTAGACTATACGAAGGCCAATGTATTTATGAAGTTTGTGGCAATTGCACTGAAGTATTGACTTTTTTGGAAGAGCATACGTTTATTACGTTCTCTGGAAAAGAATAATATCCACATAATCTGACTACACATATTAACTCGTTACTTTAATCGTAGTCAGACAGTCGTAGCCCTGCGTGTCTCTTATACAGTGCGTGTCAAAAAAAACAACAACCTAGTTTTAGCATATTCCTATGTGAAAGTTATAACCTGTGTGCGTGGTCTTCAATTATAGTTCATTTTAAAGAGTAACTAATATTTCATCTAATGATATTTTATTCATACTTAACTCTAATACCATGGATAACTGAGCAGAAGCCTTTTCAAAGCATATTGTCAACTATTGTCTTGTACTACGTTTGGACTGAAGCAATGAATGTGGGTCAAAATCCCTAACGGATTGTTATTTCAGTCCGAAAACAATAAAACATTGCTGACTTGTTCGCATTGATTTTGTGCATTTGAATAGAAAAGATGACAATGACAATTTCAACTCAAACTCAAGACAAGGCTCATTTACAAGCAATTTTTATAATATTCTCTTTGTTATGATGACGCAATCTTGACTTCTCACGCATCTCTTGTTTTAACAGGTAAGCATTGTCACAGAGTCATTAAAAAAATGAAAAGTTTTAGGCAGTGCTATATTTTGTTTTCCATGAAAGTATAGTGTCAAATCGTCATGATCATTGGTATTTATCGACATGTTTCTTTTATTTTTTATTTATATTTTAAAGATTACTAAATTATAAGTCTTCGTGTGCTGTTCGAGATACCCTAAGCATGTGAAATGTTGCAATGGATAAGTGAGCAGAAAGATCTTAGATATCATGAGACAAAAAGTTGGCAGGCTGTTTAAAATAATTTAAGGTTATCCCGTGGTTTGAAACAAGGTCCTGTGAAAGCTCAGGTACATTTAATCCCTTTAAACGTCGAAGCACTGAAGCATGAACAAGAATTTTTTTTTAAAGATAGAAGACCACAGTAATACAGGCATAACGCCTGCCCTTCATTCTGTGCATCAGCCCAAACTTGATACAAGAAGATGTTGACAGTACTTTTAAAAACCCCGGTTCTCAGTCCACTGTGGCAGAAGAATAATATATGAATAGGGTATCATTAAAGAGAAGGTTCATTGATTTTAAAAACTTACTTTATTGTCATTATTGCAAAGGTGAAACTTTGATTGGACAAGGTTATCAAAATTCAATGCTTGGAAACATTCGAAGTTATGATTATTATCAATTGCAAAACGCTTAAATACAGTCCCGTCATAGCACCTGAAAAGCTCTCTGATCGCTGCTGAGATGTGTGACTTCAAATGTTGAACATGATTTGCACAAGCAGAGGATGTCCCATGACATCTCACACATTTTCAGTGCCTGTTTTGTCATCTTCTCTTCAGTTATTTCTCTTACGCCACTACCGTCAGGCTAAATGTTTAATCTATTGCCTCACTCTAAACCCCGCGCATAGTATATATTATTTTGATGAAAAATGCAGCGATAAAAAATAAAGGAATCCGTCGCTTGTAAACAAAATAGGACGCCATTGTATTTTCAGCTGCATACACCGCGGTATGTTTGGCGTTTTAAAGAGGGAACAAATGCCGTCCATGCTATCAATCCGGGGTTTAATTTGAAAGTGTGGTTTCTTTGATTGTTCATTAACCCCTATCCTGTGTATTTACATACAAAAGAATTTAGTTATCAGAATCGGTTTCATATCCATTTTTGAATGGTGTCAAATTCCATCACATTTTTATACACTAAACTCATTATAATTTGAGAAATATTAGAATTGCAATTATGTTCATTCTTTATGGGATGTCGTCTGCTTGGGCAGGGTTGATTCATATCGTGACGGCATTAAAACATCGTTATTTTTCTGGTAAATCTCTCGCATACCCCAGACGCTATGGAGGTGGTTTTATTTGTATTTTTATAAATCACCCGATATGTAGTTGATCTAAAACTTGTACGATGGCCATCTGTTAGCTTACCAGTTTCTAGTGATACGTTATTTTCCATATTTGTGATTTTCTTTGAACAGGCACTTTAAACAGCAAACAAGTTACTCTTTGCTAAATATATTACTCATTTCAGATGTAGTATCGAAAATAATATCGTTAGTGATATTCGTTTGTCTCGCAATGTATGATCAATAAGGGATCTAAAAGATCACGACGTTTCGTGCCTTTCAGTGCCTTTCCCGAGAACTGGATTGGTATACACGGAGGGTAAAATAAGCTATCAATATTCGTCTCAATCCCAATAACTGACCGCCGGTCCTCCCGAAGAGTATAAAAGACGCTTGTTTACGAAGTGTTGCAGCGGCGCACGAAACGTCGTGATCTTTTAGATCGCTTATTGACCATACATTGCGAGACAAACGAATATCACTAGCGATATTATTTTCGAAGTTACTCTTTACCATGAAATAGATTTGAAGGTCACAATGAAAACGAATTTGTAATCATAAACTACCAAAATTGGGTATACTTTTTTTGATACGCACTGTACAATGATGTATGTTGTTCCGATAGTTCATCTCTAATTGCCCGTGGCTAATACGAGCGAAAAAGGCGCTCAATACCATATCATCGATTTGGGTTACGATGTCTTTCATCACAGGTTCATCATATTTGGGTCATGCAATCATATCTTACTGATAACCTTATCTCTACTCGTGTTGTCTCTCAAAATAATGACGTTCAGATGAAGGTAGTTCTCCCTCGAGTAATTTGCCTTTTTTTAAATCGACGTATACCCCAGCCTTCCTGCATAATTCTGATGTCCCGATGGATACTCCAATGCGGAAAACAAATGTATCAGGATTTTAAAAGAACGATGTAATATAAATGTATGTAGAAAAGTGATTCAAAATCAAGATGAATATGACATTGTAGGTATCATGACAATGAACTAGGCGTACAGGCGTAATTTTAAGGGGGAAAAGGGGGGCCCTGCCCGAGTATGAGCTTCCACGTTCCTAAATAGAGGTGTTGTGGTCTAGTGGATACGTCTTCGGGCTGTGGACCACATGGTTAGCGGTTCGAGTTCCGCAGCGACACCAATGGCATTAATCTACATTTGCCACTCTCCAACCAAGACAGTGTGAAATGGGAACCGGTAGGAAGGAATTCCTTGAATGCTCCGAGCACCTAAATCGGTAGCCAGCAGAGCCGCGCTTTACAAAAATATCAGTATTTTTTCGTGTTTATTATTATTATTATTATTATTATTATTATTATTATTATTATTATTATTATTATTTCTATTTTCATTATTATAAAATTTATTATTATAAATATTGCTAACGATCGCGGCATCTTGCCTTTCTTTTACAATGTGCCAATTTGAACACTCGCTGGTTTGAAAAGCCACATGACAACCTGTCTGACACCTACTAGAATCCTGTGGTATTCTATAACTGTCCCCATATAAATGCAGAGTAGCACATGGATATTATTATCATGGCGCATACGGAATTAATGCTAATTGCGGTACAATTTTGTCATCGAAATATACTTAAGAAAATAAAACAATCTACAGACAAACCCTGATAGGACGTGACGGTTGGAGAAGAGGGGGGTGAATGCACACCATAATATTTTATGTAGGTCTACATTGCATGTAACGCCAATGAAAACAATGCGAGGTAAACAAAATATATATTATCTTAAGCCATAATTTATCCTTTCCCAATATGTATATTGTGTTTTATCTGGTTAAAAATAGTAACTACATGTCGTTTTGCTCTTATAATATTTTTTTGTAATTGCCAAATCCTGTGCCTTATGTTTCATCCCGCAAGTGCTTGAACAAACATTCAACTAGACCCACTTTCAACGACGACTGTAATGTGACGCCTGATAGTCTCGTTTGCTGCGCGAATTATCGCAATTTACAACGGATAATCATATTGATTGTATAAATACATCTCTATGAGCGACAAATATGAACGACATTTGGTACGAAATGATGACAGTGATAATGATATTGATGGCGATGTCGATGATAGTGTTAACTCTTTATCCCACACAATTACTCTCCCTCTGACATTTTGTTTTTATCCTGGGGTTATATGAATATACCAAATGCTACAAGATTGTTTAACCGTTTCCAGTGTAAGATTAATTTCTACCGATGTTAAAAGGGGAGTCACAGAATTAACAAAGACCGAAAACGGGTAATTTTGCAGAGCCATTGTGTTGCACAAAACACTCCTTCAGTCCATTAGTGCGTATTTTTTGTGCAAACTTGCACGTTCGGCAAACAAGCGACCGTGTAGAGAGGCCAAGAAAGCAATCGAAGTGTTAATGATGAGTAGTGTATTAGTAAGGCTGCAGTCATGATGAAGATGATGATTTTCTGAGGCAGGGATGACTAAAAGAAGCAAGTTACATTTTCCCTCGTTGCTTATCCTTTACATGCATTCCCTCTATTAAAACCGTGCTCTTTGCACTGTTTCTTCCGGGCATATTTGCCCAAACTATCCATCTGTAAGCTTTTAGCAGCGTGGGCGATGGGGTGGGAGGAAAAATGGATGAAGCATCTCATAACACGGGGAGAGAGACAAAGACAGGTTACAGAATATCACAGAATGTCGTGCTTTGAACTAAGAACGTTATTAATGAACGTCAGGTTGTATGAATCCTGACATTTTCAGCATGGCCGAACTGCAAAGGGAGGGCGGGACTGGAAAAATGGGAAGGCGATTTATTCGACCAATATTGCCATCATTTCTGCTTGGCTGGTTCGTTATTACGCGACCTTGTAGGCCCGCCAATTGGCGACACACAAATTTGAGCACGGGACAACCTTTATTTGTCATACTAGCATTCCAAGAGTTCATCATTAACTCCTTGCTTGCGGAAACCTTGTGGACCCTATGTTAAACAAAGGGGAATGAGCAAAGTCAGCAGTCAAGGGAATTGGGTGAAGACAATTTCTACTAGTCCCATGATAATTGTACAATGAACCATACCAGACTACTTTCCTCATTCGAAAACACTGGCGCCTCTCTCAGATAAGATATTTAGATGAAATCATTTTGGTTAGGCCAACGTGTAATGGAGCATGGGATGAAATCTTTCATGAGCAAACTACAAGAGGACATAACCCCCGTGGCTCGCTATATTTCACATTATGTCAACACCTGTCGATCAATCAAAATTGGATGTCTTTCCAAACAAAAACTAACACTTCCGATGATTGAGGGAAAGACTTCATTATCTTATCAGACATGCCAGGGGATTAGGGTACATGTAGTTTCATAATTGGTGTTGGACTACAGCCTCCGCTACCATAATCTTCTCACTTCCTAAATCCTATTTATAGAGACATAGACTGGATCCATGGCACATGTGACAAAATGCAAGATAGAATATTATGTTATTCACAAAACCTTAAAGGAATGTAAAGATGAATATCATGTTTGAGGGGGAAAAACTGATTCAGTGAATAATGTGTTGCAAATGTCGCAGAGTACCTGCATTCTAGAGAATTTCACTCTGTATTATGACAAAATGCACATTATTATTACTAACTATCCCCTTGTAAGTAGGAGGGGGACAAGGTCAACTTTAAAAACAACCGAGGGGGTGTCGTAATATCTACACATATGTGTGTACAATTAGCTTATAAATGTTAGTAAACCAAGCATTGAACTCCCAAAATAGTTAACTACAGTATTCCTATCATTGTATCATAATATTTAGCCTTAATAAAATTTGCATTAGAGTTTTGAACTACCTTCAAGCGGGGGCGAGGATGGGAGGGGTGCACAGGGGGATGGGAGTAACTTTGGCTAAATATAATCTGGAACAAGTAATAACAAATGTCTTACTCCTCCCTCCCTTCATACGCCAAAAAAGGGCAAACTTTTCTAAAACAAACCACTGTCTTGTAGTTTCATATTAAAGATTGGGCGCCGGCCCGATTTTTCCTTATTGGGGTCCCCATGTGCCTTGTTTTGTTGCATTGCTTGTAGACTGGGGACATCATGACCTCCAGGAATTAAATTACGCTACACAAGCATTGTCAATATTGCTGACCAGCTTTCTATAACTAATTGATTGTGATAGAAATGACCGTACGTCCTGTTATTAAATAGCTTACCATTTTCCCTCATTCTCTCATTCTATCCATCACGAGAAGGGGCCTGTGCCCTGTGGATAAACCTGATATCATCCTTTGTAATATCCTTGTCTGCGAGCGGTTTCCTTCTATCGACAAGATTTCAGATTGAATTAAGATCCAGCATGATTGATCAGAGCATGCCTACTCTCCTTAATTTTCCCTTCTCTGTATCAATTCTCATAAAGAATTGAAGCCTTAAATAGCCCTATAAAGGAACAGGTGACTCCCATTGCACGCAAAATGTCAAAGAACGATTATGAATAATTTCAATGTAAAGAAATCGGGGAAAAACACGTTTCGCTTTGAGTGTAAAGAGATTGATTGATCTATTGGTTGCTTGTATTCATATAACATGCAACAAATAAGAAAGCATAATACATTACATGTTTTATAGAAATAAATAACCCTAAAGCTAAGTAATTAATGACATGAAAGAATGTTCGGTAGACCATTAAATACGGAAATTTAAAGTGAGCCTTCTTAAAAGCTTGGCTGGTTGCGGGTAGGTTCACTAAATTAAACTACTGAAATTACTATCGTGGATCCTTCAGAATATATTTTTGTCTGAATCTGTCATCCTATTGCAAGGAGAAGCGAAACAAGGTTCTAAACAAGCCCCTCTTACTTTAGCAGGGAGGATGGAGGGCAGGACTGAAACTATACTTTTTCCATTATATACCTATTCATCAAACGAATATACCACACAAATAGATATAGGAGAAGGAATGCCTAGGGATTTTTTTTAGAGATTCTTGAGCCCCCCTAACATTACCCTTTCTTGGAGACTAGGCATAACTCCTCTACCACGATGCTACTCTGCTAACAATAAGGAAAACTTGGTATGATTGCAAGCACGTTCAGAATGGTAAAAAAGAGCATCATCTCCTGTGCGGTGTGATATGAATAAAACATTTTCGTATCAATATTTCTGACCTTTTCTCTCCTCTAATAGGAAAAATAATAATCAAGATCGAGTGGAACTGAACTTTTTTGGTGAACTTTGCTTTTCCCCTAAGCGAACGCCGTCCGGCGGTAGTATTAAACGTTTACCAATCAGCTAAAATAATTTGTATACAGCTAGAATGTATAAAATCGAAATCTTATGGGCTCACTAATAATGAGTATAAAGAAAATAAAAATAGCATACAGTGAAACCTGTATTTATGTTTTTTATGTTCAGGTTCATTTAGTTCAAAATTATATCAATGAGAAACAGTTTCAAGGGAAATGACAAATGTGGTCTTAATAGACAGATGGTCTTTTTTACAGATTATTGTGGAGCTATAGATTTATCCGTGATTTAACAATCGGACCATATTTATTTTCATAAGATTTAATATACCGCTTGTTGATTCTCAAAAAGGGGTATTGTGACAAATCATCAATCCAAAATGTATTCGATTTGCCATTCATTTACTTTCTAGAACCCGTTATAATGATTGTGAATAATGCCTCCACTTTTGACCAATCAGAGGTCTAGAATCTTGACATGTGGTGTATAGAAATTATTATAACTCCAGTATAATGCTATGGGTACTGACTGAAAAATCCTATCATACGTTAGACCAACCTCCTCCAGAATAATATTCAGTCAAACTAGGGCATTCTGAGAAAACAAATGGATGCGTTGTACTTTGTAATACTGTACGGCCTAAATCCTTTTTAGAAGGAAAAAAGACGCTAAAAGGCACTAAAGATTGAGGTCTCCAGACGGTACACTTTAATACTATGCTTACATTACCTCGACCCGTCAGCTTGATGGAGATTAAAGGACTAATAAATATTAGCAAGTGTGCAAGAAAACTTTACCCTCCGTTATTTGAATAATATTCTTGGTTGTGTGTCAGTAAGCGGAACTCGACCGGATCCAATGCATCATATTATGCTTGAACGGTTAGGCTAATTAGATAACAAGTCTGAAGATTTATCGCATGGAAAGCGTAGGCAGTAATGAAAATATATCTTGATATTCCAGGAAATACTCTTTTTTTAAACCAGTGCAGTATATCACTGCTGTGAAAAACAGTGTTCACTGCACTATCTTCGTTAGATGTTAAAACACTTTTCTTTTTTTCCATTTCACTTTTTAGTGGCTTTTCTTTTCTTTTTCTCTTTTCTTTTTCTCTTTTCTTTTTCTCTTTTCTTTTTCTCTTTTCTTTTTCTTTCTTTCTTTCCTCCTTTCTTTCTTTCTTTCTTTCTTTTTTTCTTTCTGTTTTTCTTTCTTTCTTTCTCCTTTTGAATAACCAACACGAATCCAAGCACTGCTTTTTATTGGATTTTCCTTTTCCTTTAAAATTCGACAATGTATGATTTCATTATATATTTTTTATCCTAAAATGCTTTGACTACTTATCGAAATTTAATCATGTATAATTACAAATAATTTTCATTTCCTATGTTATTTTGCCAACGTCATTGGATACTCATTTTATGCAAGCATTTTCTTCATGTTTTGATTGAGTTATGGAAATAAAGTCATTTAATTTGAATTGAATTGATCAGTTAAAATCTTGGGCTAGGCTTGATAAAACTTGTTAGCGAAAATTTAGAAATATTATTAACAGAGGCTTCTGAAATCATTATTTTGATAAGGTATAAACATGGTGAACGAATGTGTTATCGCATTCTGCCTGGCATTTGTTATTGCCAAAATCTTTTCTGAAATAATAATATAATCTTTGGTCCTTCAAATGTTTTGTCATCGATATTATGTTCATTATAATTATAATCAATTACATTTCTCAGATCTTGATCTAAATCATCTTAGAAGTATATTATAAAGCGATTATAACCATCGAGCTTTGAGCAGTGATAGCCGAACGTCAAACGGGCGGTTTCGTTCACATAAGTGTTCTGACTTATCAAAACAAATGTCCTGCCATGCTAATTTGACTTATTCGTATTCCCTTACCATTCTCAAAACAGTGATCAGAAGGGACAAAAATGGTGATGTGTGTACCTTGTACTTCGATATCGTCCAGTCATTTCGCAATGTTATTATGTGTGATGCTTGTCTTGATTAATGAATAAAGATATCCTGTGACGTCAATGCCCAGTGACAGTGTCATTGATGAAATATGATGTTTGTTGAAAGTCGAGTAAGACTGTTTCCAGGAAACCTTAAAGGCATATCAGCTGTCACTTTAACATTTGTTTGTATGAACAATGAACAACACGGAGAGAAATGTGAAAGTATTCTGTTTTACTTGAGTCAAAGAAGGACTTCATTTAATTGAATTGTACAATGTTTTGTTTGACTCAATACAGCAGTGGAGGGCTAAAACGTTAAAAGAAATATATATATATATATATATATATATATATATATATATATGCTGTGTTCCTTTCATGCCTTTATGTCATGCCAACACCACAACACGATATTCTGTTTGGTAAATTAACATATCTACTACATTATTAAGCCTGCTACCATCGGCATACAGTTTCCATACCGAATATTAAGATCAGAGTGGTTATAACAAATTGCCTCCTTGAACAGGGTGGTTTCTGTAATAGACATATGGAGAATATGCGAATTCAGAAGTCAATGGGTTTAGTCAAATACACGATTACTCTAAATAATCAGCTCTTCCTTACCATGCTTCCTGTTTTCCAACAGTCTAATTCTGTTCTCAGAACTATGTCTCTCCTATCTTATCTAAACATAAACGAACCTTTGGTTCTTTGTGTTAATGTGTTATCTCAGCCCGATTTCTTCACGATGACAAGAAGGCCCGTTGCTGCATAAGAAGTCGGTGGTGGTCTCGCTTGGCGGCTAACTAGATCTGACCGACCAAGTGTTAGAGTGATGAAGGTTCTCCTGGCGAGGCTGTGATGAGAGGGGCAAATAGATGTAATTAGATCTCAACGGGTGACATTTCGGTCGGACGCTCCGGCTTGAAAGGTGTCAAAGACTTTACCTGGGTGAAACAATTTCAAACAGCTCTATTTTCACCACGGCCGGGGTGTGCTCATCTCTCTCTCTCTCTCTCTTCCCTCTTCTCTGTCTCCATCTCTCACCTCCTCTCTCTCTCTCTCTGTCTGTGTGTCTCTCTGCCTGTTTCCCTTTCTACGCCGCCCCTCTTATATTTCACTTTAACCCTCTCACTCCCCCTCTCTCGCCTTTTATTAAGATTTCTCCTCCCCCTCTCCACTTTCCCTCTCTCTTTCTATTTCTGCCCCCCCCCCCCGTTTCATCGTCCTTTTCCTTGACGCTTATGGCAGAGTGTCTATCAATATCGCAGGCCTCTTTTGTTATGTTCGCTGTTTTCATATTCATAACAAGGCTGACAATAGGTTATTCGGGCAATTTAAAATCAATATGCCTCTCTGAAATGCACACCACCCTATCATGTTTTGTTAAAAGCAAAACCTTGGAATTTGGTAATTCATATTTTCGCAAAATTACTCTAATTGGCATTGCTTTGTAAAATGTGCTAAGTATGTATGTCAGTATATTTTATATAATATAATTATATATAATTGTGACCTTCATATTAATATCGTTTAACACTGATAAATTCATATAAAAAATCCTACAGCATATATACACACATGTATACATATATATATATATATATATATATATATAGTAGAAAATATATCAATTCACAACGCTAAATGGAATACACAAGAGGCATTTGTTAAACTTCACAAACGCTTTCGATTTATTCTCATCAGGTGAAGTAAGCATTTAATGATTTTACATGGCTATATATACACAAGGATATGGTTACACAGTTGTATTCAAATTTGGACCAGGATTATTAAACTGTCATATATATTAAAATTTGATTATACGACTTTGATTATTCTGGGTTTTCCTCTTTTCTTCTTAGGATTAGGTGTTAAGGTATAATGGTACAGGTAGTCTGTATTGATTGATTGACTTATATGTTCACCTTAACACATATATATATATATTCAGCTTTAGAAGAAAAACAAGTATTTTTTAAAAAAATAGTAAAAGGGTCTTCCCTGGGCAGGTAGGGCCTTTTGCTATTTTCTTTTGTAATCATCTGCATGAAGTTACTTTAGGCAGTATTGCAGATTTCAATTATTTTATTGACATCCAGAGTTACCAAGTGGATTTTTTTTTTTGGGGGGGGGAACATCCTAACAAATGAACCAGGCAAACTCAAACTTTCATGATTTGAAATTGAACTGAATCGATTGTCCCTCCATTCAAGCAAGGAGCACTGGAACAGAGATTCACAGTATTCTCACAGCGTGATCCCTAAAAAGAAACATGTCCATACGAAAAACCTTGACATGCGTCCACTATGGAGATGGGCCACCTAGGCCCTCTGCTCCCATTACCCCTCCCAATCCAATAGGTTTGGTTATAATCTCATTACTGCTTGCTCCATTTACAGTGCAGGTAGCATGCATGTGCTACTTGATCCGTGCGTATACAATACATTACAGAACCCTCGTTCTTTTCCAGCTCAAATTAGCATGGAAATCGAGGCATTTCATGAGCTTTAGTGCACCTCGCTCTTTTCGAAGAAATCCAAGAGGGAATAGTTAACCTATTTTTACTCCTCTGTATTAAAGATGAGCAAAATAATTAGTCTTGTCCTCGTTGTGCCTGCGATGAATGAAATAGACCAATGGATACCGTGAGCAAGAGTAAACATGGCGTAATTAAAAGGTCAAGCAGAAAGCCTAACACCCCCGCCCCTCCTCCCCCGTTCTTGTCTTCGGCTTCTCAGTAAGTCAGTAGAATGTGAGAATGAATTGGGATATGTTGAAAGAAAAGATAGACCGGAACTCATATTGAGCGTAATTGTATACGCTGATGTCATTGAGTTGTCATATTTGCTTTTATTTAGTGCGCGAGATGTTGGTAACGGAGGAAGCAGCGAAAGCTATGGAAGGTCTAAGTTACCACACTCATCTGCTCATTGCAGCGGGGTTGAATTTCTATATTTGTTTTGTCTGAATAACATGTTGCTTGGATTAAAGGTAATACAAAGTTTTGGTAAGAGTTAAGATTAATAAGGGTCATTTAACAACGCTTGAAATAACACCCATCTTTTAAAGAAAGACATGATGGTCCCTCTCTCTTAAAGTTAGCATTTCGTGTATTACTTTGTGTAGTCTCCATCCTTGTCGCTTGGTAAAGCAATTAGATTGATATAGACATGAACAAAATTGTATGTTTGTATACGCATCAAAGTATACACATATTGCTGACACACTATAAAATCGTCTCGCCAAGTACTTCTGTTGATATTTTCAAATGTTATCTTAGAGTAAGGTAAGTTTCTTTATATAAACGTGCAAAACCGCCCTTTGCCCTTAAGCTTGAGTTGCTTGTGTGCTCCGATGCTCCGATGGAGCAATCTCCTCATGTTCTCTCTTTCTTTACATGTTAAACATTTTGAATCTATTTTATCAAGGCAGGAATATTCAATATAAACTTTTGAATGGTGTAATGTAGTTTTTCGTCCCTACAGAACCGCGCCACACAGCATCAGAGCTGCACTCTATAAGGATTATGTCCAGTAGTTTATTTCAACGACGTTCACCGAATCTTCTCTCCTTTCCCTTGCTCAATCTGATATCAAGGATCCATATGCATGTCTTCAAGTAGATGGCGCATGTTCTATGCTATAACTTATTGAAAAGAAGAAAAAAAAAGTCTCTTGAAAGCACTCACATATTCATCGAAAATGTAATAACGTTCTCGAATAGCCCTTGAACTTGTAGATGACATTTGAAATCAATATCGACGATTGATCGTTGACATTGATCGGGAGAAGCCCCGTTCTCAATATACATTGCTAGGAAGCAACGACTGACTTGAGATAGGGTTGCATAGCATAGGAAGAGAGAAACAGGGAGACAGACAGAGAGACCAGAGAGACAAAGACCAAGATAAATGTAGAAAGGAAATAGAGAGAGAGAGAGAGAGAGAGAGGGGTTGTGAGGTGGAGGAGGGAGGATGAAGGATGGGCATAACATGGAAATAGGAGAAGAAGATAATGAATAAGAAACACGTCAGGAAGAAAATGTTGGACCGAAAGAAGGAGAGAGAAAGAGAGAGAGAGAGAGAGAGAGAAAACTGGGATTAGCTATGTTTTTCTCTTATCCCAATATTTTTGATCCGTGTAATTGAAATTATGAGAAAGGATTATCGAGATCAGAATATGTCAAAATTAATCCGTTGGATTAGATATACCGAACTGAAATTGAATTCAAGCACGCAAGTAACACCGAATATCTTAAACTGACTGCGGCTGGCGAAAATAACAAAGCAAGAAGAACGTACAAATATACAAGCAAAATAGTAAATTAAACAAGCAACAAACAAAAAACAAAGAACACATAGATTAGTACGATAGGTACGACATACGTCAATGCAATTGACAATTCTTATACCATTTGTTTTAAGACTCTCTGTATTAGAGCCTTTTCTCTTTATTCTTAACCAAAGTTTGTTTGTTTGAGGTAAAAGATAACTCAATATGACGCAAATGTAACATCTGTAGCAAATATGAGTAGAATGATAGCCGATTATCTGTATAATATGTTATCTATAATGTGTTAGTGGATAAAAAGGGATCGTGCCAAATATTTACTTATAATGTACATTGTTTGCCATGTTCAATACCCCAAGTAACGTATGATATAGCATTATTCTATTTTTATTTTGTTATGTCTTGTACTCGGTTTCCGATATGCTGTGCCTTGTGCTGGCCCAGCATCATCGTTGATTTTGCATTTTTTGTCAAATCTTATTTTGAGTACGTCTAATCTAATCATATTCTTTACTTTACTTCATGATATCAGTGAAGTTAGAGAGCTCTGTAAGCTCCTTGATGATTTTTATTTTATTTCTGATTTTGTAACTTTTTTCTTTTCTTTGCCGATTTTATTTGACGAAATGCTCTTCCTTCCTTTTTCACTCTTTAAAGATACTATGTCCCTTTTGCAGCCAACATCAAATTCTGTAGAACTTTGCAGGAATTATGAATATGTCATGTATGTCCTTTCTGTGAAATTTAAACGTTAGCAGTGTCCTAATATTCAAATTATGCAAGGAAACCCGTTTACTTGCTAGACTTCACTGTCAGACACTATTGAGTGACTGACTGGCTTTTTCATCTTTGGTAATAACATACATAAAATGAGCTGTAAAGGGTACATGAGCATTTGTCTACATCAATAACCCACTTCTTGTAATGGCCAAAATTAAACTGATTGAATCTTTGCGCAGCATAAAACGTACGACCATTCGGTACAATGGTCTGAAAAATCAGACTATTACTTACTGGCTCTATAGCTTCTAAGTCGATTCGACAACTAATAGTCGTTATTTTCCCACTTAAAGACATTTTCAAGCCCCCCTTTTTTTAGGGAAGTTCTAAATTAGTATTGTCTTTCAAATGCCGTTGGAATTTAACCTTTTAATTTTTTTGGCCTGCAAATGGGACATAGTACCTTTAAGCCTTGGGTTTCTTTTTTAATTGACAATAGGCACGACGTGCATTCATGCCTTCTCTTAGCTACACCAATCGTTATCAGCAATGCTTTTCTTTCTATAACATGGTTATAGAGAAGATGAATGAATTATCACTGCCTTGTTGGGTTTCAATCCTAAGGAAGATTCAATTGATGTTTGGGATTGCCTCATTGCATCGCCTCTCTAGGCTAGCAGCTGTATCTGCGACGCCAGCGGTTCTCCTTACATTAATCATTAACGCTGCTAAAATATAAGCCTTATCTATCATCAAATACCATTGATTTTAGAATCAATCGCTACGAGTGAAACCATACAAGTGATAAACCAACATGCAGGTGTTACGAATGGAGATGAAGAATGCATCTCACCCGACTATACTTTTTGTAAATTCAAACTTGATTATTTTTTACTTCTTCATAATGGTGAAATTGAGCAAAAGTGACCATATAACATGATTATGTAATGTATTTGCTTTGTATTTTTAACGGTTTTTTTGATTATTGATGTTGTTGTTATCATTATTCTTGTTGTTGCTGTTATTTATGTTGCTGTTATTAATATTATTGTTGTTATTATTATTATAGTTATTATTATTATTATCATTAATTTAGATTACACCGATCATGGCAATGTTAATGTAGCATTAATGTAGCTTTCAATAACAAACTTTTTTTGAAATACACATCCCAGAACCTTTACATACTACTTGTCATGGAGCAATGAAGTTTTGGAAAAGAAAGTGATAAACAGATGCACTTCAAGGAGAAATCGCGAAAACACATCTATAGAACTCTAAAATAAAACGCGTTCATAACTGGAGATAAAGGGATAGAAACTATGATAGAGACAGGTTGTGATATGCATATATAAAAAAAAAGCCCTCATAGATCTCGAACAGGAGATAAGGAGACAGATAAATCTTATTCTGGCTAGATAATTTAAACTGCTTAAATGGTAGAAGTACTAGAAAGGAGATGTCGAATCTTCATGACAGGTTAATTTGAAGGATTACAAAAAACACATTGTGTTTGAATAGGCTTTATTAGACGTATAGCTCAATATGTTTCTTCTCACCTTAAATACACAAACTTGTCTACATCTATATGACATATTTTATTAACGAGTTGTACATACTGATCGTTATCCACTGAATGATAATGTGAGAAACGCTCGGGGAAATAGAAATATCAGATGCCTGGCATATTTATCCCTCTGCTTTAGCGATTAGCGTTTCGCAAAGGCGAAGGACATTTTAATTCACTAACGACCGGAGTCATTGGTCTTAAAAATGTCATCTACGAATAACGCAACCATCAATTAAAACTCAGAAATTGATTTTAATTGGACTGTTGGAGAAATAAAACGCCATTTAGCAGGTGAAACTTGGGTTGTTTTGCCAATAAACATAAATATCTAACATATTGCTGGATCATCTGCTTTTGTTGTTAAGACCTGGGAAAGAGATAAGAATATTAGTCATTAATGGTGAAGAACCGGTTTGATGCCGAGTGCACACGTCATGAACAGACCGTGAAGCTCCCTTACATCTGTAAAATATGAGTCATCTTGTCAGTTTAAAAAAAGGTTTGCATTAAAGGGTGAGACAAAAAAATAGCAAGGAAAGCTTTTGAATATGATAACACCTTGTTTGTGTAATTCATTTACACTCACCAATGCACAATGTTTACTCGACTAAGAGTATAACTTAACATTCATTGGATTCTTGGTAAAATCAAGTGCTTTACTGTTAGCTAGTTTCTTTTGGAAATTAATCACTGAAACAAGTAAATATCGTACGGTTATGACAAAGATCCGTTTGAATTTACCATGCATTCCAAGCTTAAATACGGAAATCAATCTGATTCATTTATGTAAAATCGTAAACATGTTCCTGTACCGGAGGCGAAAATCTATTGGGTAGATCGAACACCTGCCATATTCATAGAGACTCTCCCCTCTTGAATACATGATAGGATGATATTGTAAAGGTCCCATGACACGTAGATGAATATTGACTGCTGTAGATGAGTATGGAGGAGTAAATTAACAAATGCTGGATGAAAATAGGTATCACGGTATATATATTTTGTATTGGTCAAATGATTTCAATTCGGTTCGTGTTTTATTAATGAAGCATTTATTCAAAATACAATGCATGATTGTTTTCCGTATAATAGTGTTGTAATGTTTGCAAATGGATATCACAACCAAAAAAATGTAAACGGCGAATATCCATTCTTGCAGCGAGATGCCCGGATAGTTCCATATTCGGGCAGGAGATGCCCATATAATTTTTGTAAATTTTAACTACCAAAGCTGTCAAAGAGAGGGAGAGACAAGGCAGAGACAGAGACAGGGAGACAAAGAGACAGAGAGGGGGATCAGTGACGGTCATTCCCTTCCAAAGGGGTTTCAATTACCTTCATTTTAGCGCAGGCGTTATCACGACCCATTTGACACCCAAGTGGCTTGAAAGGACCTACGCACCAGGCAGAGTTTCGACTCACCAACCTTAAGTTTGATTGAGAGCCACCTGAATGAACCTCTGTGTCTCGATAGTCCCAACCTTGTCTGTTATGGAGAGAAAGAGAGAGAGCGAGAGAGAGGGGGAAAGAGAGAGGGGGAGAGAGAGAAAAAAAAATAGAGAGAGTGTGCGTGTGTGTGCTTATTATTCCACACTTACATAAAAAAGAATGACAACTGTTCAAATGAGAAAGTTCACAAACTATTTTCCACCTTTCCCAGAACTCAACTTTTCTATCAAACTTACTTCTGGCAGACAAGAAGTGCATATCAAGAGCATCCAAGCTATGTCAGAAGCCTCATAGGCTCAGCCATGAAGAATTGACAATTGCCTAGTGATCATGAAAATGTAAAGCAGACGAAATTCTCCCGTAAAAGCAGGTGGAAGGCAGGCGACGAGACAAAATCTACTAAAATATACATCGAACACAAGTGTAATGAATGTAATAGAAGAGGTAGGAGGAGAGACAAGAAGATAGATATACATTAGAAAACATAGATCCATAGATATGGATATACATCTGGAAGGCAAATTCAAGAAATTTGGAAAGAGAGTGACACAAAGAAAGAAATGAGGAAGAAAAGAGAGAGCCACAGAAAAGAGGGAGAGGGAGAAAAAGGGGGAGGAAAATGTGTTAAAGATATCATAGAATCTTTGTTTGCGGTTTGTAATAGTTGGCTATGACTGATATGCCAATATAGGATTAAAGACTTATCTGAATAAATAGGATTATCCTACCAATGCAAACATGAGGAGGGATTTACATGCAGGTGAAGTGTAATTGAGGCTCAATTTGAGTGCAAACCCTTTACCTCTAGCGCGTGTCTGACTGCTTAACCAGATTGCATGTTTTAGATTTGTCATAGGCAGAACACCTTAATGGTGAACTGAACCTGCAAGCTTGTATGGGCAAATATCACGATTGAATTATTTTCGAAAAATCAACTCAAGGGCAATTTCTGTACCTTATTACACATCCGTAGAAATAATGTTCGAAGTACGTAATACCTCATTGTAATGTCCACACAATTCAATATGTGACGCAAAAGGCTATTGAAATGCCTTAGATTGATTTTTTTCGAAGTAGTTGTGATCGTGTTAAAGATAAAGTTGAGTTCTGGTCATGCGATTGCATTGTGAAAGAAACGGTTTGGAATCGATCAGAAAAAGTTGATCATGTAGCATATAAGTATTGGTCTGTACTTCAAGGTTTTGGAGTCATCAAAATGATAAGAAATTTGAATCATGGTAAAGTAACAAGCACTGTTACTTGTCATATTTAGAATATGAAGGCATTTGAAGAGCCATGCTTTTCAGGGAACATTTTTTTCTCTGAAGTTCTTCCACACTTGCATAATAACAATGATAACACTCACAAATTATTTTTTACCTCTCCCCAGAACTCAATATTCTCTTTAAATGCATATAATCATAATATACTAAACAATTCAAGACCAAAATTCTATGAAAAAATCACACACGTAGTCATGCACTCACGCGTACTTATCAAAGAACAAATTGAATGTCGTATGCTATGAAATCCTGAATAATGTAAAACTGCTAAGTTCACACGTTGCGACACAGAGTGGCCAAAAACAAAATTATAAATTGTAGGGTTCCACAGTATGTGAACCATAATGTAACAAATAGAGGATTGTACATAGTAGGCAACACAGTATACGAGTCACAGTGTTACGGAAAAAGAATTGTAGAGTACTAGGCCCCAATGTATACGTACCACAGTGTAACCAAAAAAGAAAATGTAGAGTATCGGCATCACAGTATATGAACCACAGTGTAACCAAAGGAGAATAAAACAATGTAGGTACCACAGAATAATTACCACAGTGTAACCAAAAAGCGCATTATACAGTGAAGGTACCACAGTTTATGAACCACAGTGTAATCAAATAGAGAATTATACACTGTAGGTACCACAGTAAACTTACCACAGTGTAACCAATGAGAGAATTATACAGTGTAGGTACCACAGCATACTAACCACAGTGTAACCGCAGGGAGAATTATACAGTGTAGGCACCACAGTAAGAGAAAACCATATAGTGTAGGCACCAGAGCAAATGAACCACAGTGTAACCACAAAAAGAATTATACAGTGTATGTACCACAACATACGAACCACAGTGTAAACAATTAGAGAATTATACAGTGTAGGCGCCACAGTGTAATAAACCACAGTGTTACCACAGATAGTGTAATGAACCACAGTATAACCACATAAAGAATTATACAGTGTAGGTACCACAGTATACGAGCCACAGTGTAACGAAAGAGAGAAATATACAGCGCAGGCACCACAGCATATGAACCACAGTGTAACCACAGAAAGAATAATAGAGTTCAAGACACGAGCCAGAGTGTGACGACCTGGATAATTAAGGATTGTAATCGTCATAGTAGTACCACGGAGAGAATAATAGTATGCGTGCCACACAGTTTAAGAAACCACAGTGTCTCCACACAGCCAATTAAAGAGTGTCAGTTACGAATAAGAGTGTTACAGTAACTACAACTAATGAGGGTACCACAGGGAGAATTATGGAATGCATTTCCCACAGTAATAGAACCACAGCATTATAACAGAGACAAGCATAGAGTGTAGGCACCATAGTATGCGAACCACAGTCATGACTGTGTAACCAAAGAGAGAATCGAAGAGTGTGGCTATACCACAGTATATGAAATACGGTGAGACGACAGAGAAAAATGATGGAGTGTATAAACCACAGTGTATGGGTCACTGCTGGACCACATAGAGAATCAGAGAGTGTAACTCTGCACCACAGTAGACGGACCACAGTGTGACAATATGAATATAAATTACAGGTTGCAGGTACCACATTTTACGGACTTTTGTGTGATAGCAGTGTAGATTGAAACGACTTTGGAAATTTCGACTGTAAGAGATATCACTGTACACACTATGGCTATTACGTTGATCTGTTTGTACGACAGGTCTCCTTTCACTTGCTTTTCAACAACAAGCATTAATTTACCTGAACTGCTAAAAGCTATTAAAGTATGATTAGTTTTACTTTCTCTGATAAGTCTTTTTAATCATATTTTGTAGCTAGAATGTTGTCCCTGACCGTGGCAAGTCAGTATGTATATCGTCACTGAACATAATTTGAAGTTGAGACGATCCTATCATAACCTCGGTCTGACTTTATGTCGTGAATTCAATAAAAACAGTTTTAAAGATAAAGTTGAGTTCTGTTCATGATATTACAATGTGAAAGAAACTGTACCGAAACAAATTGAAAAGGTTGATCCCATAGCACATACATATTGCTATATACACTGAGGTTTTAGAATAATCAAAATGATAAAAAATTGGCTCAGTCTTGTTGAAGGTCATGTGCTCTCTCCAGATAAATGTGTATATGGGACTACACAAACATGGAGCATGAAAGTGTGGTCCACAGCCTTTACTTGTTATATTTAAAATATAGCTTGATGAGGACATTGGAAGAGCCTTTCTTTTTCAAGGGACATTTCTCTATGATACTCTGAAAAGGTCACAAATTATTTTAACCTTTTTTCCACCAGAACTCAACCTTCTCTTTAAGTAAGGGCAAGGTTCGTTTCGTAGACTGCAGACACGCCATCCTACGTTATTATGTTACCTTCGTCGTATTAATTATTAGGGGGAGGTATCGCAATGACGTCATCGGGGGTTGATAAAAGGTGTGTTATTCATGTGAGACGGAAGGAGGAGGGGGAGGTTAGGGGCGGAATATACATGGACAATCGCTCGTGTCTAGAACATTTTAGGATTGTGTCATGTGAGAGGAAGATGGAGGGGGTACATCATAGTGCTTCATACGCCATTATAATCGTGTTTAATACAACCATTTGCAAACGAAAGGTTACCCATCATTCCAAACCTGTGTTTGGTTACATTCTAATCTCCCCCCAACGATCCCTAAAGCTATAATCCACGGTGGGATTAACCGTAATGCCACATCCATCACAGAATATATCGCTTAATGGCATTTCAGGCTATATCATGAAAACCTTCATCAAACCTGGATAGGGTAAAAGAGCGGTTCCCATTGATGCTTATTTACCTTGTAACATGTCAGTACGATCTTGGTATATGTCCAATCTTATGCCGAATGCACTTGATGCGTCAATTCAGTAGCACCTATCAAAGGCCATTTAGGAACCTAAATGTACATCAAGGCAATGACGTCGCCTACAGGAACAGACTATACTTTTTGACACAGGTCTGGCACAAACAGGTCTGGCACGAACAGTGCCGATTGGAGGTCATTATTGGTCGTCTGTTTATTTTTAATTTAACCTTGGTTGAATTATTTAGGAATCCATTAAATAAGATTACATATATTTTTGAAAAATCAACTCAAGGGCAATTTCAATACCCAATTGTATGTCCCATAGATATCCCGTTTTAGATTACGCAATACGTCATTGTCACGTTTGAACATTTCAATAGGTGACACACAAGGCTGCTAAAATTACCTTCGGTAGATTTTACGAAAGCAGTTGTTATCATGTTATTTGTGCAACGGCCTGATGCCTGAATATTTCGTCAATGCCTATTTTGTGAACTAAATCGGACATATTGCATACGTCAATGAACGCATGCGTCAATACGTTGCGTCAGTGCATTCATGTTGTGTCAGTATGTCAATGTATGAATGTTCCTGGATGTCCGTGATCGTTGATGCAATTCAGTTTGCATCTTGTTTGCTGAGGTCGTTAACGTCGGCCTATAGACTCAGAGCCATCTGTATGCAGAGTTCGGCAAACTTGGTTTCACTTGGTCACAACATGGTTTTATATTCTTTTATTATTGTTTTGTGGTTGCCAAAACTGTTCCAAATCAAGGGCTCTACCTAAAGTTTTATGTTATTATTTACAGTATTGTTATGGCACAATCGGCTATATCAGCTGCAAGTGCCAAGTTAAAATGACAACTGAACAATTTCTAACAAATGCAGTATATTCACTTCAAAGTTGTGTAGGCAGAAAGTTCATCGAGAAAACTATTATGGGATGGTATTCATGTATTGATGTACATGAACATGTACCATAGGTTGATAGAGTTTTAGGGCTGTGTTTTTTTTTTAATGGGCCTTTTTTATTATCAATTTTAAATGGCAAATAAGGGAACTTTACTTTATGTCAAAGGACGTGTATTACTATAAGTCACCTTTAAAATGAAGTTCGGATATACGGAACTAACGTGACAGATCTATTTCCACAGCAAATACATTACATGAATTAGGAATACCTAGCAATGGGAACGTTCCATAAGTTCATTTGAGTCTACTCTGCGATGTTGCTAAAGGGGACATGTGTTGGAAGAAAATGGATATTCTTGAATGTATACATGAGACAGGAATGTACCTTGTTTAGCCCAACGGCCAGAAAGCTTAATTACTGGCTTATTGCACATTATAGGGTGATGAAGCTGTACTGGGGCAAAACGTGAAAAAACACCTCCGCGTCCTGTACCGTGTAACGCAGACAAGGATACTGTATTGAGATGAAATATTTTCCACAATTTGATAGTATGTATTTATCGTTCCACCGCTATTGATGAGGTGATAGTCATTTATATATCTTCTCAGTCATGTCAGCATTAATATAAGCAATCGCCACATGATTAATATATCAGACATTGCCTTTCTCAACAAAGTATGATCTCTTTGTATTATCAATATCAAATCAAATCCAGTGCCAAGACACAAACTGTTTTTTTGATGATATTGTTCCACATAATGAAAATGAATGGAGCACCCCCCCCCCCTTCCCCCGATTAAAACAAATAAATTCCAAAACCTCGTTAGTTTTTAAAAACCTACTCATTTTGTAAGAGAGAGTACGTTTTTTAAGTTTTATTGGCTAAACTTGTATTTTTGTTAGTGGATCATGTCTTCTTACCTTCTCCATGTGCACAGTAAAAAAAAATACAGTATTAAGTAAGAACTGTGAAGCAATTTGTAATTACAAGGATTAACACTGTACCGAATGCATTTGAAAGTATAAGATGTAAACAAAAAATGGATAAAGTAGCGGAGAGCCACGGATACAGAAAAAAAATAGAGAGAGAGAGATGTATATTTGTGATACAATGACAGAGAGGGAGACAGAGAGACGGAGAGATGAGGAGAGAGAGAGAGAGAGAAATCAGTAGATAGTGATCAGCAGATGTCCATAGAGAAAGGTTGCATGATTATTTCCAATTCAGTAGAAAATTTATAAGTGCAGGCTGAATATAAAATTTTATCGCAAACAGCGCGTACATGAAGAGAAAAAGAAACCACGCTCGAAATACTTTCCTACTGCAGGTTTTAGCGCTCAGCATATCCTGTAGATTTCTGACTGATTTGTGTCTTGTTTTCCCTCGAAGGATACATTTTGTCCCTCTCAAATAACAAATTTGGCTTTAATATTTGCGAAAAGGTCAGGGAGCATTCATGATTTATAGAATTTGCGAGTGGTGATGCTATCACTTGTAAATCTCTGCTCGGATGCATGGAAGCAATTGGCATTGGATTCACTCCTAACGTAGTCTCAATATTCCCGATAAAGACATAAGTGGATTTATACACCCTTATTCAGAACTTGATGTTATACATGCGCATGTACATGGGTGGACTGAAGTCTTTTTCAGGTTTGATGTATTTTTCATAAAGGCATATGGAATAATGAAGTTTCTAGCCATGGTGGACTAGACACGTTTCGTGTAAGTGGCACCCCATATTTTGTCTCTTTGTACTTAAAAAAAAAATCTAGCGCGGAATGCATGGATGGGTAAATTTCTCCTTGGGGTAACTTTGTTTTATAGCTTTGTTAATATCGAGTCTGTCAAAACATTTTTTAGTTTTTTTATTTTTTTCACAATTGCACTCTACCATAACTTATATGAGTTGATTAAACCGCCGAATGCAATGATGCGATATGGCAAAAAGCAGGAAAATACAGAATAACGCCAATCATCTATGGCAGTCATGCATTACTGCAAATATGCTTTGTGTGGACGCATGGCGTTTCCCTTGAACTTGAAAAAAGTAAAGTGTGAACAGTGGTCTGAACATTAAAGTAATAGATCTACGTAATATCGTATTATTAACAGCATTCGAGTTTACACAAAGCGTCATCGTTAAACCATATTAGGCCCGTACAGATATATTTTATATGGAAACTTGACGACCCGAGCCTGAAACACTGTTTAGATCATGCATATATCTGTTTAATAATAATATTTCAATTTTGGTGCATTCTTACACGCATATCAGTATCATTACTGTTCTTCCCGCGGCTCTTACAATTATTCTTACCCCAGCATCGCCTGGTAAGTATTTGAATCACCTGGGTTGAGAGGGACAAACGTGGGCAAAACACAATGTCCAAGGATGCAGCACCAATCAAGGATCAAACCCGGTACCTTTCCTTTGATAGTCATGAGCCTTAACCAATTATACACCACAGTGCGTTGTGAGTATATTGTTGTGTGTGGGCGTGTGGGTGTACGCGCGCGTGCGTATGTGTGCGATGAGACTTTAGACTTCAATCTTTTTACTGCGCGTATATACGTTTTGGAAATGACCGTAACAAAAGAAAAAAAGTTTGATAACAGAATCACTTTCGGATAAGCATAAACAATATTGATACTAATTGCCTTCCCAGGTCATTTGAAAAGAGGATGGAGATATTGCGCTGTAATCTACTAAAACATGAGTGTACAATCTTCAAAGTAAAACAACGGCTCTGATAATAGGCAAATATCAGAATATGCGACCGTTCCTACCGACCTATTCTGCAATTTGGAAATGAAACCTGATTTTAGCAATCAGTTTTGCCATCTCTGCAATGTCCCACGTGACTATTTATTGCATTCCATTTAGCCGGTGTAAAATGACATCGATAAAAATCAAAAATGTCTTACTACGTTTGTAATTTCAGTGTTTCTAACCATTTGCATATGGGCAAAATTCCGCTAGAGGGGATGACGAATTTTGGCCAAACATGACATTTCCACCTTCAATATGTGGCGAGGGCATAAGCCTAAACTGTTACTCTTTTTTACTCTTTGAGACAACGTTATTTGGTCGCTAAAATGCCCTGAATTTGATATAGGAAAAGGGCATATAGACCGCCTCGCTCCCATAATACAAACCAGCTTTAACAAATTTGTAGCACTTTCAGAGATGAAGGAAGTTGCAGGCCTTGCATGTACGCCAGTGATTCAATAAGCTTCTATAATAATGTGATATACTCCGACTGTAAACAAAACGCCTGAGGCTTCATAAAATGTGATCACGTACGCAGTTGATATAAGGTAATTAATTAAATATCGTGAAGTGTGTTCTTTAAGGGAAAATAGCAAATTCAATCGACGACTATTTATTATTGGAATAAGGATTGACACATAAGTCTCAAATCATTTGGAGGTTGAAAGAGGAGATTTATTGGTGACGGGATTTCCACCATCATGTTGTTGTTGTTGTTTACCGGCTATCTTTCTTTTAACATAAATTACTTAGATGTTCATGTATGATCACATATTCGTATTTTCGATAGATAAACACATTGGTCGCCATTTTCGTCTCTCTACACGGTTGCTCGTTTACCACACGTCCAATTTTGCACAAAACAATAGGCACCAATTGACATTAGAATTGCCTTTGTGCAAGACACACTGGCTTTGTTAAACTACATATTTCCGGTCTTGATTAGCACCATGGTAACCCTTTTAACACCGGTATAGAAGTATCTAATACCATTTTACTCTGGAAATAGTTAATGGAATGTAGAACCATTTGGTATATCTTTTTCATGATAAATGGCTTATGCGATGTGGCACAGCGAGATTATTTTGTGTGGAGTATAACAGTTTAAAATGTACTTAATAGAGGCGAATACATTGTACAGGTTATCCGAATAAATATCGAGGCTATATCTCGATAAAAATATTGCTACGAACACTACGCGTAAAGCCATGATCACAATTAATCTTAGCCGGTATAGTTTTAATAATAATTATAATTATAGTGCTTGAAGTCTCAAAGCGCTCTACAATAAATGCAGCATAATTACCCTGGCTTTAGCAGTGCAGCTGTTACGCGCGCTGCGTTTCAAGGAATAAATGCCTACCAGGTACCCATTTACTTCACTTGGGTGCTTTACCATTGCTTTTAAGAGTACATTCAATATGACCCGATCCGTTTCAATACATTACTACAGAGTATACGATATCTTAAATGAAAACACGCCGGTTTATACCTGAAGGCGTAAAAACATCATTTTAGCACCGTCATAATCTCGCTCCTTTGCAGCTCTCTTATGTTTTTTCTGTTTTTTTTTCTTAAACATTTTAAAGATATAGTTGATTACTTAATATGCATGCGATTTCCGTTAATTAAGTTTTGTTCTCTTCTTCTCTCTTCACTTCTCTTCCACTCTTTATGTTTACTCCTTCTGCTCCCACCCCACCACACCAACCCCTTGGTATGTTCTCCATATTTCATTTCATGTATCGTGTTATGTTATTGTTTCAATTTGAAATATCAATTTCGCTCCGAGGCTTTTAGTTGCACATATCATTTCAACTGTCTCATTTTGTTTGCTCCATCTTTTCTTGTTAAGCTCTCTCTCTCTCTCTCTGTCTCTCTCCGTCTGTCTGTCTGTCTGTCTCCGTCTCTGTCTCTCCCTCTCTCTCTCAAACACACACACACGCAGTCTCTCTCACTCTCCCTCTCTCCTCTCTCTCTCTCTCTCTCAGACTCACTCTCTCACTCTCAGTGTTATTTTTGTCTTTTTAAATCTTCCTCTAATCTGTATTTGAGTATGTCCAGACATCATTTCAACTACCACTGAACCTCCCCCCCCCCACCCCCTCTCTCTCTCTCTCTCTTTCTCTCCGTCTCTCTGTCTGTCTCTCTCTCTGTCGCTGTCTCTCTCTCTCTCTCTCAAACACACCCACACACACACCGTCTCTCTCACTCACTCTCTCATTCTCAGTGTTATTTTTTTCTTTTTACATCTTCCTCTTATCTGTATTCGTTTATGTCCAGACATCAGGGTCCGTTCATTTCAGAAAAATTATAATTTGTTTTCATTTCAATTACCACTGAACTCCCCTCTCTCTCTCTCTCTCTCTCTCCATTTCTTCATCAGCGGTCTTTATTTTCTCCCATCTAACTCACACCCATCTGTATTATGAGTACATCCAGTTGTCCAGGGACCTCTCATTTTAGACTGTCATATTTTCATTTCAATTACCGCTGATGGGACAGTGTCTTTTACCGCCGAGCTACGTGCTTCACGGTTAAGTGCAGCCGGGCAAAGCAAAAATAAAAAAAGACAAGCAAGAAAAGGAAATAACACCCTCTTAGTCTGATAACGAGCCTCTGAGAATGTTTAAAAGGATAATGTTTTGATTCTTGGCCCGGATGGAGATGGAAGGTGTAGGGTAGAATCGGGAGGTTATACGTTGGTATTCGATGGATGGAGAAGATAGCGTTGTTGCTACTTTTCATCATAAGTTAAAGAGTAAGTTTTATCAATTTTCACAAAGACCCACTAAGCATCACAGTATGTATTGTAAATCACCCACAGGTATCAGAATAATTTGCTATGTTGCCAATCATATGAAGTAACATCTCAGTTTATTTAATTTGAAAATCAAAATTAAAATCTTTAGCTCACCGATTTACTTTGTAGTTGTATTTTTCTTCTATATTTGTTATTTTGTCTTTTCTTTTTTTAAAGCAATGCATATTGCAAAATTTCCTTTTTTTATTATTGTAATTTAGTTTAATCGAGGAGCTTTATGTATCTCCTTGGTTTAACATGATGCAATTTTCTTCTTGGGACAGCTTTTTAAGTAAGACTTGCTTTCCTGGCCGGCTGTCCTCATTCGTACCATAAGATTATCACTGTAATGTTATGTATTTTTGTTATGAACTTGCATGTGTTTTATGTTTCATTGTATTAAATTATATGATATGTCTCATTTCTGGTAAGAGTGTAAGATACACAGTGAGGGTATATGACATGGCAAACATTAATGTCAAAATGAGAAAGACAGAGAGAGAGAAAAAGAAGATACATGTAGATAGATAGATAGAGAGAGAGTAGAGAAAGATAGGGAAAGAAATAGAAAAATGGAGATAGAGAGAGGGAAATAGAGAGAGAAAGATAGATAGAGAAAGAGAGAGAGGGAGAATGGGGAGAAAGAGAGAGAAAGAAAGAGAGGGGGTACACAGAGAGAGAGAGAAGGGGAAAAGAGAGAAAGAGATATTAAACTCTTTTTTTCCTTCAGGCGAAACTAATGGCTGCGCTAAACGTTTTCCGTAATTGTATACGTTGGGCCGTGATGAAGAATACAGAATTTAACCCTCCGTGTCTTAAAGCATGGCATTATTTTTGATTGATGTTTATTACACAACTGTATGTTACAATCAAAATATCGGTGGCACAATATGCACATGTTAGATGCGATTTCTAATGCAAACAAATTTAAATGATACTGAATGCTTCTAAGTTAAATAGCTTTGTATTTTTAATAGTTCTGTATGTGACAGCTTCTCTCTAAAATGTCTACTGGAAATTGTATTTGGAATTTACACTTGTTTCCTTTCTAAGATGTTTTCAAAGTGAAAAGAAAATTGGAATGAAAAGGAATTTTAAACTGGTGAAAAATGTTATCATATCGTTTTATTTGTATCGAATTAGGCACGTGACCCAGCTCCATCCCTGCACATCATGAATGCTGATAAAATTTAGTATGAACTTAAATTCCTCAAAGGGTACTCCGGGTCGAGGATAATATGTTGAAAACCATATAATCCACCGAGACGCTCCGCCATCTTCATGACCCTAAAGAGATGCATACAAATCCGTCTTCACAATTATGCCCTTTTGGTTTATACCGGCTTGCCAATTTAGCAGAAAGGTTTCAACTATAGACCGGGGGTGACAAAGACTACAATTGACTTTAAGTTGGACTTAACAATGGCAGGCCGTTCATGCCACTATTTGCTCTAACCATTTACTGGCATTGGTCTCTCAAGGGACGTACAAAATCATGGTCACAAATCTACAGAATTTACATTTTTTGATAATTCATTATAGAAGGAAAAAATTATCTAAAGATCATAATGGTGAGAGCAAACAGTGGCATGAACGGCCTGCCATAGTTAAGTCCAACTTAAAGTCGATCTTAGTCTTTATGAAACGTCCCCCAGGATGTATTTTGTTTTCAACTCCAAAGGTCTTCGCACTGCAAATTTGTTAGAATCTTACTATCTTTAAACTGTATACTAAAATGGTACCCTTCAACTTGTAAGGTCCCCCTTTTAAGAGGAAAACAGGGAACGTGCTTTGATCGCCCGTGTAAGCATGCAAGTTCTTGGAATGAATTTTCAAAGTGACTTTCAAAACAACTTTCGTCACATTCTCATTGGAATGATCGATAAGAAAAGGGCAGCTACATGTGTTTGCTATTTGTTTGTTTCACGCTTTACAAAAGGGAGCCTGGATTCTTTAAAGGGCGAAAACCTCGGAAAGATGGAAATCAGTGATAGCTGTCAGTGCAACACATTCAAAGCACACAATTCGTGTAGAACTATAACTTTACAAGTTTTATTCAAATTGTACTTTCGAAAAGTGATTTCTCACATCACTTGCAAGACACTGTACGACCATTTCATTCATTGGCGCGAGAAAGAGAGATAGATAGATAGAGGGAGAGAGAGAAAGAGAGTGAGGGAGAGAGAGAGGGGGGAAGAGAGAGAGAGAGAATGATACTTTCTTCCACTAACCTATATTGGTCTCTAAGTCAAGATTGACTCTACATGAGTGGCTCTAGGCTTTAGATTGCAGGCTCGAACCCATGTCAGCTGATGGCCAGTCGCTGTACGTAACAGTGTCTATTCCGTGAGACTAGGCTAACAGTATATTGCATATGCTTTGTACTTTAGCCGGTCTTATTTGACACTGAGACTGACGGAGCTAGGCTCTGTTCAAGGCTTTACAAAATTGTGGTAAAGTGTCAAATGAGAGTTCGCGCCTGCAGAATAAAAGTCCTATGTATTCGATAATCATGATAATATGGGAGCCTCTTTCCTTCAGGAAACACGAGTCCTGTGTGCGGTATTGTTGATTGTGATATATAAACAAACTATTAAATGGCTTCCCGAGGGCTTCAGAGTCGGTGCTATCTTAAGTCATCGAGATGAAAGCTCATCTAACACAGTGATATCAGGTAGATTATACAGCGCGCTGACGGAGTATATCGACTGCGCAGATTTGGCGGGAAAAAGTAGACTGAAATTTGAGCGTTAAAGAACAAACAGTCATTAAGGGTGTGTTGTGCATTGATTTCGAAGATTATTCTTAAGTTGTCGTGCAGCTGGAGGAGTACTGTTGGGGATGGGCTTATGTCACTCCAATGGCTAGGATTCGCTACCTTGAAACGGGGTGACGAAAAGGAAGGGCAAGTAATTCATCGTGTTCATGTGGGATGTTTCATTGTATGAATATTGCCTTGAGGTGTAACTCAGATATGGAAATCCTGATGCTTTGATTTGCATCAAACTGGTGCTCTTGTGTTATTCTATCCTGTTCTTTCCTTTTCTTAAAGAACAGAATACAACTGCTCTCTCTCGCTCTCTCTCTTTCTTTCCATCCCTGTCTTTTTATCTCTCTCTCTTTTCATCTTTCTCTCTCTCACTGTCTTTTTGTTTCTCTCTCTCCATCCCTTCCCCTCCCTCTCACCCTCCCTCACTCTCCCTCTCTTTCTCTCTCTCTCTCTCTCTCTCTCATCCACTTTCTGTCATAATCTCACAATGTCTCATCTCTCACCCATCTTCCCCCCTCTCTCTCCCTATCTCTGTCTTCTCATATCGATTTATCTCACGAATCTACCTGTCACGTATATCCCTATGAGAGAGCGTGTCCCGGTGGGTCGAGTGATTGAAGCGTGTGCTATCAAACACACCATCAAACAAATATGTATCGTGTGTTGTCTGCTTTGTGGATGAATATTCTCCCGACAACGAGCCTGAGGATGCCCGGCATTTGGTTACAAATGGGTCGAGCTATCGTAGTGACCTGCTCTCCTTTTGGCCAGTAAATCTCGACTCTTCAGGAAACCGGCATGGCTTCGAGGCCGAACTGCGATGGGACAGCGACTCTCTGATGTAACGAAGATCAATCACAAATGGCAACGAAAATCTTGTTTTGCCTTTACCCTCGAGGTTTTTTAGTGAAAAAATATGTTAATCTAATTTAGCAGGAAAACAAATTATTGAACACCTCAGTTTGTTTCCTCGCCTCTCTGCACGATCGCCCGTTTGTAACATTTGCAATTTTGCACAAAACAACAGTCACCAATTGACGGAAGGATTTATGTGTACAATACAATGGCCTTGTGGAAATTACTCATTTTCGGTCTTGATTAGCTCCATTACCAACCTTTTTAACACCAGTATCGATTAATCTTGCATTAGAAACGGTTAAGTATTCTTGAAACCTTTAAATTTAGGATATGTTTTTGTACTTGTATGCATTATACGATCATTTCCCGCTTCAAAACTGGACAATAATCACGTTAATTACCTTTAAGACAACCTGTCCTAACGAGAAGATAAAAAACATCGACAAAATATATAAACGCAATGCTTTATTTTGTCAATTTATCATTTTCTGACAAAACATCCACAGTTAGAAGGGTGTTCGGTCCTGAGTTTATGAGTTTACACCTTTCTTGATGTAACAAAAAAAAAACTGCTGAGCTAGTCAACACCTCATTGCATCAATCAATTTATTACAATGACGCATGTGTATGAGCTAAACCCTGCAATCTTTAAGATCAATGTCACCCATATCCCTTTGCCATCTTCTTTTTGTTTTGTACTCCCAGCAATACATTCATATCTACCCAAGATTCTAGATAGAGACAAGGAGTAATGGCATACCACATGGCTGTGAATAGTCACATAGACCTTTGTATTAGTGGGTTTGGTTATAATTGTGGCATTGCCACACTCTCCTGTACTCTTTCCGATACAGCGGCGCATGGTGTTACGACAGGAATATTTGCTCCGACGGATTTGGTACCGTCACCAAACCCGTATGGTATACTTTAATGCTCTTGGCAGCACGTCAGTATAACATTCTGGATATCCTAATAAAATTTCGTGATAACCAAAATATTGAATTCTAACCTTTCCTTGTCATCAAATCCGATGGGCCAGAAATCTCCTGCTGCGTCAGTTTCCCAGGTGCGGATATAGTTGTTCATGTTCAAATGTAATTTCATTTCCCATGTATACTTACTACAGATTTTCTAATTGGCCATTATTTTGTTGTATTTTCAAGAGAATAACAAAGACAAGAGGACACAGTGAAAGAAAAAACATGAACGAATAATTTGAGTTCGAAAGACACCTTAAAAGTCATGTTTATGCCACTCATAAATATAAATTGTGTCATTTGTATATCCATGTTTTTATCCGGAGGACTGAAGCGGCCGGAGATGCTCGCTGTGACACCCGGCAATAAACAGGAACCATATTGTGTGGCGGAATACGGGCACATGTATTCCTAATTAAGGTATATAATAGGGAACTGTCGACCCTATGCGCAGGTGCATTCATGTGGACATTTTCTATCTCTCTCTCTCTCTCTCTCTGACTCTCTCACTCTGTAAATGCTTTTTAAAGAAAAATTGAAAAAATTTAAGGTTTTAATTGAATATGCTCGACATGTGAATTTCTACTGATTTCATTTAGCTTTTCATTGAGTCAGCTCGATGTGAATTCGTCATTTCTTTCAGACATTGCTTTCATCACAGACTGTTTACCACACAATACTCCCTGGTGAATTGGTACTCGAAATCAAAAAGCTACCTCATCTCTTAGAACAAGCAGCCATCGATTTGTTAACCACCGGGGAATGACAAAAATAAGAGGGAATATGGATGCGGGGAACCAGGCAGTAGCACAACAACAGCGTTCCCTCTGCTCTAAATACCAGCGCCGTGCACTTAACTGACCCAATTCCAGCGTTTCCCTATTAGTTTGGGACGTCAGAACATATTATGGCATGCTTATATTCCCGCCCTCTAGTCCAGTGTCGCCCGGTTCAACTAATGGAATACTTTCATTCTGGAGGTGTTAGATATTAAGAAGTGTTTATATGAACCCAGGCATTGTAATGTAAATAGTGTTGGAACACCACCGATATTAAAGGCTTGATATTATGTATCACGATGCAATCATCATTTAAGAAATTCCAAGTTTCACGTATCGTTCTACCGCGATCATGACATTGCTAAAGACAAGAAAAAAATCTAATATCACAAAGTGTGAGAAAAGAAAGAATAAATGTATACTCATAAACTGATTTGATTACCACGTAACCAGCTCGAGCAAACCACACTACTGAGTGGTAACGCGTTTCCACATATGTGAGGCCCCTCCGCCCCGTCTAAGGTCATGGTGTACAAACATGAAATGTAAAATTTTACAAATTTATTTCAAAATGGCGATGTCAAATTTAAAAAAGGAAACGGCTATCAATCAATCCCACACCATGTTTTTATTTTTCTCTTTCACTGATTTCACCACTCAAATAAATACTTCACCAATGGCATCAAATGCACGAGTCAAAGAGTTGTTTGACAAAGAGTTGAGATTTCTTCACAGGCAAGATTCTACGGTTATGTGTTATACGAGATCGCTTGTGAGTACGAGGAGGAGCCTAACAGAGACGGAGAAGCATGGCAACTCAAGATAAGACCTTTTTGTAAACATCATAGTAAAATGATTTATAAAACGTTTCAAAAACGGTACAAACGTATTACATGATCATAATTACCATCAGGAGTTAACTCGGAATACTTATCACAGATTTAAAGCTTTACTTGCTCTCGAGATTACGCAAATAGATAGAATTCACAAGACTAAGGCGAGAACAAATCGTAAGCTAGCTGATAGATAAGATGGAGAGGGTACGAGAAGTCAACAACAAATATATGGATTAATGCATGAGATGATAACATGCGAAGGGATCTAATGAATAAGTCACCTGACTCTGACTCACACGTGTTTTCGAGTCCACGCCGCGGAATTAACGTCCTTTGGCAAGACATTCATCTACATTGCCATTCTCCACCCAGGGGAATCTGTGACGACTGCCGAAAGCCAAAGTGACTTATTTTGCTATTGCCCTCCATGCATGCATGTGTATAGTGAGAAAAGTGAGGAATACTCCCTAAAGAGAGGAGATGGTGCATACTTGAGGGCGGGCTTGAAATCCAGTGACAGGGGATTTATGTTACTAACATTTCAAGCCACCATGAAAATATCCACGTTATGTACAACATATATGTAATCAAATATGCATTTTTGTTATAACATACAGATATTTATCAATTTCCTACTAATATGGGTAGTGCATTATCAACTGATAAAGCTAATGGGTACAGCAATAACATTCCTACAATGATTTCTTTGAAAATCCTCACCACAAACAAGGCAAAAACAATAAGAAAAGACAGAAAACTGTAAGCAAAGCCAACGGCTTGAAAAAGAATGAACAGATATTGAAAACTTCAAAGTGCCAACATATCCTGCCACTGAAATTGCAGTACTAGAAGTTTTTTCTTCCTCTTTCTTTTTCTTTGAGTAAAACAAACCGTTACGCTCGCTCTCAATGAACACATTAATGTCACATGGGAGCACTTGAAAGTCACCTTGAAGCGTTGAATGTCACCTTCAAGTACATACTTCAAAGTCTCAGATGTACTCTCACACCCATGGCGGAGCATTTTAAATCGCTCATTTATACATTTCGAGGTCCCGCACGCGAAACCATCTTACAAAAGCATACCCGACCGTTGTATGAATCCCATTTTATGAACATAGTGAATGTTTTGCGATATCCAAACAGCATAATACCTACTTTTCACTAATGTACAAAGTAGCCATTATGAAAAAACATCTATACGTTACAGTATTATGTAATGGGATTATGAAGTCAAAATTAATGATGTACTTTCCATTACCCGTCTAAATTTAACACTTAATGTGTTTTTAATTGTTTTAACATTATATTCAAAATGCATTTACATTTCTCAGTGCTGTGCAGCTTATTTTACTGTCAGTATACATGCACTGTACTGAAGAGGAAAAAAAAACTTTCATTTTCAATCCTCACTTTCATTCTTTAGCATGCACATTCATGTCTTATGTTGCATGACCTGATCATGCGATTAGTATTAATGTTGATCATTTCGGGATACGTGTTTCGATATTTGTATATATGTATGTATGAATATATTATTTTTCTGATTATCTTGACCATGCCCCTCCCCCCTTACAAGATGATCTGCACGTTTCTCCTCTTTTTTTTTTAATAGTGCTTGCTCGTTCTTGAATGTCTGGTGCACATTCTACCGCATTCGACGTGTTAGAAGATAACACACCGCTTTTTTCGTCTCGTTCACATCCTAATCGTATGGGTTTTGTGTTGTACTTGCTAATAAAAGACCAACTATATGCTTATAAACAGTGTATGTACTGTTTTTAAGTTCTATCCGAAGGAACTGAAAAATAGGGGTATAATGCCGTGTTAAATACATCATGACCTAATCGAAGAAGGAGAGAGATGGGGATGAGAGCGAATAGATGATGATATTATGACAGAAAGAGGTAAAGAGAGAGAGATTGCGTGTGCTTGTGTGGGTGTGTGTTTGTGTGTGGGTGTGTTATTTTTCAGGAATGATGGTACATGTAATAACTAAGTTCAGTATGTTATTACTATTAATAGAAAAAATTAGTTATTTCATTCCATTATTCTCCTTCTTTGCTCACTGTTTTGTGAATAATTTAAGAAAACGAAATGAAGTTTTGTATTTGTATTGAATTATTTACATTGATTCTTTATGTAATGATTTATTTTGAATGAAATCTTTAATAATAAAAAATATGGAAAAAAGTGTGTGTGTGTGTGTGTGTGTGTGTGTGTGTGTGTGTGCGTGTGTGTGTGAGGAGTGGTATTCAACTTGAACCACTGACCTCACGATCACGAGATAGCTGCGTTACGACGGAGCTAAAATCATGGAAGATTTAATTTGATTTTGAAGAATCCACGTCATGATGCGAATAAAAGGTTTATACAAAACGAGATCTTTCTAACAAAACTAATATCCTTATGATACGTCCTTGTTGTGTTTAACCTTTTCTGAGCTAGGTACTCTCAGGAAAATAAGAAAAACTCAAATTCAAGTTCGAACGGCATGCCTGGTAAATTTGTAGATTTTCAATCAAATTTCCCGCCAGTGTAGACATCTTTGTCTCGTTCAGCGTACATATTGTACGGAGATACTTTCGACATTTTTTCAAGGTTCTAATCGCAAATGAAATAGGGATGAAATGAACGTTTTAACAATAACATTGGAGTGGAAATTTGAAATTCATATTTGCTCGATATTGAATATGATTCTTGCAGATGGAAGAAAATATGAGCTCTGGAAAAAGCGCCAATATTGAAAACTAATGACGAAAAATGGGTGAGAGAGAGAGAGAGGGAGGGATGGTGGGAACACGGAGATTGAGTACAGAGTTAGTAAGTGGGAGAGAGAGAGAGTGTGAGATGGATTGAAGAGGAAAGTGGTTGCGAGTAAGAGTTGGTGAGAGAGATAGAAGAGAGAGATTGTTTGATAGGAAGGGGGATTTAAGAATTAAGAGGAGGGGGAGACATCGAGAGACAGATAAATACAGAAACGGAGAGATACACACAGAGAGAGAGAGAGAGAGAGAGAGAGAGAGGGGGAGAGACAGAGAGGGAGAAGATATTTGAGAGGAAGGGGGAATCAACAATGAAGAGGTGAGAGAGACAGAGAGACAGATAGAAACATAAAGAGAAAAAGAGCTGAGAGAAAGAGAAAGGGAGAGAGATAGAGTAAACAGAGCAAGAGAGAGAGAGAGCAAACAGATCAAGAGAGAGATAGAGAGAGAGGGGGTTACCGGCGTCAGTGTGTATATACCTCCTGTGTATTTGGAGCATGAGATTGAACAGTCTGAAAGAGCCTGCTGAGAGTCAACCATGTTTGACAGGTCAAATAGAGCTTACCAATACATGGTCATTATCCAAAAGGTTATGGTCCTTTTTGTTTTCAGGCATCCAAATTAGGGTGTAGAAAATTACAATATTTGCCGTACACCCAAAAGATATTGGATAAAAGAGAACAAACATGTTGTTGAGTAAAGTATAACCCAAAATTGGGTAGTATTTACGCAATGTGGTATATCTTTCATCCAGTACGTGTCAAGCTTTGCACAACAAACATGTGTGTTTCCTTCTTTTTTTGGTATCCATTATTGGAAGAACAAAATTATCAGCTGAATTTTAGAGTATATAAGACACTACAAAATTCAGCTGATAAATATATTTTGTAGCTATCTTATTAAGATAGCTACAAAATATTTTCTCTAATTTAATAAATTTCTCTACACCAAAGACAAATGAAGAGTTTAATTCCAAAAGGAGCTAAATCCACTTTTGATGAAAAATGAGTTATTGATATCAGAACATTGTTCACTTAAGTACCCGTTTTTCTACAAAAGTATTTACCTAAATTTTGTGAGCAAATATGAAAAAATGCACCTTCTAATATCACTTTTCCATAGACGCATGTACAAAATCTGGTAAACAAATCCTTTTTTCTCCGAAGTTACAAAAGTGGATTTAGCTCCTTTTGGAATGAAACTCTTCAAATATAGAAATTAGCTGACAAGATGGGTTTTAAATTTCGTCAAATTTGGAATAGAAAAGGGGAAGATGAAAAACCCTGTGATGTAAAAGATTGTAATATATATAATAGAGGTACAAAGAAAGACAGAGGGGAGGAGAGGGGGATAGAGAGAGAGAGAGAGAGAGAGGAGGTACATTATGGGACAAAAAAAAATGAAAAACAGGTTAATACTAAATTCATAAATTGAACAGCTAAAAATATATATATATATACATATTATTCTCACAGCTTAATTTGCGGGGATCGACAACACATTTGACCCAGATATAGTTGTGTACTTTAAGCTTGTTAAAGCACTCTTCCCATATAAAGAATATGACGACAAGAGACGGGGAACGGGTAAATCTACGGATCAATACCATTGATAGAGTATTTGTAAAGGTTAATCTCCTCTTAACTGACCAACATCAATTGTTATGTTGCTATTTGTAAGGGCAATTTCCTAAAAAATTAGCCATTACACATAGAATCATCCTTCTGAAATTCTGAAATCGAGATTCCCCTTTTAAAGAGGATTCAAAAGTCACTGAACGTAATCTCAAAGTTGATACAAAGAACATACATCAGACTTGTTGAATAAAGGTCACCCTCCCCCTCTCTCTCTCTCTCTCTATCCCTTCCTTTCGCTCTATGTGTCCTCGTTATGTGTGTGTGAGTGTGTGTGCGTTTCGGCGTCTGCGTGTGTGTCTCTCTCTATCACGCACACACACACACAAACACACTAACACACACACCCACACGCACGCATACCCCTCTCCCTATCCATAACTTGTCCTTTTTTCAACTGAATCTCTTCCTCATTCAAATCTCTTTTTATATATCAATGTCGCTAAGTTGCTTTCAATTGCACACACCATTTTACCTATCTAATTTTTCCCTTTGCTCTATCTTTCTTGCTGAGCTCTCTCTCTCTCTCTCTCTCTCTCACACACACACTCACTCTCTTTATCTTACTCTCCCTCTCTTTCTCTCTAGTAGGCACACAGAAGATGATAGACAGAGAAATGATGAAGAGATAAAAATAGGGAGAGAGAGAGAGAGATAATGAGGAACGCAGAAAATTGAGCACATCAACAACAAAACGTACAATAATAAGCACTTCATGGTGGCATTGCATGGTTTAATACAATTTCAATAATACAGCAATAAAACATTGCACTTGTAACATCAGTACTTATTTGCTCAGTATCAAAACAGCATAATTTCAAGTGATATAATGACAATCATTAACACATCTCCAAGACATTAGAAGACGACAATCGTTTCGCACTGCAATTTATCAATAACATAGCAAAGCGATTGAATATTCACGACGCATTTCAGATATTTACAAAAGAATGTTGTTTTTACCTAAATCATGCGACATGTCAGTAAATGCCTTGAATGTCTTATGTCACATATAACTGTGACACAGACAGTAAAAACACAACAAAACCAAAAATTAATTTAAAAAATTTGGAATGACTTTAGACATGTTAGATATCTATTACGACAAGAGTACAACTGTTAAAAACATACTGAATATTATGTTTACAGTGAAGCTTGTATTACACACTTTATGAGGCAGGCTGCTATTTAGCTTACCTAGATTTCGTGAAGTGACAGCAATTTTCATTTTTTGGTAGCTAAGTTTCGACAATAAATATATATATATATATATACACACAAAATACACACGCACACGCACACATATAATGCACGTGTGTGGCTGTGTGTAAGTATGTGTGTATATTTGTGTGTATACCTTTTAGTTCCAATGTAAACAGAGCAGGTTTTACTTGTATTACTTGTAATAGTGAGGGAATGGAAAAAGATGAAAGAGGGATTTAGTGGAAGAACGAGGAGGAGGGAAAGAGGAAGCGGGGAAGATGGAGATGGACTGAATGAAGATGATAAAGGGAAGGAGGTTAAATCATGTCCATATCAATACATCAATACATTTGAATAATAGGAACCAAAGAATAACGAGACTGCGAGGATGGAGAAGCACCGATAAATAAATGAAATCTGACACAGAGGAGAGCAGTATCTGGTCCCGTGGAGAACTTTGATTAATAGCTTCTGACTCTCAATCGGACATCGAGAAATATATTTATTGATTTTACGACATCTCTCTCCGGCATTCGGGCATCAGCCAACTCAGCTAGATGTCTCTCTTTGATGATGTGGGTGACTACCCTCAAACAAACAACCAACCAAATCTAATATCGCGATCCAAGCATCTTTTCACTGCAAGTCCTTGACTTCCATTTGCGGTATGCTAACGTCAAAGATATACAGGCAAGAGTTTCTACATCAACCATCAGCTATGACCTCTGCGGAAATCAATAGGCCGAAACATTCTTTTCTGTCTTGATTAAAAGTGATAATATTGACTGCTGGAAAGAAAATGCTTCATACAATAAAAGGCGTATAGTAAATAGCATTTGTGCATTTGAGGAAAAAAAGGTCTAAACCTTTACAGTGTTCAAAAAGCGGGTAAAAATTGTGTAATTACTCGATTCAATGCACTGAGTGGGTACGCTATTTTAGAATGAGCAGAATTGAGATGACTGAGTGTGCGGAATATAGGCTACACCTTGCAATTTATGGAATGTGGTTTATAAAGCTTGGATAATCATGATAATGAAATAGGCGATGAAGCACACGTGTATACTCAGAGGGGAACAATAATCCACTTTCAGTTAAGTGACATCAGTGTAAAAAAGAAGTAATACAGTAAAAATCCATAACCGGTAAGGAAATATGGTAAATATTTAAGGATTTCTATAACCATATCATTCAACATTCATTTATATTCTTTCCAACATGTCTAGTGTTTGCATTATGCCAACTTTCCGTCTATTCCGTTTATTTCGTTGAGTTAAATTTCGTTGAGTTAAAGGCATCGAATGTCATGAATCAAAATTCAATCACAACTGTCACACAATTCACGTGATCATGGATTTGTTGGTGCTGTTGTTGTCTGCTTACATAATTTGTCTTAACTTTTTTTAATTTTATGTTTCCGTTTGCACTCCATCCGAGCTTTTATATCGTACTACTTTTGAAATATTCAATTTGGCTCCTGCTCATTTTTAATTACTAACTGAAGGGCTTGGTATTGTGGCATCACCACCACCTCCAAACCTTTCCTGGCTAGTCTGTAAACCGTGTGGTAAATTTGTCCCTTTGACCGTATTTTTAACTCTTGCCGGAAGAAAATAACAATTTGTACTGTTATCGTTGAATTGTATTCTGTAGAACGTGGGTTGTTAGACTTGGATCAAAGTGACTTTCTTTTTCTATAAAATCAGCTCTTATTCCATATTTTCATAATCTCTAGTCGAATACGAACTTAAACTAATTTTCCACACTAAACTGAAAAGCTTTCTTAATAAACCATATCATTTAATATCAAATAGCCCTTGGAATATTTTGCTCTCAGTTGTCAAATACATGTAAGCAAGGATTATGATATTTATAGGGTATTTGCTTTTATTTTGCTGTTTTCAAGACTTTGAAAGCACGAAATGAATTTGAATTATGGATTTGGGTGCCACATGGGAATATATCTTCCTGTCGGCTATTTTGTCTGATATTACAAAAAGATTTGACAGCTGCATGCAACAGGAACTCCTACACACTCTTTTACTCAGATTCCCTAATTACGTTCCTTGCTTATCATAAATCTTGTACATCAAAAAAAATATTGAATAACAAATAACACATCTAGATAAGAAACAACCAAAGCATGATTTCTGTGTTGCTCAAATTACGCACTCTCTTTCTTACAATATATTATTTACAGGATATCTTCCCAAGTACACGAGACTTTTTGCTGACGTCTGACAATTTTCTACTTTGGTCCACTTCATAGCCATACAAATATTTGCCGATTGGTATAAGCAAATATTTGAATTTTTCTTAGGTAGCAACAGTGCACATCTACTACCGAAATGATTAAACATAGTAAATGGAGTCTTTCATAAATACAATTCTAGGAACAACAGAATGAATACAATAATTTTCAAAATTGAGAAACTATGAGAAACAACGAAACAAACAAACGCTGGCAATAGAATTAAATAGTCATCAATATTTGGAACTGACTTAACAGCCAGAAACACTTTTTCCAGTCCATTTTACCTATTAAAATTGTATTTGATTCAAACTATTTAACCCATAGCAGTAGAGGGTCTTCTTTCAGTGATGTTTTTTGCAGTTGTAACTAAGCATTACAATGTCTAAATTGGCAACGTAGTGTATAATATAAAGTCCCTACTTTCGTGTACAAATCTGATTTTTTTTTTCTTCGATTAACTTTGCAGTTTTCTCTCATATTGGTTTATAAATTAAACATTTTTGTAAACTATGACGAAGTGAAAAATAAGATTAAGTGTTGCCAATTGAAGGAGGGAAAACTGATCAATTTGGAAAGTAGGAAAACTCTGAACTGCCTTGGGTTAAAGCAGCACAAATTTGATGCGTTGATTTTGTTAGTAATGCATAGGTCATTCTGGCATTAAATCAAATATCAACTTGTCTTAAATCACATAAAATCCACTCTTGCCAATCTTCGGAAAAAATGGCCCAGTTTACTTCGAAAATTCAGCAAGATGTACACCTAGTCCGATAGACAAGATGATGTGGACTAGTATTCCCCATTTAACATTAATGCAAAACACATTTTTTCCTCATGGGAGCAATAAATAAAGTACAAGTGTATGACAGTTGAGATAGCAATACCATTATGACAATGTATTCGGGTGACAGTTCGAGATAAGCATTTGTGTGTGTGTTTATACAATTACTTTTTTTCTTCAAAATGTCAAAATAACATTTCGGGCAAAAATGAAAATGTTGAATGCGTTCGTATTTATAATATTCTCCTCGGACATGTCTGGCCGGTAAACGTTGCAAAGGGCGAAGGGGGTAGAGTAGAGTAACCATGGACCATCGCATGGTTTCAACACCAATATGTCTTCACTCTTCAGTTGAGAGTTTGTCTTGCCAATTGGTCAAAATTTGACATGAAATAGTGACAACATCTCAATCGCAGAGTGGACCATAAACGAACGACCACTGCTTGCATTACAAGGTTTTAATTCGACAACAAAAACACATTGTAATTACATGGGAAGATCCTCTTAATCAGTTATAGTAACTAATCTTAACGTGGGAATACAAACAGTTCCGAGGCCTGCGGAAGACAATTTAATTCTATCGGATAACATGACGGGTCCACAGGTGTTTTCATACGTACAAGAGCAATATTTGTTTATGTTTTGTTTTTTGTTATCATCGATTATAAATACAGACACAGTGCTCCACGCCTCCACGTATACCATGAGTTTGTGCCAGTTAAAAAAGACCCTCCCCCCCCCCTACTCTCACACACACGCACACACGCACATACATACACGTTCACCAAAACACACACACGCACACACACACAACATTACCACTACAACATAAACAAGTGCACCCCTAGTTTGCAGGCACAAACCCTTGTCAGTCACTGTGCGTAACAGTGTCTGCACAGAGAGACTAGACTGACAGCATAGGCTATTAGACACAGTCAGAGACTGACAGAGCTAGGCTCTGCTGAAGGCTTTAAGCATTTTTGGTAAAGTGTCAAATTTGATAGAGCAGTCACATGCCAGAGATGGAGCACGGACTTATTTAAGTCCATGGATGGAGTAAGCTAAGATTGCTACATTACACGGCTACCTAGACTCTAGAGAAACAACGAAAACAATAACAACAAATGAGAGATTGTTATCACGTGACCTTGTTATGGGGCCTGACTAGTGCAATATTGGATAGGGCAGATGAAGAAAGAGATGACAATCATCACCTTCATGTAGATTAAATCTCAATAGTATGACGGAAATGAAAGATATCGCTGTTAAATTCAGCCAGCATGCATCCGTATAGAGGCATAAATATATTGAATTGTGATTTTTAGACTTGTTTGCTTTTTTCGGATGTTTTGTTTGAAGGTAAAATAATTATCAGTTCGGTCATAGAAGATATTGCTTTATATGTATAAATGTATATATAAAGTATGAAATATTAGCCTTTTTCTATAAATGACTCGATAAATTAATTTGGAAGCTTACCTTTCTTGTTTCATCATGTTTGAATTTCCATATCGACCTCAACCCCCCCCCCCACCTCTCTCTCTCTCTCTCTCTCTCTCTCTCTATATATATATATATATATTTATATATATATTTCTATATCTATCTCCATTTCTCTTGCGTCTCTCCTTGCATTTTTTCTCCTTTCTCTTTCCCTCTTTTTCCTTCCTTTTCCCTCTTTTTCCTTCCTTTTCTTTCTCTCTCTCTCTCTCTTTTTCTTCTTCTTTCTCTTTCGCGTCTCTTCTTGTCTTTTGTGCTCGTTTTTTTTCCTCTATTTATATATTTCCCTCTTTTTCTCTCTCTCTCTCTTCTTCTTTCGCTATTGTGACTCTCCTTATCTTCTGTGCTCGTTTTTGTTCTCTTTCTCTCTCTCTCTCTCTCTTTTATATCTCACTCCCTCTCCCTTTTTTCTCTTTGCGTCTCCCTCTGTCTTTAACGTTCGTTTTCTCTCTTTCTCTCTTTCATCCCTATAGATTATTTTTCTTTCCCTCTCGCTCTCTTTATTAATTTAATCATCAATCAAATTCTCTTATTCTCTTCTATATCTCCCTGTCTTCTCCCTTCGTTTTTTAATCTCTCATCCATCCTCTCTTCCTCCTACTCTAGTCGTCTTCCTTGGTACTATCAAATATGATACCACCCCTCCGTCTCTTTTTATGTCTGTCTCTGTCTCTGTCACTCTGTCTCTCTGTCTGTCTCTCTTTTTCTCTCTCTTTCTCTCTATCTCTCTCTCTCCCCCTCTTTATATCTCAATTCATCTCTCCCAAACTGCCCATTTTCAATTTAATTTCTATCTTGTTTTAAAACTCCAGCTTTGGTAGCCAGACAAATATCACGTATTGCGTAACAATAACATGTTCGTAAGCTGCTTCAAATTCAGAGTAGGAGTGTGGGAGAGAAGAACCTGAAGTTAATTCAAAAGTTCTCTTGTAATACAATGAAGAGGGCGGGAGAGAAAAATAAAGGACTTAAGAAGTAATTACAGTTCGCATAACAAATTATGTCCGTTTCCACGAATCGCCTTCTTCCCTAATGGGGTTCTTAACATCACATCTATACGACCAAGGTGTAGAAGGGGGAGGGGGAGGAGAGTGCATTGGATGATACTATGTAGACAAGAAGCTGGTAATTATATCTAACACACTTAAGAGTCCTCCAGCATGATGCACTGTCTGGAGTCTCTCACAGTACAAGTGGCCGGGTCTGCTTCAACGCGTCTGGATCAGAGAAAAGCATTATTCGAGTAGCACTACAGATGAGCTACCCACGTGCAGATGTAAAACCAATACTAATCATGCCATTTGCAAGTGAGTTATGTAATTGCCAGACGTACTTCAACATTTTAAGTATGTATACACGTGAGCTCTAAAGTACATTTGCCTTAAAACATAGCTTTAACGATGCTTTATTTCTTGCACAAAATTTGTATTGATTATTACATGTATTTCTCAAACAAAATTATTTTTGCTTGTTTAGTTTGTTGTTGTTGTTGTTTTGTTTTTTTTAACGTGTATCTTGTACACGATAGGAAGTAGACCTCCCTGGAACGAAACGGTTCTTCTCGCTAATTTGGTATCAAGGAAGGGCGTAGCGTATCGATTACGTGGTGATGACAGAAGAAGATGGGCCCGCTAAATTTGCAAACAAATTGGAAGATTTATGAATGGATCCCCTTACATTGGGTTCGCCTCTACACCATGATTCAGACTTGAATTAGAGAAGACAATCAAGAAAATTAAAGTGAAGGGGCGAGGGATGGCGATGGCCGACATCCCATAGGTTCACAACTGTAGTAGAGACACCTCCAGGGAAATATGTTCCAACAAGACATTCTAGATACACAAAGGAAACTTTAGTGTAATTGCAGAATAGGAAAATCCTACATCCTTGCATTTTTACCGAATGAATTTGGAATTGCCTAATTTGACATTTGCGGTAAGGCGAGTGAAAAAGACAGTGACATTCCACATTACTTTACTGAGAAATTATTTCATGTTAATTTTCCAAGAACTATGTCATGTCGATAGCTTTGTCTAATGCGACTATTTATTAACAAATTAATTTTGAAGAAAATGTGCACCATGCCGAAGTAAGAAGTACCAAAACTATGACTCGCTTTTCAGCGAAGAACGTGATTTCCTTCATGAACATGCTAAAAATAACTATTTCGATAATGGTTACTGCGAAATGTGTACGTCCAAATAATGTATTCTTAAACTTTAAATGTCAAATATGTTATTTACCAAGAAAGCAAAATGAACCTAATATCCTTGACATATACTCAGATAGATCAAACCTCTTATTTACCTGGCCATGCTCAATGACGTGATCTAAAATGATCAGGGGGGGGGAAGCAGCAACAAAAACAGCAACAACATTACTGCGACATCAAACCCATCATATTCTAAATGTTTCTATGTTCAGCAAAATACTTTTGTTTTCTTTTTTTCCACCTTCTCCATAAAGATATCACAAATATCACACAAACACATCAAACACCTCGAAAGGTTTTTTTCACCCCTTCCCTTTTTCCCCTCTCTCTCTCCTCCGTCTCTCTCTCTCTCTCTCTCCCTCCCTTCTTTCTCTCTCTCCCCCCTCTCTCTCTCCTTCTCTCTCTCTCTCTCTCTATCTCTCTCACTCTCGCTCTCCCTCCCTCTCTCTCGGTTTATACGTGCTCTCATTGATCTTCCATGGATTCTTTAATGCAGTGTACATTTACTTCTCATCAATATTTGCCACTTTTCGTCCCATTTTCAATGATTTGATGGAGAACCGACTTATGTACTGAGAATGATTCATAACCGACCTAGCTTAGTTCGCTCTTTACTAACGACAGGCACGAACAGTATATTATAAACCCCGCCATGAATCAAAATGCCTAAAGGAGGGAAAAGGCACCATGTCATTTTGATGCATTGTAATTGCTCGGATATGGAGCTTAATAAATTGGTTTTGCCGCTCATTTTGCAGAAGTAATTTACCATTGTGCATGTACGGAGTATATTGCCCGTGCTGTCTGCACAGGGTGGGATATGTGTTTATCACTGTATAATGAATTTATCCATGCTTGCAGCGCGTTGAGATTGAATTATAAGAATGAAGTATTGAACCTTTTTTATTATTGAATTTGTCATAGATTATAAGCATGAAAAGATAGAAAGACAAACAAGCAAGGAGGAGGGAGAAGAAAAAGTCTAGGAGGAAGAACAAGGAGGAGCATTTAACTAAAGAATAAATCAAATCAATTCATAAAAAAGTTGAGCATAGCGACATGGAACAAAATATCATTTTGAAGGAAAAAAAAGACACAGTTTTTCCAATTTAATATGACTTCGCGTTATCTATATTGCGTAAAACTATCATCTTTCTTCAATATTGTTAAGCTGAAAGCAAGGTAGGTTTGTGATAAAATGTGAACTTTACCAATTCCAAACACTCCAAGAGTATTATGTAGACGTGTTGTTGATCAGTGGATAAGTCTCCGGACCGTGAACCACAAGGTACGGGGTTAGAATTCCTGTCACAACCCTAACGTCATTTGGAAAGACGTTAATCTACATTTGCCACACTCCACCCAGGTGAGGTAAATGGGTACCGGGTAGGATTATTCCTCGAAATGCACTGTGCACTGATGACGGCTGCCGGAGCTAAAGCTAGGGCAATAATTTCCAAAGCTCTTTAGAAGCGCGTAGGGACGTTATATCATAATGTCTTATGCGCTATACAAGAAAGGAATATCATAACATAACCATGTGCTGGTGGAATGCTTTCACTTTCTTTAAATCCACATCATAATATTGTCACACATGCAATAAGTTGATAAGTGAAACCTGATTTACCTTCGGGGAAACGCGATATCTACTACAGACATGAACTAAGAACCTGGTTGCTTACTAACAAGCATTTATGATTTCTTAGCAGTCAGATAAAATAACCACCAACCACCAACCTAGCACGGGTAGGTTCAGGGGGAGTATTTTCTTTATTATGCATCAATGGGGGTGAGGTGTATATGAAAATAATATATAGAATATACGTATTATGAACCGACAGAATATGAAGAAGTGTTACATCAACAGCGTCATCCATCACTTTAAGGTATAACTTGTGTCTATTTTAAGTAGAGACACGATAAGAATGATGAGCCCATTACAATGAATAGTTTATGGAAAATTTCCTCGTACAAGAAAACTGCATGGTGGACTGATTTCCATTGGGGAGTGCTTAAAGAAAGTACAATGATCTCATCGGTTCCTGACTGTTTCATCATTTGATATTGTAACATATTGTATGTGTTTGTGGTCTAGTGGACAAGTCTGCCGACCGTTAACCACGAGGTAGGGGGTTCGAGCTCTACCTTTGGCAAGACATTAATCGAATTTTGCCACACTCGACCCAGGTGTGGTATCTGGGTACCTGGTAGGATTGATTCTTGGTATGCACTGAGCGCTGTGGTTTCCTGAGCTAAAGCTGGGGTAATAATATCCAAATATTACTAGAATTACTGTCCCAGCAATGGCGTATCACCAGAATATAGCTGTAGTTTTTTTTGCCTCATGACAGATGAGTTACACACATCGGGTGGATTTTATCCTGTCGAGCTATACTGATCACAAGTAATTTGGTATAGATTTTTTTTGGGGGGTACACTTTAAAGCAATCGACAGAGCGAAATACCCTATGATAAATTATATGCCGCTGCAATGGTGCAGATAGGCGAATATGATTTAATCTAATTAATTGGCATTGGATTTGCAAAGGACCTACGTCCTTAATACATAATAAGCAATAATCCCAAAGGTGAAATAAAATATACGAATGGGATTTGTGTTAGAATATTGCCACCACTGGGTACATTTGATAGATGTGGTGAAGGTAGGTCCAATTACACTAATACAATTTCTGCAGTTGTCAGAAGAGCAATTTACTCCACATCGTATGACACAGACTAATCAAGGTTTCATCCCTTTAGTTCTGAGAAGGCATATTAATTGTAGTATTTGAGAATGCTTCACGTGAAAGTAATGAATTTATCATCAATCTTGCCTTCATACCGTTCAAACGATTCTTCCTATGTAAATTACTTTGTTTTGTGTGGTTATGTGTCTGTGGTGTATGCATGCATTTTTTTAATTTAACACTTTTCATTTTGTGATGGAAAGATGGAACAGTTGTGGATAGTGTTTTGAATTCATATATATATGCCCATTCCCGTCTTCCACTAAAGCTGGTGAGAATGGCCAGGCCTACCAAACACAAGCGATAAGGGTTTTTGTCTGACGTATCCAAACATGAACTTTGGTCCTTCCGACGTCGTAGGCCCGTGAAAGGTCACGTGATAAGTAAAAAGAGAAATCGTATTAATAACGTACACCTGGCTTTATTTCATGCTGGTCTATATATTCACCAGTTTTATGTATACTCGGTGTGTACATTGAAAAGGGCGACGGAATTGCCAGATGCCGGCATGCAAACAAACGCCACAACCCACGCGTGGGACTATAGATATCACCTGTGCACCATAGGGAACCGTTACTCAGGATATGCGTCAACTTTAAACAATAGGAGGAGTTAGCGCATATGCACAGGCCTTTTGGAGAAGAAAATGGTAGTCGCTTCACAATACAGTGCTATCTTGACATGAGACTCTGCACACATGTATGAACAAAAATAAATTATTCTGTGAAATAACACCTGAAAGACAGTCAATTGTGTTACGTTGTTTTAAGTCGATTAAGCTAAGTCTAGCAATAGTTAACTCATCCAGTTATCTGCAAGCAAGAAAGAAATACAAAATATATATAAGCGCACTCATAACACATTTAACTCTAGCGCAACCAGGCGGGCTGTTTCACTTTTTTTTACCAGTTTTGGTCCACCAATGGAACAGGGAAATAACACAGCTGTTGACTGCTGCCACAGGTACGATGTACAATACTCCAAACATTGTGACCATCTAGGGTTTCAATCCATAGCGAATAGCTACTTCTTATATTAATTCACAATGTATTTTTAATCAAATTATATGTATTGGCTTCACCTGTTAACCGTAACTTTAGAATTGAAAAGATTGAAATGGGAGAAAAATAGCTGTTATGAACAAGATCACAATCTGTCAATTTCTTATCACATGGAAAAGTGCGCTTTGGTAACGCAAGGAGGCAAGGATTTGAATCTATTTAAACTTAGTTTGCAGGGTGAATTTTCAAACAATAATCTAATTTTAATACATGTAGTTTCTCCTCTTAAAGAGAAAATGTTTGAACTAAGCAAGAGAAAACGCACACAAAATTGTATCTAGAAAGAGATGAAGCATACAAGTAGGAAATTCTTTGGTCAATATAACCATGGAAAAGATTGGTCCAATCGTCAAGGATCTTGTGTCTACAATACCGCAAGAGCTAACCACACGAAGTACATTTGCAATGTCATTGCCTCATGAATTGATCACGTTCCCATAGTTTCAGACAATATAAAATGAAATAAGATAATTGAGCAAACATAACAGGTGCAACGCATAATAACGTATCTATTTCAACTCTTTACATAATCGTATCGTTTGCCTTAAAAAATTCAGTTTACTTTCAACAACGATTTGTTCCATCTGCTTCGACCTGGCGAGACGTATTACATTCCATACCTTAGTCAATATTCTTATCAAGATAAAACAACGATTCTGCGATACCACCCCAAAGCATACGGAGCAGCGTTTGTTAATAATTATATAAACAGTAAGTTTTCCTTTGGTAAGCACAGAACAGGGGTTTTAGCGAGTCCCGCGGGCATAATCATATGCTAATGGCAAAATACACATACAGCATGTATTTCGTTCCTTACATTTATCATAACGGCAAAAACAGATGTTACAAAATCGACATATCATAGATCCGTGTGGAAATACAAAACACAATTTGGCTTCCATGGTTGTTTCTCATCAAAATCAGAACAAACCCCGGAGGCGAGAACATCATATCTCGAGCCAAGAGTGTGTTTACCCCTACATGGCTCGTACACTTTATCTATGTACAGACGAAACTAATTTGATTTTCACGGATACTTAACGGTGCTTCTTGCGGAGCATACGGTTTCTTTTAATCCGCAAGGGGGTAGTTCAACCTACACAGCCCTGTAGACAGAAATCATCTCGGGTGAAACTACTTTCATTTTTAATAGATTTATTTATTTATTAAAACCAATGTTATCAGGCAACCTTTATTTCTGAATTGTAAAGTAAGTTTAAAGTTGTATTTAAAGAAAAGAGTTGCTACGCTTTTTACATACCGCATCGGTTTATATACTCCTCTTATGGCATTTTTGCCATGGTTCCGAGTCCCTACAGTAAGAAATCCCCGAAGGCTAAAATCAATTGCAGTTATGGTTAATTCGTTTTGTCTTTGTAGTTCTTTCTCATTAAAGGCAGAAATTCAGTGAGTATGCGAGTTTTATTGATATTATTACTTCGCTTCTCGCACACTGTGGGTTTCACATCTCATTATCCCTTCACATCACTTCCTTAACACCCATGTAATTCCCGATGGTAATTACCTTCAAATTTGACCAGACGGACACTGAAGGCAGGCGAGAGGATAATGAGGCTAGCTTTCTTCGAACATTTCCGAATAATAGATCATTACCTAGCCTGTACCAAATGTTCCATTACCATGATTACACGTTTTATCTGCTTTTATAGTAGACTTCTTTTGTTATTACAAAATGAAGTTGATGAAGGTAATGATATGATTGCAGGGCCCTCAAGGAGAACAGTAATACTACTGATGAGGCTACCCTCGGTAAACAATACTAATTATTATCATCATTATTATTATAAGATGCATTATACACAGAAGTTGCCTAAAGTGAATGATAATTATCATTAGCCTCCATTCCTCATTTTGCAGCAAATGGTGGAAGAACTGAAAATGCATTTTCCTTTACACATTAAAAACACGATGTTCACAATAAAATGAGGCAGAACTCATCTTTGCATTCATGGAGAATTGCAAAACTCGATGAAGCCTAACATAACACTCGCCAGAACACACCCATCAATCTTATACATTCACAGTCCAGAACACAGCACTTAATCATACAAATAGATACAACCAGACATTTCTGTTTATGACTGGACAGCTAGCAGATGACACAGTCATTTTTGTTAGGGTCCGTTGCTTTCATTTTAGGTCTCGCTGATCTCCGAATCAAGCTCCGACTTCTTGACAAATCCTTGTCGCTTTCCCTGAAACTTCTCCTCTCTCCCCGCTGCCTTGACTTGTAACCGTACTCACTCATTCTCCGTTTCAACACGGGGCTCAACTCCCTAGCAATTGGAATCTTCGCCATCTGTAGGAGCTTCTGAAATATGTCCAGTATTAGAGAATTCTCCTTCGCTGACGCTTCAAGGTGCGCGCAGTTCCAGTTATTTTGCGCTAGAGTCACGCGGGCGTCGTCGATGTCCACCCGACGTTGGAGCTCGAGATCGGTTTTATTTCCTACGACCACGATAGGTATATCACCAAAGTTTGTTCTCTGTTCTTGGATCTGGTTGTATATCTGTTTGACGTTTTCAAACGACGCCGAATCGTCAATAGAATAGACCAAAACAAAAGCGTGCGCTGTCGAGATGGACAACCTTCTCATAGCTGGGAATTGCAATGTCCCAGAAGTGTCTAGAATATCTACTTTAATACTATGTCCGTTGATATGATATTCTCGACAATGTAGATCCTCCACGGTCTCTTTATACTTCTCCTCGAATTTATTGTTGATGAATTGTTGAATTATTGCGGTTTTACCTACCTTTCCAGACCCCATGACCACTAAACGGTAGTGCTCCTCCGAATCCGACATGGTTCGGTTTTGGGAGCGCAAAGAAACAGGGATTCAAAATTCCACAGTGGAATGAAAATCAAAATTATTTGAGAGTGTATGTATAATCATGCACGTGCTAATCCATGGTGAAAACATGTACACATAACCATTCAAAGACGCTGCACACTGATTCACAAATCCAAAGTTGAAATGCAATCCAGAATAGATATGAACTTGTTAATGTTATAACGACCCAGTGCTATGCGATTTTCACGGTTGATGAGGTGGGTTTTTTCATCGCAATCCTATTGCGAAGCAATCGAACGTAGACATTTCTTGTGCATCGTCAACCACACTTAGTTTCCTTTAAAGTTAGGGTGTCTTCATCCATATACAGGGTAGCCCGTAGGTGATGGATATGTTTGTGCTATTTCAGAATCGTATAAATTACCCTCTAGCAATGACGCACATTTTCAGAGCTAAAAAGGAAACGTGATTCCGGAGGCGTGTAAACTATGAATATACTGGCAGGTAATCCCTGACCAAGGCATTCACATAATATACATCAGCCTATAAGGGTTCATTCTTATGAATACTGGATGAGTTTTAAAGCGGGGTTGTCGGTGCATGAAGTGAGAGAAAGACGTGGTAGCAGCAACGAGAGTTTAGCAAACAATGTTCGTTAAAGCTAGAATCAAGCGGCGAACATTTGACGTCAAGAGTACGAATCATATAGCTTTGGTCAAGATGGGATGAATTGTTGCTATCACTGTTCCTTAAACGTTTTTTTTTTCCTTCAGTGGTATTATTTCTTACTTTGATGCGAAGAAACTTTCAGTTTTTGTCCCAGCCAACCTCACATTTATTGTTTGAAACCTTCGTCCTGTCTCGATTGTTTCCTTTCGTCCTCTGTCTCCGGTAGTTCCCAGATAAATAAGCCACAAGCTAACTGTTCATAGACATTTCGAAGAAAGATATATAAAGGTAGCCGTGGGCCTCACAGGTTCCAAAACACTGCACAATATTCCGCGATTCTCTATCGTCGAAATTACCCACTCATTCGGATGACGATGAACAGCCTCGTCCTCCTTGGCTGCAAGTTATTTTATTGGAAACAAGTCAATTTATGACAGAAAGTTATCTCCTCGAAAGCTAATGAAATACCAAGGGGATGCTCAAGTGCTGTTTGTCAGTGTACCGTGAATACGATATAGACTTTTCACAGAACTTTACAAAAACAAGTAAGACAAATTGCATCGTCCTCCGCAAAGCGATTAATTCCAAAGTATCCGGTCGAAGAAAAATGGATGTGGCGAGAGGGCCGCTTGCGAGCAAGCGACGATTCAATATCGGGGTTAGACACCCAAGTGGCGCATAACTGAGGAAAGCCTTCGACTCGAATGAAGACAGACGAGTTGCGTCAGTTGCGCACACTCGGCGCACTCCGATGGGAATAAGAGAGACGGATGCATGCCGATCAAATTAATGTCTCACGCACTCACCAACACACAAACAACAAACACTCTGCCAAACATGCGAATAAACTGGTCGAAGAGGGCGTCATATCACAAGGAAGGTTCTCATCTCGGCGTTGATTTAACGAATTAGCAAGGGATTGGAAAGCGGCTTGCGTCGTGAAATCGAGAGGACTGTAGGTGTGACCTGAAGGACACAATAGATCAAGTAGGATGGAGGCGATTATTAGAAAAGGGAATAGAAGAGCTTTAGATTCGTTTATGTTGAATCTTGAATGATAATCACAATTCCACACATGTCATCCTGAACGTCTTGGGATTTTGTTATGGTCACGCTCTTATTAACTAGTATATCCAATAGTAATGATAATGATAATAATAATAATTCAAAAAAATATTGCTGATGAAAATGATGAATTCAATACAGATTATTAATTATAATGATAATTAAAAAGAGGAGAAGAATGAGAAGAAAAAGGAGAAGGAAAGAAGAAAAAGAAGAAGAAAAAGAAGAGGAAGAAGAAGAACAAAGGGGAAGAGGAAAAAGAAAAAGAAGAGGAAAAAAGAAGAAGAAGAAAGGATAAAAGGACAAACAAAACAAAAAGGGAAAAGAAGAAGAAAAAGAAGAAGGAGAAGGAAAGTAAAAAAAGAAAGGGGAAAAGAAAAAAGAAAAAGAAGATGAACAAGTACAAAAACTAGAAGGAAAAAGAAGAAGAAGACAAAAGGAGAAAGGTGATTTTGAAGCTGCCCTTTTAGGTTTAGATGAGCGTATTTTGTGTTTGTATTGTTTTTTGGTCACAGACAAATGTTTAGAGGTAATGAAATTACATACCAAACACCCTTATTAATGATATGCATAACAACCTGTTTAGAGTATTAAACTGTACAAAAAAGTACATTGGTATATTATTTTTCTCGACTACTTGTCATGGTTTTTTACAATGCTACCATGTTTAAAGAAAGAGCTTTTTACGATAATATTATTAATTATATTTCTTGTCCTTCACTTCTTACATCAACACTCCTCGTTATTTCTATTTAATTAATGATAATGATAGTAACAAGTATACAGCGCTTAATACTCATAAATACTTTACGTTCTTTACATGGAAATATAGGATGTAGACAACTTTATTCTAGAAGATAATTACAAGTGCAAATATAATTATTAGAATAATTACTGAATAAGGTTAACAACGTTTTTTCTGTCTTTTGATTTTTTTTTTGATTTGCTCGAATCATGATTTGTTAAGATCATTTTGCTCAGCATATGGATTGGCATTGGACTAAATGAGACAAAAAATTGGAGAAAAAAAAATCAACTTATACCTAAGCAATGTTACAAAATAAAACTGCTTTCTTTTTACATGTCCAATGCTATTATCATATTCTTTGGACTATATATCTGATAACATTTTCAAAGCCCTACAGTTGAAGACTAATACTTAAAGAGAAGGTGGAGTTCTAGGAAGAGGTGAACAATCATTTGTGAGAGTTTTCATTGTTATTATGCAAGTGTGGAAGAACATCAGATAAAAAAATGTTCCCTGAAAAGCATGGCTCATCAAATGCCTTAATATTCTAAATATGGCATGTAACAGTATAAAAATCACGACGGATTTTTATGCCACGTGTTCGTGTAGTCCCATATACATCTTTTTGTGTACAGTGCTTTTAACTTTACCAAGACTGGGCCAAATTTATTATCATTTTGATGATTCCAGAACCTTGCAGTACACACCAATAAATGCTAGATGATCAACCTTTTCTGATCGATTCCATTTACGTTTCTTTCACAATGCAATCGCATGACCAGAACTCAACTTTATCTTTAAGATGCGGCAATACAGCCGAAACATATAAGTGAACTTGGTAAACAAGCTTAGCGAATATTGGCCGATATCATTCTTAATCTCCTGAAACAGATGAGATTTAAGGGTATCACATGGGCTTACTGCTAAAAAATACAGCCCCTAAAATCAATTTAGTTCAGACAAGCACGCTAGCTAGAAAAACAAGCAGAAGCGAATTTTATTTAGATTTTTTATTTTCATTTTATTTATCATTTTTGGTTGGTAGATTGTGACGTAGTCTTGGACCCCTCTCCCGTTGGTCGTGTACAAAAAATAAATAATTGAAGTCTTTTTTTTTATTATTCTAAATGCCTTCTCCTTCGGGGCACTTCTCAGAATATATTATAGATAGTACATTATTATAGGTTCTTTAAAATAAAGAAGCCCTCCTGAGTCACACATACTTGAATGACACTTTTAATTAGTCATTTTGTGCGTTGGGACATACTAAAAGTTGTCCGGCACACGTCACAGTGACGTGACCGGTTCAACCAATTTGAAGTGCCCATGTGTATAGTGATTACACGTTTAACAAGACCATAACAATCGTATTGTTCCTCCTATTTCGTTCCGACTTTCACCAGTCTGCTTCCATCATTTTTCTGTTCTCGTTTAGAGTAGCTGTCTTTTAGAGTGACTCGGTAACATTGCCTCAGATTCTGAAACAAAATCCTGGATTTAGCTCATGCTGCAATCATAATTATAAACCTTTAGGTCATTCAGGAATCCCATGACTTTTACAAGCCGATCGCCTGTCTGATTATCAAGATATTTATGATTGGAAATCGAAATTTCATTGTTCGTTTTCCTAATGGTTTTTATAATACTACAGTCTACTGGGGGAAATGAGTAAGGTAAAACCGGTCACTCAAATATTTTTCCTTTTTTGAGGCACTTCATGATCATTTTGAAGCACAATTATTTTAGGGCTTCAATATTACACCATATCACAGACATTGATAACACGTAGGGCCATGCATCTCAGATCTAACATTGTTAAACGATGCCTTTTAGGTAGTATTTTCCTTTAATCGTGTGTGTGATACCATCTAATACTTCGTTCGGTTTAGAATCTTCCATTCTCATCTGTGATGTGATGTGATGGTTATTTTTTAACCTGACTGCTAAGAAAGCACAAATGCTTGTAAGTAAGCAACCAGACGGCCGACGGCTTTAGGTCCTCTCCGAGGGACCTGGTAGTGAGGATTAATGCCTTACCAAAGGGCACTAGCGCATCGTCTTGGTTTCGAACCCAAGTCACCGGATTTCGAGACCACTGCTCTACCAACTGAGCTATCGCGCCTCCTCTGAGCTATCGCAACACTACAACACGTCCACCAAGATTTTCAAGAATACATTTTATGTGAAACATAATTAGAAGCCTGATGCAAAGGCTGCTTGTTTGTCACATAGAACAGACAAAAGCATTGGCATTGTAAGAAGATTTGTCAACTGATCTACGAAAAATGACGGCAATGATAATATTTTGACGATAAATATTAATACTAAACAACATACAGTATAACATCTGGAAGCACATTTGTGGCAAAAAGTAACAAAAGCAAATGTGTTCAATTCACTATACCGAAACAAACCTAGTGTGTCCTTTTTGCCATGATGGTTATTATATGTCTATGTGTTGTCTGTATAGTTAAAAGGCTCTTGAAAATTAGGCAAATATCAAGAAAGGACATTGGCCTGAACTCTAGAGGGATAAAGTTAAGACCAGGAAGCATGGAAGACTTGAGTTTTGCCGAAGTATTTGCCAGCATACCCAGGAGAGGTAAACAAACCTGAGCTAAAATAAACGAATCACGGAGAGGGTTTTTAATCTATTACGGCTATTTGTTGTAAACGATTGAGTTTGGTCTGTTGATTCCAATATATCAGGCTTCCACCCTTCTCCATTTTGTAAAATATCAAGTGAACTTTTTACTTTAACATAAGAGGAGGGACTTCAACATCAGGAGGGACCAATTGATTTTTATCTTTACAAATATTCATTGTTAAAGTTTTGAACTGTAGTGTAGCTATACAGTTTACCATTGCAAATACTAAAGAAAGCTGTTCAGAGACAATGACTATAATCCCCCAAAAAAAAAAAAAAAAAAAAATGAAATAAAGAATATTTGAAGTCTGTAAAAAAAAAATATTTAAAAAGAAAATATGTCTATTCCGACACAAATACTTAACATCAAAATTGTATTTAAAAAACTATAAGAAATGAATATATATATATATATATATATATTTCAACAGACAAAACAACAGTAAATATAATATTATTAACGAGTTAAAAAGATTGATGATGTTGAAGATATTGCTCATAGATTTAGTTCGTATTTCAGTTACTGTTCCCCAGATATCTTATTTTTAGTGCCTAAAAACGGATACAGGTAATACTTTTAATAAATTATTGACTTATTCTTTTTTTTATTCATTGTTCTTTAACCATATCACAGAAAAAATTTATATCCGTCTGTAAGTCATTGCATAAAAGTAGTTCAAATGGATTTGATACACTAAATATAATACTAATTGATAAAATTATTTATCAGATTGTTTAACCAATTACTTTCATTTTCGATTTATCATTAATAAATGGAAGTATCCCAGATAAATTCAAAATTGCAAAGATTGTTCCTATCTATAAAAAGGATGATTCTCATTTATTGAAAAATTATCGACCAATATCGAGTTTGCCATGTCTTTCTTAACTATTAGAAAAATGTCGCCTGTATTCATTTCTTTTAAATAACGATATTTTAACTATTTGTCAATATGGTTTGCGACGTAATCATGCTACAGTACGTGCACCAATAGATTTACAGGATAACATTGCTTCAGCTATTTAAAGTTATAATACTGGGATTGGCATTTTCAATGATTTTTCTAAAGCTTTTGAATTAGTCAACCATCATATATTATTATCTAAACTTTGTTATTATGGTATTCGGGGGCTACACCTGATGTGGTTTGAAAGTTATTTAAGAAATCGTTGTCAATATACGGTCTGTCATAATAATTCATCTGAATATAGTTTGATTAAATATGGTGTCCCACAAGAATCAATATTGGGACCTTTGTCATTTTATATATACACTAATGATGTAGTAAATTCGTCATGTAAATTGAAATACATAGTGTATGCTGATGATTCCACATTATTTTATTCTGATTCAGATATATAAAGCATGAAATTAAACATAAATACAGAATTAGATAAAGTATCAGAATGTTTTTAATTTAAATAGGTTAGTGTTGAACTTGAATAAAACTAACTTTATTTATTTTCATAGTAGAGTGCACATTGTAAAAACATGAACTAATATAAAGTTTAAAATCACTCCAAAATTATAAATAAAATAGAATCTGTTACATATTTTGGTGTAGTCATAGAGAAAAAACTTACTCTGTAATTCTCATGATGAAATATATAAAAGGTATTATCAAGATGTGTAGGTATTATGCATAAAATTAAATATAATCTTCCATTTTCAGCATTATTCATGTTATATAAATCGCTCATATTGTACTATTTCGTGTATTGTATTGCAATATGGGGGATTGTAATAAATCTAAATTCGATGTTTTATTTAGACTACAAAAGAAGGCATTAAGGTTCAAGGAGTAATTTGTTTTATTTATGGAAATTGAAATCTACCTTTTGGCAGAGATCAGTACGTCATACTTTACCAGTTATATGGAATATTATCCCTAATGATTTTAGTACTTGCTCGAATACATCCGCACTTAAAAGAAAACTTAAAGATCATTTTATACTTGAATATCAATGATTTATGTCAGTCGTAATTATTTTGATTGTTTTATCTACACTTTTCTGATACTGTACTTGTTTTATGTCCTTTTCTGTTGTGTTTTGTATATGTTTAAAGTAAAACTGTGAATATTTCGGCAAACTATTAACATATTTCCTTGAAAGGAATTGATCACACAAGGCCTCTCAGGCTTTATTCTAATTCTCTTTTTTCATTTTCCAATGTAATTTGCAGGTTATTCAACATTTCAATGTAATTTTTATTTGTTGTATTTGCATCGAAATTGTTAATGTGTATATGTATATTTTTGTGCTTTTTATATGAGAATGAAATTTAAAAAAAATTAACGAGATTGATCAACAAATTGATAATGAAAATTGATATGATAAAAATATCAATAATAATGATACCGATAATATTAATGATAATAAAAGTAATGATAATAATGATAATAATAATAATAATAATAATACTAATAATGATAATAATAATAATGATAATAATAATACTTTCACAACTACTATTACTATTACTACTACAACTACTACTACAACTACTACTACAACTACTACTCCTCCTACTCCTACTACTACTCCTACTACTAATACTACTTCTGCTACTACTACTACTACTACTCCTAATACTAGTCCTACTACTCCTACTACTACTAATAATAATAATACCACTACTACTATACCACTACTATACTACTATTACCACTACTACTACTACTCCTACTATACTACTACTATACTACTACAAAATACTACTTCTAATCCTACTACTACTCCTACTACTATACTACTACTTCTCATCCTACTACTACTACTGCTGCTTCTACTACTACTACTACTACTACTACTACTACCACTACTATTATTACTATACTACTACTACAACTATTAATAATAATAATAATGATAATAATGATAATAATGATAATAATGATAATAATAATAATAATAATAATATTAACAATAATTATAATAATAATAATACTGCTGCTGCTGATACTACTGCATATGGAAACGTTGTATCATCCGCTCAATCTGACTTGCGTGCATAGAACAAATAGGCATTTTTGCATGAAAAGGTGAAGTTTTCTTTTAAAAAATTGCTTTTCTTTCCAGCATTGGGGTGCCCGGAACTTGGGTAACCTTTCAAACAGTATAATATTTTAAAAGAAACATATGGCACTTTCTCTGTACTTTTGTCGGAAAAAACATAGTTTTCTAGAACAATGTCGTCTCTTTTTGCGTTGGAGAAGAGCGAAATAGCGAGTTTCAATTGCACTTCGGCCGCTCTTTCAAGCCCTCACTCGTTCCATTGTGGTCAGGCTAATGAATATACTAATCTTTCTTCTGATGTCAAACTTGTTTTGATTGGTTGTATATTGTTGTCGAAATTTACCCATTCATATAATGGAACTACCTGCCCGGTGAAGCCAGTGGCCCGTGGCCCCTGCACTCAACACTGTGTGGGAGTTAGTTTGTGGTCAACTTCTTTTATGAGACAAATCCAAGCAAACGTTTCCATATGTACTACTACAACTATACTACTAGTATTACTATACTACTACTACTAGTATTACTACTCCTACTACTACTAATTATAATAATAATAATAATACCGTTGCTGCTGATACTACTACTATTACATATACTTCTACTTCTAATACTATTACTACTATTATTACTACTACTACTATCCTCTCCGCCCCCCTCCCTCCGTAATCCTCAGTATGAAGCCAATTCCCCCCAATACCATGTTATTCACCACTTGCGACAACCGATAATGCCAGAAGGTATTGAATTTGAAATGTAATTGAGGAATAAGATTTGGGTATGCATGCGAGGTACAGGTTGATTGCATTCTGTATTACGGTATCTCAGATGACAAAGTAATCACGTTGATGACTACAATTCTTGGAAATTAACGAAATTCTGTGATTACTTTTATCAAATCATACATGTCTCTGATCAATCAATCAAAGAACGCTAAGAAGGTTTTTCTTTTCTCTATCCTTTTTTTTTCTAATTCGGAGAGTTTTTTGTTGTTTTTTTACTTCGTTTTAATTCTAAATAGGAGAGGCGGGTTTGGTGACATGCAGACATTATAAGGCGGACTCCTGGGGAGTATTCTAGCCAGGCGCCATTTTACAGAGGCTCACAATGTTGAGCAAAGTGCAATGATTTTCGCATCTTTGCCGGTATCCATGTAACACCCGGATGGAGAGAAGGAATGTTAATATTCAGTTTAATAATATGTCGTCAATTTCTGTCTTCATAAGATGTGAAGTAATTTTTGTTTAATTTTAGTTATACCTAGCTATTATTATTATCATGTCCATGTAAAAATAGTTTAAAATAGTAACAACAGCAATCCCTTTACAATAAACATTAATATATATTTGTTATTATTTTAATAAAAAGTAGCGCTTTCCTTGGATTGAAAAAAAACGACAGTAAGGGTGGATTGAAGAGAGACATGAAGAGTAAAAGAAAGAGAAGGCGAGAGAGAGAATGTGAAGTTTTCGTGCACTTTGCTTGATTAAAAGTCTTTTTTTTTCTTCTCAGTGACAATATGGTAAACAATATACAAAAAGAACAATACAGTAAATAAGTTCAAAATCAGAAGGAGGCGAAAACTCGGAAAGGAAAATATGTTTATGTTGGGAATGGGAACGCCCCTAACACAATCATATAAGAACAAGTTAAAAGGTGTTTACGATGACATCAACTAAGACGAAAGATACCAGTATATTAGAGTGTTAATAATTATATGAAGTATATATATCTCATCTAACAAGGTGGCTGATAAAACTGTCCCCAAAGGTTATTACAGTCGTATATACTACATGAAAATATACACATACAAAAGTCCACCGGAGTGGACGAAAGCTTGCCCACAAAATTCAAGGTTGGTAGAAGCTTCAAAAAATTACATTTTATGATTATCCCCAACCGTTGGAAGTTTTCTGTGTCACATACAAAATAGTTTTTTTCTACAAGATGGTACCTTACATTGAAATGTATTATCATATCATATTATTATATTATTATTTTTATCTTCTACAGGAAGATAACATCAAATACAAGACGTAAATACAAGAAATGGGATTAGTAAGTGATCCCATGCATTTTGGGAGGTCTTACGACAGAAAGTTTGCAGAGAGATCGAATTCTATAAGATATAAGAGGGCTTCTACGGGTGGGGCAGGAGGAGGGTACGCACAATCATCTAAATTTGACATATCATGGGCTGGCTGTGTAAGCCATGTTGTAATATTAGACATACAACCTTCGGCATGTGGCTATTTTCTCAATTTAGTTGTCAGTCAACGCGCTCGAAGGGCAGTCGACGTAACTTTATAGCGACTAATTCGCATTTCTTCATGAAATCATACCCACGGCCGTAACACTTCATTCTGCCGCACGGAAATATTTGGTGAGAAAGTGGTGATACAAATACTGACACCCTACTCGGCTGGTTAGAGTCCGTTACATGAACTGATGCAGTATATTAGCTTGAGGCAAAGTGCGAGATAATTCAGATAAAACACCAGCTCTTCTTCTGTTTCACATTTTCTTGGCTAACAGCCTACACAGGTGGAGTTAATGGACATAATTCTGTATACACAATTTGAGCAAAAACGGAATACTTTTTTAGCCAGTTCGTCAAGATTGATATTAAAAATATCAAAGATTTAAGTTTAAAATGCCTCCGAATCATCCAATGTGATTAAAAACAAAGAAGGATGAGCAATTAACAGTGAAACTTTGTAATTCTTTATTTTATTTTTTTCTCGACGTATTTGTTGTTGTATTTTTTTTTTTTTTTTTTGGGGGTGATTTTTTAATTATTTTGGCATGCATGGTTTGGGATGCTTATAATATAATATAGATAGCGAAGTATCGCTATGGTAATGGTTATTATTTTACTATTATGTTATTATGTTACATGACATCACGAACCTGACATTCAGTACCTGTTTTCGATAATAATGATAAGTTGCCATCCGGGTTATACTAATTGCAACAGTACACACGAATCAGACTTTTTTATTGTGGTATAAAAAAAACATTGTACATGGCAGCCTAGCGGCTGAATTGAATACAATTTACATTAGTAATAACAGTAGAATACTGCACAAAAGACAATAGTATTAAAAGTCATTAAAAATAGTACATTCATAACAAAACAATAGGTACATCTTATTCAAAGAATATTGATGGTGGGATAACGGAAGTGGGTAATGGATGTGAACAGAATAAAGGTTTTATGATATTCATAGGAAGAATATATTGTTGAATAGAGTAAAGTAAAGTATGATCAGTGCTAAAAGAAATAATCTTTTTTGCATGCTTCACAGTAGGCCTATTGTCCCATGGGTGCAAGGTACATGTATGGAGAACAAAAGGGACATATAATTCACCTAAGTTGAATGGAGAGTGAAATTATAGTTTCACTTTCCATTATTGGCAGATAGTGATGATGTGTAATGCAATATTGAGATTCATAGAATCCATTAAAAAAAAAACATGTATCTTCAGTATATAATTAAAACAAAATTATTTAAGCACATCTATAAGCTAGCAAATTAATTTAATTGACGTATATGCTTAGTATTTAAGAACGAGAGATCTGTTTAGCAATCAATTTGTCATTACATTTAAGTACCCAACAACTTGCTTAAACAGGAACCCAACAACCCAATATCATTATATCTATACAGCGCAAAACCGATGAGCTGTCTTATGAAAATAACAAATTCATATTTTCCCCCTTATCCATAACTTATCATCTTTCTACTAATATTTAATTGATGACTGCGAAGTCGATTAATCCATTAGCAAATGTGAGTCACCAATCTAATCATATTGTCTCGACAGTAGGATCGATTACCTCACCGTAGGTGGGAAAATAGTAACACTTGGGCGTGAAGATAGCCATTAATAATATACTTAGATGATAACCGCTTCCTAGTCTTGCCCATGCAGGAGCAATCGCTCGCCGGGAGTTATTAACCTACTTAGAATTTCGGTCAGGGATTGGTCCTTCGAGTTTTGAGGTGTAATTCGATTTAAAGTAAAGGTGGATAAAGGTGATTCTAATATATACTTTGGGTTTTCTTCTTATAACAAGAAAACACATAAATGTAACAACATACAAACTGCAGTAAACAAGAAATTTGATGTTAAGTACCCAATATCTCTCTCTCTCTCTCTCTCTCTTGCTCTCTCTCTCTTGCTTGCTCTCTCTCTCGCTCTCTCCCTTCCTTCCTTCCTTTATCTCCCTCCCTCCCACCATCTCTTCCCTCCCCCCCCCCTCCTCTCTCTCTCTCTCTCTATTCCTTGTTTGTCAAAGTTATGATACACACATGAATGATTGGAGTCAATTGCAGGGAAGTGATATTTGGAAAATTTCTCACGGCCGTAGGTTATTTTGATGTCATCGATTAGCTAATGATCACCATCTACAGAACCGTTAATGATATTAAACGTGCAACCATGCCTAAGTGCTTCCACTCTACTGACATTAACGGATCTGCTTACCGAAAACAAAACAATGTTGAATTTGATATTCAGTACACGAACTATCTGACATAGTGCTTCAAAAATTCAAGGGAATATTATTTCTACTCAATATAATTAGGTGTCGGGGTTTCGTGGATACGTCACCGGACTGTGGATCGCGTGGTTCGCGGTTCGAGTCCCGCCGCGGCACTAACGTCCTTTGGAAAGACATTAATCTAAATTTTCTGCACTTGGCCCAGGTGAGGTGATTGGGTGGGTACCTGGCATAAATTAATTCCTTGGTAAGCTAGAGCGCTTTGATGCCAGCCATGCTAAAGTCAGTAAAGCCACTAAGCCAGGGTAATAATTGTGGAGCGCCAGGAGTGTCAAGTCAGACAGACATGAGCGCTTTACAAGAACCAACTTTTATCGTTATTATTATTACTTTTTATTATCATTAGTATTATTATCATTATTATTATCATTATTTTGTCAGTGTTATTATCATTATCATTATTATTGCCAGTGTTGTTACCATTATCATTGTTATCATTACTATCTTTATTATTATTATTACTTATCGTCATTATTATTATTATCATTATTATTATTATTATTATTATTATTATTATTATTATTATTATCATTATTGTTATCATTATTGATAATAATATTATTATTGAACGCAAATCGATCACAATGACACAATAGACATCTCCATGTACATTACATGAGATACCCTGGCAAACTTGGTTAATACCTTGGTGTCTATGCTATCAAGAAGAAATACTTTACATATAAGTAGTATAAGCATGGAACGATTTCCTCAAATCGCTCTTTCCACAATGACAATGGAGCTAAACAATAACTCCCAAAATCAATATGCCCTCATGGATAAAATGCTAACCTACGTCATTTTTAGTGAGAATGGATGTGATCATCAGGGCCAGGTTTTAAAAAAAGTATTTGCATATACGAAGTAAATATTATATGCAGAGGTAATATAACAGAGGTATCAATATTCTTGTTTCGGTGTTCCACCCCCTCCCCCAAACACACACACACCCCCACACGCACACACGCTGAGTGATAATGGGATGGCATTTAAGTTTTCCCAACAAAAAACAGACAAAATAAACAGGAGCAGCAAGCAAGCGAACAAACATTAAAAAAGACATCATATGAAAATTGTAAAAATTCTTCATCTCACTTTTTTTCTTTTGACGACGCTCGATCCGCCCCTGCCCCTACTTATTTTTTTTTATTTTGCATGTAGCTCTGCAGTAATTGCTTGAATTACAAACTAAGAAATGGCATTTTTATTACAAATGATCTGCTCCAATTCTCCCATGTCATTAGAGTTGAAACAGGATCAAATTTCATGATAATTGATGCTCAATTTGTGCAATGACAGAGTGAAATGGCATCTTCAAATGACTTGCAGGTCAGCTGTGGAGTACCCTAGGGGAATTATAGATTGTTATTACAGGACGAAAGTCCATCGCAGGTAGAATTAGAGCTTTGCCTTTCAATATTTCGTCTTCTAAAGAAGAAAAAATCGAACAGCATGATATCCACATTTTAAATAAATGGACGTCATTCGAGTTATGACAGAAAATGTTACGCATGCTTTGTTAAAAGGTGTTTTGTTTTTGTCAGATAACCTTCATGAATTAGTCTAAATGTAACGACTTATGCCCTGAATTATATTGTGAGGAAGATAGTTCTTTGAAATTCAAAACCTGTTATGATACATTTTGGTTTCTAAATTTTCTTATCTTTAGGTTTTGGTAAGCGTACACGACAAAGCACTTGATAAACATCTTCAGAAAATCTTAGTTTTGAGACGCAATAAATATTTGCTTCCTCATGTTGGATATGCTTTCCCGAGCGTAAGTGCACAGACGAGCACAACAACTCAAAAGAAATTAAGTTATGTATAATACGGTCAATAGATACGTACTTTTATAATTTCTTTATTTGTTTGTTTGTTTGTATATCCCAGAACAAGAGGAATAACGTAGTAAAAAAGATAAACCAAATAAACTATGATTGCTAGAGTTATTATTTTGTCATATCTATCAGAAATATACATTCCAGAAAAATATCGGCGAATATTAATTTTTTTTTATTATTATTATTTTTTTTACATTAAAATTTAATGTAAACTTTCTTGCACCTCGAGGGGCGCACGCAGGGTAAGCGAAAACTGGTCTCGAGGAAGGCTATATTTCCAGCATTATGACGCTGATATCAACCCGTGAGGACAACATACATTAATTATAGACGGCCTTCTTTGATCAAGAGGCCTTGCTGGAAGAGATATCATAAAGAGAAGAGAGAAACGGGGTGTTGGTCCCTAACGTATATCATCAACAGATTAGTTTCAGCACAAATGAACGCCATAATAACTGTTGTCACTACTGTCTGCCTCTTAATTAGACCCTGATATCTCATTAAAACTCCTATTACCGTTTTTGTTTGTTTGTTTGTTTGTTTGTTTGTTTGTCTTACTCATCGCGTACTTCTCATTTAGTCCCTTTGTCTCGTTGGTTCATTGTCTAATAGGACCTGGATTTTTATATTTGTTCTATTTCTTCTACCCTTCTCCTTTATTTCTCTAAGTTTCTTTCATTCACTTTTTTCTCACCCTTATGGTGCCAAATGATAAATTATGTGATGCAACCAGCTAACCATCCGCTAAATAGCCTTTGGAATGAGTCATCTTTGTCCATGGCATATGCATGTATAACGGCAATAACAATTATAGCATTGTATGAGTTTTTCTCAAAGTGTAGGCCTACTATCGTATCTGAAGGAAGGATAAAAAAAAGGGGGCAGTTTATCCCTGCCTACAGTAAATCTCAGCTGCTTTGCCAATCTTGAGGACAGGGTCTGGATACACCCCTGGCTTCGATATCGATTTATTTTAAACTTCTAACCATTCAACAGTGTTTGAACTGTCACATGTGGCGTTCGTATAAACATGAATTCGTTTTTAAAATAGAGACTTCATAGATTTGTGGTACATACAAACAAAAATTAATGCCACAGGAAGAATCCTTTCCTTAGTTATCTCCTATGTCATGTTTATTTAGTCATCGTGGTCTGTCGCAAACTTTATTCAGAAAGATCAAGCAACAAGAACAGTCTATCTCCTCCCCTTCATCGCTTTGCCCAACATAATTAGTTGTTCTACCTTCGTTTGATTGTAATTCTCCTCAATGCCACGATTACCTTATAATTATGTCATGAGATACACCAAACGATTCATTTCAAGCTCGACCCACACAAGATGATCTTCGCTTTTTCAGAATTTGTTTATAACTTTGAAGATTTTAGCTGATGTCAAAATGAAATCCCACACTCTCTGATGCGGATGCCCTCTTCTGAGAGTAAATGAAAAATATTCAAAAATATACATATATAAATAAAAAATATAAAAAAGGAAACCTAAATGTAAGAGATTGGCAGTGACATAATTATGATTGGATTTCGATGGCATATGCATGTAGGGATCTAGGGAAAATATAAATTGATGCTGATGATAAGAAGAAGATCAAGCATGATCACTTGGCCTAATTACCACAGTACGCACACCAAAACAAATGCATGGGGACTAACTAAGGACATAGTAAAGAGGGAATGCTGGTACAAACATATGAGATCAATCGCTAAAGGAGAGGAGAGAGGAGAGAGGGAGAGAGACATTAAGACAAAGACAGACAGAAAAAGATAAATAGAGTGAGAAAGAGGAAGAGTGTGTTGTCCCCTCACATAATGTCCCTTGGACCTTAACATTGTGTAATACTCAGTTTAAATCCAATGGATATCACCGAATATAACGACATTTTGCGCTGCAGACGGTGTTGATACAAAGTTCATATAAACATTTTTTTTTAAATACTTATTATTACAGCATTGCCTTGTTTAACTCTTTACATGCCGCACTGTGTTTATAATGGGATAGAAATGATATATAACATAAGCTTTCAAGATCATTTAATTTTTTCCAGTGCAAGATTAAAGTGTTGTCATTAAGCTAATCAGGACCGGAAATTTTGTAATTATGCAAAGCCATTGTATTGAACAAAGCAATCCTTCCGTCAACTGGTGCCGATTGTTTTATGCAAAATTGCACTTGTGGCAAACGAGCGACCGTGCAGAGATGCGAAGAAAGCAACCTAAGTGTTAATATGCATAATGTAGAATAACGAGACTCAGTGTAAATCGCCCGACAAGGAGACGACCACATCTACCTGACACGATGACATCAAGAGCCATGATTGAATTGCCTTGACCCTTACACGATTCATTGACCACCAAATGCACTCCACTTGAAAGTGAATTAAAGGAATGGGATAATCTGAAGAATTCGATAAATATTTTAGAGAAAGTCAGCGAAGTATCCAACGACGCAAGCTAATTATAAAATCTTGATGCCATGTTGTTTTCAAGATGATTTGGGGTGACAGAGTACATTGAAACTAATGAGGAATAAGGTTCAGTGAAATGGGCACGCTAATAATGATTTTCTGCATGGGCTGATGCATGTTATGCATATAAACACAACACTAGTGACGTGCCGTTGTAAATGATGACGTTCTGGGTCTGACCTGAATACGAATGACGGGAACGAGTATCAAGATACGTGTAAGCCCATCCCATCATTAGCTGGAAGGCACAAGCCCTTAGGCGTAACAGTGTCTGCTCTGTGAGACTATACTGACGTCATACTGCATAGGCTATGTAACTTCAGCTGGTCCGGACACAGCCAGAAGACTGACAGATCTAGGCTCGACTCAAGGCTCTAAGAATTGTAGTAGAAAGTCAAATAAGGGTATGTACTTGCAGATTCTCCCATCAGTATCACGAATCAAAACAGACATTCGCACGCACAAAAACATACAAACATGAACCCATCATGGTCAATTATGAATTAAAGAAAAGAGATTGTTGGATTCAGGAATATCTTCTTGAGATGTGAATACATTATTAGATGACGTATCACTGTGTATAATAATAATATCACAATAATTTTTTGATTTACCCGGGGAAGCCCCATCAGCATTACCTGTTCTTCCTGACGGCCCTGCAATTACCCCAGCAATTGCCAGGTACCAATTTACACCTGGGTGGACTGTGAAAAATGTGGGTTGGCGTCTTTTCAAAAGACGTCTAGTGCCGGGCTGGAATTCGAACTCTCAACCCTTGGATTGAGAGTCAAGTGAATGAACTACTACATCAGAACACCTCCACATGTCATTCCAAATACTTTGCCTGTACCATAGCTAACTTTGTGTCATGGGTCTTAATGTCGTGATTGTATTGTCTATTTTTTCCTTAAAGGCATTATTTAACAATGTTAAATCTGAGATGCACGGCCCTACGTGTTACCAGTGTCTGTGGTATGGTGTAATATTGAAGGCCCCCTAAAAAAAAAAAAAAAAAAAATGCGCTTCAAAATGATCAAGAAGTGCCTCAAAAAAGTAAAAAATCTTTGAGTGACCGGTTTTACCATACTCGTTTTCTCCAATAGACTGTAGTGTTATGAAAACCGTTAGGAAAATGCAAAATTTGATTTCGATTTCCAATCATAAATATCTTGATAATCAGACAGGCGATCAGCTGGTAAAAGTCATGGGGCTCCTGACTGACCTAAAGGTTTATAATTATCATTGCAGCATGAGCTAAATCCAGGATTTTGTTTCAGAATCTGAGGCAAAGTTACCCAATCCCTTTAAAGTGACTCGGTAACATTGCCTCAGATTCTGAAACAAAATCCTGGATTTAGCTCATGCTGCAATCATAATTATAAACCTGTAGGTCAGCCAGAAATCCCATGACGTTTACAAGCCGATCGCCTGTCTGATTTTCAAAATATTTATGATTGGAAATCGAAATTTCATTTTTCGTTTTCCTAACGGTTTTTATAACACTACAGTCTAGTGGGGGAAATGAGTATGGTAAAACCGGTCACTCAAAGATTTCTACTTTTCTGAGGCACTACATGATCATTTTAAAGCAATTTTTTAGGGCTTTAATATTACACTATATCACAGACACTGGTAACACGTAGGGCCATGCATCTCAGATTTAACATTGTTAAACGATGTCTTTAAATCAGCCGTCCCAACGGAACGTAACAATATTTAAGGACATGAAGGGGGTGGTAAAAGAGGGAAAAACATAACAAGATAGAGAGAGAAGGGGAAGAGAGAGAGAGAGAGAGAGAGATAGAGATGTGTGAAGATTTGGGGAAGAAATAGCATATTCGATCTATGTGGGATGCCAATTATTTTACATTGAGAGAAAATGTATCGGTCTTATGTTCTAAAAGCAACTTTCAGATCTACATGTAAGTCATGTTGCAGTACATCTGTCTAGAGGCTTGGCCTAAACCTTTTATATATTGATCATGTTGATAGAACAAATGCAATGGAATCTGCTTGTCCAAATAACGGTTGAAGATATAGTTTTTATATAAATTCACAATATTTCCTTCTCATTGGCAATATAGTAAACAATAAACAAATAGTACAGTACAGTAAATTAATTATAAAAAACAGAAGTAAAAAGCCCGGAAAGCAAACGTTTGGGTTGGGAAAGCCATTACAAGTTACTGTAAAACTAAAACTGAGAAGAGAGTTATGCATCGGAGGATAAGTTCCTTTGAATTTCATGTTAAAAGTAATTTAGCGTATACAATAATTGTTCCGAGTCTTAATTCTATACTAGGAGGTATTTACGATGACACCATCATATACTAAATATATCGATGTACTGGAATATCAAGATTAATAAAGTGGAGGTGTCGTGGTATAGTGATTCATTCACTTGACTCTCAATCTAAGGGTTGAGGAGTCGAATTCTAGCCAGGCACATATGCCACACTCCACCCAGGTGTAAATTGGTACCTGGCAATTACTGGGGCAATAATAATTTCAAAGCCGTCAGAAAGGGATCAGCATTGATGCTAATGAGGCCTCCCTGGGTAACAAAAATTACTATTATTATTATCATCATCATCATAAGCAGAATGCATCTCATTTAAAGACCGGCTGACAAGACTTGTTATGTAGTAAGATGTGAGGATATTACCAACAGAGGTTTAGAAACATGTTGCCATTTGCAGTGAGCTTTAATACACCACTGTAAATCTAGCCCTCATCTGAATGCCATTTCAATCTTCTTGGTATCAAGTTCTTCTTGATCCTGCCTTGAAAGCTCACCGGAAGATGGACAAAGCACAAGCTCAAGCCACTGTTAGATAACGGAACATTATCGCTAATGGAATTGGTTGTGTACACTTCTTTTTTTCTCTTTCTTTTTCTTTATCTTTCTATCACTCGTCCTCATGACTCCCATTTCCCATCTTATCTTTCTCTGTCTCTCTCTCTCTCCCTACTTCCCTTTCTCACTCTTCTCTCTCTCTCTCTCTCTCTCCCTCTCTCTCTCACTCTTTCTATTCTCGCTCTCTCTCTCACTTTTTTGTCTCTCTCTCTCTTTGCCTTCTGTTAAGAGCTTTTAACAAAATTAATTGAATATGCTTTACTGATTTTATTTAGCTTTTAATTGTTTTTTTTCTCTCTCTCTCTCTCTCTCTTCTTCTCTTCCTTTTTTCCTTTCGCCTTTCTGTCTTGTGATTGTAGAAGCCATCATGCATCAACAAAATATATACACTTCTAGTATTGGTCGGTGTGGAGAGGTATCTTATCATTATAATGGATATTACGAAGTGTTGGAGCAAGCAAAGGAAGGTGTTCGTGGAATATGAGAATACTGATCAGAGTACAAAAATAAATCGAACGGGAAGCATCGATCCCACTCTAGGGCAAATGTTTGGCAGAAGGCGAGCAGGATGGTACCGCATTATTTACTTCTTTCTTCCAGGTTTCTCTATATCAATAAGGGGGATTTAACTGACATCATGACCGAGGAAGATTCACACCGCGTTCAGACTTCAAGCTATACCAAAAAAGATTAAAGATAAAGTTGAGTTCTGGTCATGGGATTGAATTGTGAAAGAAACGGTGTGGAATCGATCAGAAAAGGTTGATCATCTAGCATATAAGTATTGGTGTGTACTGCAAGGTTCTGGAATCATCAAAATGATAAGAAATTTGGCCCAGTCTTGGTAAAGTTACAAGCACTGTACATAGAAAGATGTATATGGGACTACGCGACCACGTGCGCGATATCTATTTGGTCCCAATAGATATAATAATTTACCAAATATATCAATTAGTAGGCGGTTTCCCGACTTTCCCGGCAAAATTTGTATCATCACGTATAAGTCAAAACATATTCTTTCACATTATCGGTAATGAGAGCTTCCATTTCATTTTTTGAGAGAGGGGCGTTTCCAAAACTGGTCTTTACCTTTAAGACCATGTTCGTGTGCGCCAGTGATGGATGTTTTGGGTAAATTCAAGGTCTTTTTTATTGTAATGGTTTTATATAACTTTCTTGTCATTTCATTTTTGTTATTATCATTATTATTATTATTATTATTATTATTATTATTATTATTATTATTGTTATTATTAATGTTATTATAATTACTATCATTATTATCATTATTATATTAATGTTATGTTTTGGGATATATGTGTATTTTTATTTATACATATTGCATTTTTGTTTGTTTGTCTAATTATTACCAATGCCTTTTAAATATGTAATTTTTATATGATTGAAAGTTTTAATAAACACACAAATATAAAATAAAATGTAAAGCTATATGTCGAGCAATTATTTTAAGATTGAACGTCGTATAACGAAACGTGGTATAACGAAATGGATGTTTGAGCATCGTTTCGTACGAAAATTAGATAAAGAATCGGGGTCTCGCTCTATAAAGCAGAACGTCGTATCCTATACGAAAATTATATAACTGGGCGGGGCTTATATTCAGCGCGCAGTGATGCTTAACCACCTGTCACGTCCAATGACCTCTTTAAAGAATAATTACTTTATACGACGTTTCGTCTTAATTTCCTTTAAAAATTACTTTTTAGTCAGAAAAAGCTATCAATAGAAAGTTATATGTAGCTTATGTATTCATGTTAGAGTATAGATTTTCACATAAGCATGGTAAATATCAAATTAGAAAAATAATAGCACGTGCTTCATTTACGTCGCAATGTAGAGTGTATAAGAAAACAAGATTTCTTTTTAATATTAATATCAAGAAAATCGAATATTCTTACTCATTAATGAAAAACTGAATTCACTAGGCGCCCCCATTTATCAAACAAATTAAATTTTAAAAATAAATTAATTAAATAAAGACAATCATCACTTGACCACGTAGAAAGAAGAGTATTTCAAAATATTTTCCAAGATAGAAAAAAAAGATTAATGCAGGGTAGGGTTAAGGGGAGTATTACAATTGAAATAAAGAGGGAGGGGGGAGACAGACAAACAGGTTGAGAGTCGGAGAGAGTAAAGAGAGATGAAATATGCATCGTTTGTGCAACGCCAATCAAGAAACCATTATCCTATAATATATTTTACGTCTTGGCCAAACTTGACTGAAAATTAAGGCCACAAATGGCGAAAAACAAAATATATAACTTTATTTTTACGAATGATGTATGCAACTTAAAATTATGTGCTGGTGTTCACTTATATTCAAACATTTTTCGCATGAATTCAGTCAGCCCCGGAAGATAAATAAGACACACTTGACGCCTCACAAAGAGAGTCAATAAAACATGAATTCGCGCTCACGGCATGCCCGTGGGAGATGACGAGAGAACGGATGCGAAGACAGAGAAATATGACGTTTTTATCGTGACTACGAATCAATATAACCCAAGGGAATTGTATCAGTCTACGAGGAAGGGGGAGGGGGAAGAGGGTAGACAAAAACAAAAGAAAGAAATATAGAGATGACCGGATGAAAGGAAATAAACAAAATGCCATCAAAATAACAAAAACTGGGAAAATAGGGCAGTTAAATTGAAGCAACTCTAAGTAGAAGGAATGTATTTGACGATAATAGGTAGCTTTAAAACAAAACGATGGGATGGTAGAACAGATGCTGTGATGCTGAAAGCAAGATGTTTCTTTTAACCCTCCGTCACAAAACTATATTGATTATAACCGGATATGAAGAATACAATGTCGAATGGAATAGACTGGAATATGAGCACTTATTACAAAATAATTGCTCCTTATCATTGTCATGTGACATTTTTGAAAGATTATTAAAAGAAATCATTCATTGCAAACCTATCATGGGATTTCATTTTGTTAGATATACAACGTATTGACACGAAGATTATTCAAATATGTGTTTCATTTTTGGTCATCCACAACTCGAACAAGGAAATTGGTCACAGTAACCCCTTGTTAATATAATCAGCCTTACGCTGGCGTGAGTTCCCCAGGGGTGCATCTTTTGCACCTTACAGTTCAAATCCCTTGTTGATGTGGCACACGTTTCATCGACTCACTGACCGATAATTACAATTCGGGAGGTGGATCACTTTAGAATCCTATTGGGTCATTTGCGAAACAGGTTGGCAAACAAAGGAAGGCTCTCGTTCGATCTTCTTATGCATGTTATTAGCGTATTTTCCCAGCCTGGACACATGTTGAATTATTAGTCGACACAGGTGAGATGCGGTGATCGCATACAACACAGTCAATGGCGTAGCGAGAGTGCACTTATTCAGAGGCACTTGAGCACCAACACAATGGGGGTGTGAAGGCTACTAATTAGAGGAGGGTGCGGGAGGTGTTTTCCCCCCTTTCTCCGCTCTTTTCTCTCTCTCCCTCTCTCTCTCTCTCTCGTTCTTTATTACTTTCTTGTTATTTGTTACCCATCTATTTAGGGCCACATGCTTTAATACTCCCTCTCATAAGAATCAATTCCGCTCTTCTCTAGATCTTGCGACAAACATGTTTACAATTATAACAAACTGTTTCCTAAAGAATTCGGTGAAAGGCCGATTTGCATTTTAAAATTATTTGTAGGAACTAGGACCATTTAGAATTGGGTGTGACCCACCTTGTAGTTAATGCATTAGCGCAATGCATATCGAAAACCATTCCGTTCATTTTAAATAGATAAGCCTGCTATGGACAAGGTGGAACAATAAGTCAAATGGAAAGCGATCCTGAGAAATATTTCAAGAACATTTCAGATCATGTTATAACATCCAATACAATACAAAACCTTGGCATGTTTTTTTAATGCAAAGCATGCAACTAGTATACGAACCATTCGATAAAATGGCGTACCTTGGAAGGTGGCACTTTAATTCAAACACAATCAGTTATATAGGTTTATAAAGTAGATAAAATAACATGCATGTTGTAACCATAGCTATAACAACATCTACCATGTACCAGGTTGCAGATGTCCTAGATATATCTTGCACGAAACCTGATCATAATGATAATGATACACACTTGAAGTGTTTTTTCAAAGGATTCTTTAATACAAGGAGATGTCGAAATATATCCCGTCCCTTATCACTATCAAATGCTTTGAGAATAAATTTGAGATATCCTTGAATTGGAGGGCCTGGTCACGTTTAGTGGTCTTTGAGTTGTAAGGACTAGAGCCTCTTGACGAAGGGGGATCACTTGTGAAGAGGGTGATGTGACTTGAATACAGATTAGATAAATCCCCTCTCAAGACACTAGCTACAGTAGGGAGGCACTGTCTAACTACAAGAGGTGGGAAGATAATAATTGTAGTCTGACACCGTGATTATGCCGATCAATTGCCACCCCCTCCTCCTCCTTTCTTTTTCACCTTTTCGTTTCATCATTAGAGATGTTTTCTAGACTTGTGAGGGTCGAGTGAATGAGAGGGGGAGTGGTTATTTTATTTCGAAACACAGTGCTGCCAAAAGATGGAACCCTAATTGTGGCTGGAGCTGTCCTGGTGTTCTGTTGATGATGAGTATTGTATTAAGGTGTTTTTATACTTTGAGCAACTTCAGCGGTGAATACGATTTATAGTCTTTGTAAATAGTATGAACAAGAAAAGCGCATTACAATCGAAATTTACGTGCCAGGTCAGGCATACTAAATTAATTACACTTCTCACCTATCGTGTCTCCCTTTTTTTTCTAATTTGGCGCTGGAGAAGGAAAATTGCTGGGTAGCGTTGAAAATATCTTTATATTTTGTCAAATAAAATCAAATAAACCTGACTATCTTTTTCTTTGTTTGTTTGCTGGTTTTGTTGTTACTGTTTTTAATGTGTTGTTGATGTTGTTTGTTCGTTGGGGGATGTGGGTTACCAAAAACAAAACAACATTCAAGCTGCATTTTGTTCGACTGTTTGTTGCCGTGCATGCATATTAAAGCGTTTGATTGAATGAGAATAAGAATATGTGTTCTCATGAGAACATCCAAACGGAGAATAGCTATTCTCCCTTGCGGAATTGTAATGTCAAGATTGACACCGGGTTGCTACGTGTTATTTTCCTCTCCACTACACAGCCGAACCATACTGACACAATTCAATCGATCTCACCCCAAAGTAAACGCCTTGCTACGTTCCCCTATTTGAATTTACAGATTATCCTTCCTTCTGTGACCCCCTTTTTTTTCTTTCCGTTTTTCTGCCTCTAACTTGCTTCCCCTCCCTCTGTCTGTCTGTCTGTCTCTCTCTCTCCTTTCGGTTTTCTCTTTTTACCCTGAGACCTAGATCTATTTTTTTCTCTCATACACACCCAGTCCCCTCCCTTTCTCTATATCCTCTATTATTTCTCTCTCCCTTAATCAGTCAAAATATCTCTTGTTATCTCTTTTATTTACGTGCTTATCTTACTGCCGTTTCCTCTTTACTTTCTTGTGAATATTATATTTTCCTCTCCCCCCCCCCCTTCTCCGATTTGTCATCCACCTCCTGCTCTATGCCTTTTTCACCTCTTACTATTTTCTTTCGCATACTTACTCTCCGGTTCTTTCTCTTTGCCTCCAAAGATTTCTTTCTTCTTTTTGTTTTCTCTCTCTTTCTCTCTCTCTCTCACACACACACACTCTCTCTCTCTCTCTCTCTCTCCCTCTCTCCCTCTCCATCTCTGTACTTATCTTGTTCTATCTCTCCTTCATCAACTTGTTTTTCCACGTCGCCCATTGTACTTCACCTCTAGCTATCCCAACAACTAGATGCCTTGGCATAGCATTAGCATCGATCCTTCCCCAACACTTCTTCTTCTTCCTTCATCCCCCGGGAAAACGACACGTGACCTGATTGTAACACCTGACCATGATTCCCTTCTATTGTGACGTCATCTAGACAGCCTATCACCTTGCTCTGTAAGTTGTGTAACAATGCGATCCCCAACACATTTCTCGAACCGAGCCCAAACAAAACTATTATAGCTTGATTTACCATTCATTGCAACTTTGTTGATCCCGGTGGTGTCTATAACAATGTAAAAGGTGGCCATTTCTCACAAAAAGTGATAATGACTGTTCCGAACGTACCTTTGAATTGAAAATTTCATTTCTGTAGAATTCAATTTAGTGCGCTGATGTTTCGTTACGTAATATGTTTGTTGTTGTTTTATTTGTTTGTTTCATATTTGCTTGTTTGTTTGTTTATGTTTATCCAACAAAGCAAATTGTTCTTGACATCCGTTTTAATTGATTGCAAAAGTAAATGTAGGCCTATTCGAATTACAAATTCTCATTTTTAATCTGTAGGTTTATCTTATGAAGTTAATAAATAACATTTTAAAAGACTGATCGAACATTTTGATAGGTAAAAAGGTCACGATTATTTGAACACACACTGCTTTGACGAACGTTTAGGCGGCGTAGCAAGCTCTTCAGCGCCCGTAAATGGAAGCCAAATCAACACCTGAACGATCGAAACGACCTTACGGCTTGATTGAGTTTGTAACGATTTCCCCTGAGACACACATCGTATGTGATGAATCTGGGTGGAATGCCAATGTAGGAATGTAGGGTGGAAGTCTGAAGGCTTTAACTCTTCGGTTGCTTTCTTCGTCTCTGTGCATGGTCACTCGTTTGCCACACGTGCCATTTCACACAAAACAATATGCACAGCTGGACAGAAAGATTACCATGTGCAAGACAATGGCTTTGCACAATTACCAATTTCCCGTCTTGATTATTTCCATGACCTGATGACAACCCTTTTTACACTCAAATAGATTAATCGTGCACTGGAAGCTGTTACATAATCCCATGATAAATACAGTGTAGCACAGGTGGCAAAGAGTTCAGGTGAGTATCGTGTTCATGAAATTGCATTGTAGAAGAAATTGCCTTGAAGTAATTGAGAAAGGTTTATTATGCAGTTACATAAAAATAAATGTATATTTTGTGCGTTTGGAGTAATCGAAATAATTAGGATTGGACTCATTCCTAACTCGCAGAAAATCACAAGCAGCGAAATCACTGCGTGTAGCATTGGAAAAAAGAACTACACTTACTTGTGGAATCAAAATATGCTCCAAATTGTATTTCCTGATTGTAGTCATAGTTTGAATGTGAGGACATTCCAAAAGCTATCATTTTTCTAGAAGTCTCATGATATTCATAAATATATGACTAAAAATGCCTGGCCAGTGAAAGCTAATAAATTATATCAACATTTAAGCAAAACTCGACCTATACTTAATTAATAACGGATCCTGATTCTTGTTAAGGGGAATTCATTGTAATGATAAAAGTATAATTTTAACAGATGAGTTTAGAAGAGATTTTATGAGAGTAGAGTCATTGTACCGGGGTGAAGTGATTCGACTGGGATACAAGCAGAATATGTAGTCCCATGTGTGTAGTACCAACTGTGTTCAGATTCATGGAATTTCTTGAAATTCTATAAAATCTAGGAGTCTTCCTTCATATGCGTAGATATCCTCTTTGTCTTATCAACCTATACATCGCAGGAAAATCAAAATTTCAAAATAATCTCCAATCGCAGGTCGAGAAAATTGATCAAAGAGCGATCAGAAGAAATAATAGATAAGACATTACTTTCTGTAGTGTAATGAAGACACCGATGTGGCAACCATTGCACTTGTGTATTTGAAATGAAATACACTGTAATTATCTGACGAGCAAAGCTGGCTGCTCACTTCAGAAAAAATGATATCACACAATGATGTGATCAAAGTGGTCGCATGCAGTAAAACTGGCGCATTTCCTGCGCTTTTGTAAGATTTTGTTTTGCACGGCCTCTGCTGTGGTTTTTCTGAAGATTCGCGGTTTTTTGTCTCAAAGCCTAGCTGTATAATCTGCCTTTTGATAAAGTGTACTGCAGCGTTTCTAAGAACATTCTGATCGAGGGACCTTGTTTGAATTGCTACTTAGAGGATACCGGCATAAAGTCATTGGTGAAACATGAGTCTTATCATTTAAGTCTTTGTATGCCACACAAATAATCTCTCTGCGCCACATTGTATTTACAATGGAATATATATATACCAAAGGCTTCAAGATGATAATCCTATTTCCAGTGCAAGACTGATCTATACGGATGTTAAAAGGGTTTTCATGGAGCTAATAAAGACAGGAAATTTGAAATTTGTCAAAGCCATTGTCTTGCACAAAGCAACCCGTCCGCCAAATGGAGCCTATTCTTTTGTGCAAATTACACGTGTGGCAAACGAGCAACCGAGCAGAGAATCAAAGAAAGCAACCGAAGGGGCACTACGACAGCTGCAACCTAAACCTGCCAGACAATACAAAATATGAAATCACACTTTTGAAAATACTGAGCATTATTTTGCCCAGCACGAGGTTATTATGTATCAAAACAACTTTCGGCTTTTTTTACCCAACTTGAGTAGTTATTTTCCAGTAAGGGTCCAATAGAGAATAATCAGATCAAAATTGGGACAATATTAAACAAGTTGGGTAAAATGAATGCCCAAATTTGGGTGAATTACCCTCGTGGCTCGTTTTGTTTTACCCAGTATTTTTAAGAGTGATATCATGACAATTGTGAAATTAATGTTACAATGGAGTGATGGAAAATAGAAAGACAAGAAGGAACAAACCAAATACATTATTGATGAAAACGACCGTAAGTATATCCAACGAATATGTGTTTTGGATGGGAAAATGACAAAGAGAGGCGAACAGGAGAAAGAAGCATACACGTTTAAACAATATCGAATAGGACATGAACCACGACAGGCGGGCAGATAAAAGGAAGTAGATACGAGGCGTGAAAGCACTCTTCATATCAACCAGATATCGAATGAAGAAATTAATATAAAAAATACTCCCTCAGACACAAGACCTTCCTCGCTTAAGTTAATCAAATTACCAAGAAGCATACTTAATTCACTTATCATCTGTCTTAATGCATGAAATTCATTTAGAGAACGCAAGATTTAAAAATCCAATAGTTCATCGACCTATATAAGTTAGGGTTCAATCTATCATCTCAATTACATGAATTGAAACACATCCTTAAAATTGCTTTAATATGTTTAACTTGATTATTTGAATTGTACGTCCCGTGAGTCGGCAGAAATTTACTTTTCGTTTGACTTGAATACATTTATATATATTTCTCTCTTTTTAGTTCCATATTTACATTTTGTTTGACTTTAATATATTTATATATATTTCTCTCTTTTTACTTCCAGTAATCGTTTGTGAAAATGTTGATTGACTATAATTGTGCTTTTTGTTTGCATGTACTTGGATTATGCTGCTTTAGGGAACAACATTGTTAAATAAATCGGGTCAATCATTTTAATTTGAGCAACATAGCTGCCTAATTTTGAAAAGAAAACAGATTAAAAAAATTAATTGTGTATGCTTTGAATGAAATTCAGTTTCAGTGCAAATACTTCTGTGGAGGTGTCGTGGTACATTGGTTCACTCACTTGACTCTCAATCCGAGGGTTGAGGGTTCAAATCCCAGCCCGGTACTAATTTCCGTTGGCAAAACATTAATCCACATTTGCCACTCTTCACCCAGGTGTTCAATGGGTACCCGTTAGGATATGAAAGTCATTGAAATTTGCTCAGCATTGTATAATGGCGCCTGGACGGAGTGCTCCCCCAGGGAGTGGGAATGTGCGTACATTGTGTTTGAGAAAGCCTAAATCCGATGAACGGGGTACTTGTATATCTGTTAACCGCTCAGATGTATTAAAGGCTATGTAAACCCAGAATATTAGTATTATTATTTCTGCGCTACGTTCATATCTAATAAAGATCATGTCCGCCTTGTAATGTCTGCATATTCCCAAAGCCGTCTTTCCTATATTTAATTTATTTTGAAAAAAAAAGGAAACAGGTATTCTCTGCATAAGAAAAGAAAGAGCGACAAAAAGGGGGAAAACGGGCTCTCTCAAAGTTCTTCCTATTGGAAATAAAAACCGTTTGATCAGAGACATGTATGGTTTGATGAATGTAATCACAGGATTTCGTTAAACTTCCCAGAATTTTCGTCATCAACGTGATTGCTTTGTAATCTGAGATGCTATAATACAGAAGGCTCTCTACTTGAACCTCTCTTGCAAACTCAAGTCCTATCCATTGCTTACAATTTCAAGTTAAAGATAAAATTGAGTTCTGGTCTTGCGATTGCATTGTGAAAGAAACTGTGCAGAAGGTTGATCATGTAGCACATAAATAGTGGTGTATACCGTGTATCCAAACGTGTAGGTTCATTATCAGTATAGATAACGAAAGTCAAATTTATAATATACAAAATACTATAACAAAAAAATTGTGATTACAGGTATCAAATTACATTCAACAGAAATGGTTCCCAAAATTACGTGCCACAGAGATCTCTATATAAGATGTCAATTTCCTAGTTGATACGTGTAGGCCAGAGTTTGATGGTCAGTGGTTCGATGTTTACTGATCAATTCGTTGCCTTTCTGTATAGCGGTGGCCGAAGGTTGAGTGTTCAAGAAAGTTTGTTCCCCTTCTTCTGACCTATCACAATGGCGAAGACGTTTAGAGAATATGCCATTGGAATACGAACAGTCAGATTTTGCTAAGAAATACTGTCGAATAGGACTGCAGTAGGAAATCGCAAAACAAGTGATAACATGTGTTGAATTACATTATCCGAGCATTTATTTTATTTTATTTTATTTCTAATAATTGGGTATCCTTAACAAACATTACTCGAATTACCCAGAACAATACTGTACGTAACGCTCTTTATTGCATGTACTGGATAAAGCGTTGACCTTATGTGACCTTAAGCCTCGGTGATTAACTAGGTTAGAAATTATCAAGTTATGAATACGCATAATCAAGAGACAATCGGCATCCTTTCAGAATTCATACAGGCGTAATCGCTTCTGAATTCAAACTAACCAGCCGTTAATATCTAGCTTATTATATTTTCATGTTTGGTCATGCACAGCATGGAATTTAGAGCAATCTCTCGTGAAATCAATCGAGAATTAATTTCCTTTGTCGGCAAGCTAACATGTAATCGAACGGGTCGCCTGTAAATGGACGGGTGCTGATGCACACTTTGTCCCTCGCTTATGGTAAATTATTCCTGGGAAAAGTGACTACGGCTATTAAAGATGTTATTCAACACACGACTTTTTACTTCCTTTTTCAGATGAAACTTTCCTACAAATTAAAAAAAAATTATATGATTTTTATGAAGTAAACAAATTTAAACACATAAAAGGGTTTCAAAGAAATTGACATCATCACCTGGCAGTGATAAAAACTGAATGATTTTGTCTTGTATGGCAAAAAGTTATGCCATAATTTTTTATCATAAACAAGTCTTGATGAAAAAATAATTTTAAAAATGCGGCGCCGGTGATCATTAAATTAAGTGCAGACTTTAACGTGAATCGTCGCAAACAATGGGAAAGCATAGTTCCATTTGAAATGCCTTACATTAATAAACCGGTGTAACTTTAACGATGGTCCATTAAATACTGCAGTGAAGAAGTTTTCTCATCGCATGAAGAGAAGAATTGGCAATAATTATAACAGATGAGCTTGTCGCATTATTTTGTTTAAGGAATGCTTAATCAACACAAAATTAGCCCATTATATAATATGTTAACTAATAGGTCTGTAGGTGGGTATGATGGCACTTTGTAATTGTAATAATGTGGCGGGACCGATACAAAGTTCATTCAAAAGAAAAATGACGTTAACATTTTTAAATTGATCTTTTTTATCTCATTCATCTAGTTTCCAGGTAAGGAATTAGAACGTATAGAAATAAGCACATAAATTGATAGAATGAGTAAGAATACTGGTGCCCTAAGATAACCAGATTCCAGGGGCTTACTTCGTTTAATCGGGTATTCGCGACATAAAAATCCACCCCATATTCACGATCGGGTTACGCGATATTCGTAACTTGAATGCAAATAATCACATATTTTCAAAGATCGTCTTTGAGATAAGGCTAATTTACTGTGAAAACTTTCACATTCAATTAGACAACGACGAAATGTCGATCACTGGCCTTTTTCCACAAACTCTTGTAAATATTTATCTTGTGTGAAAAAGTATCGGGTATCGGGTTTTCGTACATTTGCTATAGGCTTTTTTTCAGAAAGAGTCGGGTAAACTTTTCCGGACAAGTCAGCAATATGAGGGATGTATCACAAAAACGTTATACCCGATCCTTCGGGAATTAGGGCTTGATTTTTTTCACGAAAGTTCGTGAAAACCGATGACACAATCATCTAATGGAACGAAGTAAGTCGCTAGCAAGATCGAAACTATAGCGGTTCTCCTCATTTTAATTAAAATAATATTTAATGACTATCTTTAGAAAGGGGGAAAGTGATGTAAAAGCCCCCACAATCTGTCGGCACCCTTTCTTAAAGGTCATTCTAATCATATCTCGATAGAAATGAATCTCACATCATCAATCATGTCGAGTCCATCTTTCCATAATATCATTAATCCCCTCAAGCGTCGTCCATCTTTATGCATCTGGGTTGCTAACAAACCTTTATGATAAAAGCGAACCGCCATCCTAACAAATAATCCACTTTCAGATCGCTCTATTATGAGTTTTACGCTCTGCATCAAGGTTGAAATATCATTCATGTCTCCGGGCTAAACCTGAGAATGAGAAACAGCTCTCCTGCCTCCAATCAACAATCAGTCGGTATAAAAATAAAAATACAGGTATTAAAGGAAAAGATAGTTTGAACGTTGCAGAAAACCAAAAGGCTTTAAAAAGAAAGTGGGACAAATGTTTGAACGTTGAAGAAATCCAAAGGGCTATTTTTTTAAAGGGTTAAAAAAGGGTTGAAACGAAATACCCTTTTTCCCAATGGGCTTGTGATCTGACAATTACTACAGATATTATTTCCGTAGTAAACACCATGTCCTTTCGTATCAATGACAAAAAATATGCCATAAATTCATCGGGACAAGGTCACTGCTGGGGGGTGTTTCATAAAGCTGTTTGTAAAGTTACGCATGACTTACGAATGACTTAAATATGAAAAGCCAAATGAGATGCTCAATCATTTTTAACTGCATCAATTAAAGTTGAACTGTGCAGATGTAGATTAACATTCTTATTATAACAAACAATTTTAATTCAAAGTATATTTTTTTCCATAATTTAATTGAGGTTATTGGAAATATAGTCACACTTTGTTAAAACATTAGGAAAAGCTTTGGCCATCCTATCTGGCACTTCATATTCAAGTCGTTCGTAAAGTCATGCGTAACTTTAAGAACAGCATTTCTGAAACACCCCCTGGACATAAATTGTCTTGAATAGTGGAGGGACTTACCACCGAGGGGAGACAGTATCGTTTTAGCACCATTTACACTAATCATAATAATATTAATAATGATAATAATACAAATAATAATACAAATAATAATACAAATAATAATAGTAATAATAGTAATAATAATAATGATAATAATAATAGTAATAATAGTAATAATAGTGATAGTAATGATAATGATTATAGTACTGAGAAGAAGAAGAAAAAGAACAAGAAGAAGAAGAAGAATCCAAAGGGCTATTTTCAAAAAAGGGTTAAAAAAAGAGAGAGAATTTAAGTTTCGGTAATTAAGTTTTAAACTGGCTATTCAAAGTGGAAATACCCTTTTTCCCCCTATGGACTTGTGATCTGACAATTACTGCAGATATTATTTCCCTAGTAAGCACCATGTCCTTTCGTATCAATGACAAAAAATATGCCATCATCAGTACAAGGTTACTGCTGGACATAAATTGTCTTGAATAGTGAAGGGACTTACCACCGAGGGGAGAGAGTATCGTCTTAGCACCATTTATACTAATAATAATACGAATAATAATGATAATAATAACAATAATAGTAATAATAGTAATAATAATAATAAGAAGAATAATATTAATAATATTAACAATAGTGATGAAAGTATTAGTAATGATAATGATTATAATACTGAGAAGAAGAAGAAGACAAAGAAGAAGAAGAAGAAGAAGAAGAAGAAGAAGAAGAAGAAGAAGAAGAAGAAGAAGAAGAAAGAAGAAGAAAGAAGAAGAAGTAGAGGAAGAAAAGCAAGAAGGAGACGACGAAGAAGAAGAAGTATAAGAAAAAGGAGAAGAAGAAGGAGGAGAAGAAGAAGAAGAAGATGCTGTTCCTTTTGCTGATGATGGTAATGGTAATAATAATAGTTAGAACAGTGAAAATGAGGATGATGATAATAATATCAATAACAATAACATAATTTTTTTTTAAATCCATATATATAAATGGCGCAAATCGATTTATTGTCATGTGTTCAGACAAAGTTTCCCTGTTTGGACGGTGGTGTAAATGGGCCTATTTTAATTTCAAGGACATCAGGAAATGATAAATCACTTTTCCCTGGGCAATCAATTTCTCGGCTACTCGAATGATGAATATGAAATCACATGAATCGCATGAAAACCGAAAAAGGAAAAGGGAAATTCTTATCTTAGTTTGACTTAGGAGTTAGGAGAGCTTTCCACACTCCATGGTTTGACGTGTTTCTCATTTTTATTTTTCATCTTTAAGTTTGTGAGAATCGAAGAGGTCTACTTCATTTCCGTAATTTTGGCATTGATGGTCGAACAAAACCCCTGTAATTTTTTATATTAAATTTCCCCTTGGCATATGACTATCATTCATAAGATAATTTTATTTATATTTCTTTCTTCTCTCTCTCTCTCTCTCTCCACCTCTCTTTCTTTTTCTATCTTTCTCTCTTTCTCCCCCCCCCCCTTCCTCCCTCCTCTCTCCATCTCTCTCCCTCTCTTTCTCTCTCTCTCTCTCTCTACTCCTTAAGTGGCCTCGTAACTGGGAGGTTCCGGGTTTGAAATGAAGTCAACAATCTCGTGACTTTTGGTAAGTCATTAATCCTCCATTACCAAGTCCCTCGGAGATGACTTAAAACCGTCGGCCTCCTGGTTGCATCCTGACAAGCACACACAAGCTTTCTTAGCAGTCAGGTAAAAACAACCATCAAACAGCTTCAAACATATCCCTTTTCATCTATCTTGTTCAACTTTCTCTCGTTCGCCCTTCCACCATCTCCTATTTCTCCCTTCCACCCTACTCCCCGTATTATTCCTACATCTCACCACTCTTAAACCCTCCAGTACCCCACGTCTTGATATTTTCTAGGAAAGTCCCGGTAGCCTCAATCCGTCGGTGATAGCATCACACTCTCCCTCTTGGGCCGAGTTAAGCCAATAAACGTTTAGAAGCTGTTAAGTTGGGCACCATCCAGCGACCGGAAAATCAGAGTACCTACAGCGTAAGAAGAAGTGTTGTGGATGAAAACAATTTGGCGTCGTCGTGTCATTCAACCTCCTGCCAATGACGTCATGAAAAGCTTCGATTGCGAGGTCATCCAGTCTAGGCTGTAGCTTTGGGCGACTATCCGCCACTACGGATAAGATGTTGCCGGATGTCCCTCGGACGAATTAGGACTTCTTGCATTATGTGACCGAAAATATAGATGCGAACGGATACTGACTAATCTTCTGGGAGAAGGGGTATTGTTGTTGTTGTAATGAATCCAACTACGCTTATGTTTTGAACTTGGTTAATCAAGTGTAGCTGAAGGTCACATGCACTGCACACAGAAATGTTAATATGGGACTGTGCCCATGTGGAAGTACTCGCCATACTTTGCATATAAGGGCACTTGGAGAGCAAACCATGTCAGGGAACATTTCATATAAGATATTCTCCCACACAAACACGACAAATATTAAAGAAAACCCACCGCGCACTATACGATCCGACTACTATCCGATTTGGGTAGAATTTGCAATAGCATTTAATACGACATTCAAACATGTAAAATGTTAACGACCGAGGATCTGAATAGTCATAGTGTTTAAGAAAATCTAATTACCAAGGGATTTCATGCTTCCTTGGAAAAGAAAAAACTAAGTCGGCTCATCATCGTAGTGACGTCAGACCAGTAGTGCGATTGTCTACGATTTTAAGCCGATTCGGCTTTTCTTCTAACTATAAAAGAGTTCAATGCACTAAAACTCAGGTTGTTGGTATTCTTAACATTATTTAGAAGCGTAATCAGGAAGTAGGCGTTCCTTTAGATTTCTTCTTATACAATTGCCATTTCATCGAAACTGGATTGCAGGACGATAGTGTAAAGTGCGGGGCGTAAAAATTACAAAGCTCACAAATTAATTTTCTCCTGTCCCAGAGGAGGCGCGATGGCACAGTGGTAGAGCAGTGGTTTCATAACCGGGAGGCCCCGGGTTCGAAACAAGTCAATGCACTCGTGCCCTCATGTTGATAAGGCATTAATCCTTATTACAAATCTCTCGGAGAGGACTTAAGCCGTCGGTCCCCTGGTTGCTTACTTACAAGCAATGTCAAACATGTACATACTTTCTTAGCCATGTTGGTCGTCATGTTCTAACAATCATCAAACATCATCAACTCAAACTTTCCTCTAATCTTGGTGGGTATAATTGCTCTTTTTGCTTTTCCTCTTTTCTTCCTTCTTGTTCTATATGCATGCTACAGAAGTCACTGTTTATAATCTGTCTCAAAGAGCGATCTCTTGAGCATAACTGCAGACAAGCATTCATACAGCTCTCCGCTAAGAGCTTCCCTAGAGGCATAAAGTTGATAAATAGACTAATGGAATCATACATGTATGTTGCCATGGTTACTGTGAGAACAACTGTGTGTTGCATTTAATGATTTGTATCAATTACATTTATCATGATGATTCGTTAACAAAAAATTAAAAAAGTAATAACATGCTTGTTCAACCTTTTTTCTTGTTTTTAGTTTTTGTTATTAAAGAAAACGCGTTGTATTTCTTCATTTGATACGAAATGGAATTCGAATTCCTTTTTATTGGAGTGGAGGAGGAGGGGTCGTGGTACAATGGTTCATTCATTTGACTCTCAATCAAAGGGTTGAGGGTTCGAATCCCAGCCCAGGACTAACGTCCTTTGGCAAGACACTAATCAACATTTGCCACTCTTCGCCGAGAGGTAAACGGGTACCTGGCAATTGATGGGGTAATAATAATTGCTGGGCACTCACCAAGAACAGCACTGATGCTGATGAGGCTTCCCGGCTAGGTAAAAATTAAAAATAATAATAACAATAATAGCAATAATAAAAATTAAAGTTATAATAATAATAAATAATAATAGTAATATGGAAATAATAACAACCAGAAAGCAGAAGAAGAAGAAGAAGAAGAAGAAGAAGAAGAAGAAGAAGAAGAAGAAGAACGATTATAATAAGAATAATGATTTATCATCATTATTATTATTATTATTATCATCACCATCATCATCATCATCATCATCATCATCATTAAGATTATTACCATATTTTTCATCATTATTATCATTATAAGTTGGTGTTATATGTGTGTATTTAATTCGGGTTGCATTCGAAATCAAATGACTCGCCCTCAGTTGTAAAGAAAAAAAGAGTAATACTTCTGTGTTCATACATCTTACAATGTCTTTAACCTTTTCTAGTTTCCGAATTTTGAGGGTATTGTTCTCTACCGGTGTTATTTTCTCTGGAATATGAATTTAAAAAAACATATTAATGAATACGTAGTTAGTAATTCTACCTTGAATCAAGTTAAAAGTTTTTCACAGGAATACCTGTAGCCATTAATAATTTCACCAGAAACTCATATTGGTTATTTTTAGCTTCTACCGTTATCTAAATCACTTCACAATTATTTTTAATAATTAACATTATCATATATATTGTATTCATTTTAATTTACTACTTATATGTATGCAGTTTTGTTCGATCGCAATGCTAATTTATGCTAATTTTTAATCTAACCATCATGCACAACAAATTATAAAGAAGTTACGCAAGTATTTCTGCAATCCCACATTACCATTACGTTAGAAAGGGTAATATTCATTGATTCATTAAAAAAACTGGCTTCTATTGAAACATCTAACTTTATTATATGTAGGAACTGGTATCGAAAAGAGCATGGAATCCTTTCTGTTAATCTGAACATCTAATATTTAGCCGACGGTACAGACAGATTGGCTTTTGATCTCTCACTAAATCAAAAGAGGCGAAAGCTCTCCCAGAAAGACGGAAGTACAACATATCAAAGAAACCGCCTATTCTAATCAACCTGTTATAATGAACCCATCAGAAGGATACTTTTTGCAGATTCTAGATTTAGAGTTTCAATTCAAAAATGAATCGTCAGAAACAATGACATATCATATGAGTGCTTTTTTGTCTTCTCTCTTTTGGTGATAGATGTGATTTTTAAACATTAAACGTTTCTTTCATTTTATATGACATATTTCTGACAACCTATCTTACAACATATCAAAGAAACCGCCTATTCTAATAAACCTGTAACCATCAGAAGGATAATTTTTTGCAGATTCTAGATTTAGAATTGCAAAAATGTATCTTCAGAAACAATGACATGAGTGCCTTATTCATCTCTCTCTCTATTTTGGTGATAGGCCTAGGTGTGATTTTAAAATATTAAACGTTTCTTTCATTTTATATGACATAATTATATCTGACAACTTTCTTGAGGATTCATTAGACCGGCAGCCCACGAGACCCACAGCCCACTAGACCGAAAATGCCGGTTTCGTGGACAGCTCCTTTAGTCCTTTTTTTTAAAGATTGACTGGACTCACAGCCAACGAGAGGTGTCTTGGTATATAGTAATTCATATAAATAATAAATAATAAATAATATGGTTATTTATATAGCGCCGGTATCCGCCAGGCTCTGACGCTCATGGCGCTTTACACATATTACCCTGGTCATAGCCGAGCTGCCAAAGTAATAGCGCTCAAGCATATCAGGTACCCATTTACACCTGGGTGGAGAGTGGCAAATGTAGATTGACGTCTGGTCAAAGGACATTAGTGCCGCGGCGGGACTTGAACCCCGTACCTTGTGATCTGCAGTCGGGCGACTTATCCACTAGACCACAACACCTCTACTCGATCTCAATTCGAGGGCTGAAAGTTCGAATCTCACCCCGGCACTAACGTCCTCGTGGGCCGTCAGTCTCGTGAACCATTTGAAGCTTACCTAATTTCTATGTTTTCTTAATTATTGTTTTGTCGGTCTAGTTGGTTGTTAGCTGGCGGGCCTCCCCTGCGATGGAAAAACAACATGTTTATTGAAAAGTAGGGCAATTGATCATTCGGAAGATAACAAGCTGGGTAGGTGTTTCTTGACAACAATTACTCACAACCCTACGGCACTATGTAACATTAAAGTTAACCATGATGTGTCAGCTATCTGATTATAGGTTCCTTATTCATGCATCATGATCGAAAAGTAAGTAAAAAGCACATCAGACTCGACATTAACATTATTGAAGTGGCTAGCTAGGAAAAATGCTGCAATGGCTTAATGGTCCGATGTGCTTACCAGATGTTTATTGCCTTCATATTTTCTTGTTTTGAAACCTGGTGTAAAATGATATGCTACAAAATATGATGCGTAATAGATTGTTCAAATTGAAGATAATTATTCCCCTTTGTACAACCTGTATTTTCCGAACTCGAGTAGTATTTGCTCAATCTGTAATACAATAGGATCGTAAATGGGCAAAATATTACCCTAGACCAACAATTACCCAAAATTACCCTGAAGTTGTTTTGCACTTATAAATTATTCTCATTTCCTTTTTTTATTATTAATATTTAACATTGTAGAAAGCACACTAACAATTCTCTAGTGATTTGTACTAAGTTAAATAGTGAGACATTACTTAAAGGGCAAGTCCACTCAAAAAATAACTTACTTTCAATAAAAGCAAAAAAATCAGACAAACCAATCAAAAAAAGTTTGAGCAAAATCGGATAACTAATAAGAAAGTTATGAATTTTTGAAAAAGTATGTAAAACTATGGAACAATGAGAATCACAACACAAATTGCCAGGATGGTTATCAGTTTGTGACGTCATGTCCTCACAACTTATCAATTGCTTTATATAGTTTAATCCCATTAATTTCCCTTTTTTCCCCAAAACTTGATTCCCCATGCCTTTGCCCAGGTTTTATGATTTGTATCATATTGCGTGCATGACATTTCCCAAAAACTTTTATGAATTTTGAAGAATTGATACTATTTTCTGAATATTGCATATCATAATTATTGATTTTTATATAAATATTTTATCAAAATTCAATTTTTCATGATTTAACTGGACAAAAATTACTCTTTAATTGTGCATCCACACAAAAATATATTACTAACAATCTAAATTGGATGCTGATGTGAAGAAATAAGATTCTTAGGGTGAAAATAGGAAATTTATATTATCTATATAAAGAAAATAATTAGTGGATAGTGAGGACCATACGTCACAGACTCATGAGTGAGTTGCCAATTTGTGTAGTGATTTTCAAAGTTTTTCATGTCATTAAAAATTCATAACATTCTTATTAGTTATCCGATTTTGCTCAAACTTTTTTTGATTGGTTTGTCTGATTTTTCTGGTTCTATTGAAAGTAAGTTATTTTTGGAGTGGACCTGGGCTTTAAAGATATTTAAGGAAGGATGATAAAAATTTTCCATGTGAAAAGGGTGATGATAGATCCTTCTTTAGATGTTGAGACTTATTACTTTTCCTTAACAAAAACATGAATAAATATACTGCTGCCCATAAAGTTGGAATAATTATTTCCTGACCTATCCATGAAATGATTGTGACAATATATATGATTTATTTTTGATAAAAAGACTTTAGAACTTCTCCGAACCATATTGAACAATCTCCTTGACTCTTTAAATTGATCGAATTAAGTTCTAAGAAGAAATAACCGTTGTCTATCAAGAATAAATCATATTGCCACAATCGCTTCAGGAAGGTAAAAAAAGGTTTAAAAAAAATTTGTTCCAACTTTATGGGCAACATGTGCACAAAAAATGTACCAGGAATGAAGACTGTGCTTTTCCTTTTACAGGCACGAGAGTCTTTAGAAGGTTGATTAATGACTGTCTCGAACGCTTGCAAATATCCTTAAGTGCGGGTGGCAAATGGAAAACCTCGGGTTTTGGAATCGCCTTGCGAAACACAAAACCCATGGAAAATATTGCTTCACTCGAAGAGTAAAGCCACTCAGTTCTCGGGTTAAGATTAATCAGTCCATGCCCGTTCTAGTGGCACAAAACAACTCTCATGTTGCATTCTCTCTCTCTCTCTCTCTCTCTTCTTCCTCCTGTTGCATAATTATCTGCCTTCCCCCTCTCTTTCTTTCTCTCTCTCTCTCTCTTTCTTTCTTTCTTTCTTCTTTCTTTCTTTATTTTGTGTGTACTCTGAACTATACCTCGCATTTTCTATCTACACCCCAGACCCGCATTCTATCCTAGTCAAAGATAAAAGATAAAGAAAGCTTAAAGATGAATAACTTTGAAAATGTCTGCATTGTTTGAGTTCTGTCCTTCTTTATCCTGTTCATTTATGAAAGACTTGTTGCTTCTACTTTGAATTAATCTAAAACGAGGATATAGAAACGAAATTATGACTTAAAAATTCGTATCACACTATTGGTTCCGAATATATAATTTTTTTTACATAGTATTTATATGTTATTACTATTAAACTATGCAAAACAGTATTTGATGTTGTAGTTGTTGGTTTTGTTGTATTTGTTGATTTCACCATTAAGTTGTTTTCTTCCTGAATATCTCTATCTCGACTGGCCATTCATTACTTTTAGATATATCGTTAAGATGATATCTTATTACTTTGCATTACTTGGACAGGAGTAATTCTACAAATAGGGCACACATGACGATATATCTAATCACTTTTGCAAAAGAAAAGAGAACAATAAGTATATTACTTTTCTTTACTCAATTCCATTCCTAAGGATATGCTGTCATAATCTCTAAAAAAAGGGCAAATATTCATTATAATTCTCACTGTGCCAGATAGACTTGGTTGAAGCTTAAAATCCAAGTAATTGGGTAACGATGTTATAGTGGAAGCTTGAGTTACAGATAGGTAGATTTAAATAAATTAAAGCAAACTCTCTTATTTATAGAAAGTAACTATTTTAAAGTATTTTGTGTAACAGAAATCCGATTGAATATGCAAGGTATATTTATTTGATCGTAGCTTCTAACTCAATGATTGTAAAACAACTCAAGAATATCATTGTTATGTTCTTCTTCAGCCACTCGATTTAAAGTATCTTATTCTATCATACCAAAGTGACAGATACGGGGCTGCATTTAAGTTTAGGATGTTAGGAAAACCTATTTATCCTTAACTGCAGTGTTAAATTTATTTTAAAGGGCAATCCATCTCTTTTATTATTAAGTTCATTTGTATGAAAGCAGAAAAATAAGATAAACAGAAAGGTGAAAGTTTGAAATAAATCGGACCAATAATAAGAAAGTTATGAATAATTGAAATATGAGATCACTAAGTCTATGCGTATCTCAAATTGGCAGTTTGATCAGGGGATAGTGAGGTAGTGGCGGATAACTCTCCCGTTTGCCGTGTACAAAATGTCATACATTTCCGTTTTACTCCAAAGTTTCTTCCCCCTTGGGGCACTACTCAACTTACCATGGATAACATATTATTATAGGTCCTCTAACGGGAATATACCCTCCTGCGTCATACATTTATGAAAATTGATATTTTAGTCATTTTTTGTTTTGGAAAAAATGGGAAAGTTGTCCGCCACTACATCACATAGACATAACCGATCCAGCCAATTCCCTTATAACATATCTATAGTTATTACAACTTTTAAAAAATCATAACTTCTAATTTTTTTGTCCGATTTTATTCAAACTTTCACCATTCTATTTCTCTAATTTGTCTACTTTCCTCTAGATTAGTATTCCAAGGGTTGGATTTTCTTTTAACTCTTTCCAAGAGTGCTAGAATTTCATTTGTTGAAATAATGGCGCAATAAAATTTTTAAAAATTGAATGCGCCATTTTTTAAATAAATTTAACAAATTTTGTGAGGCCTGAATTTGAATGTAAAGATTAAAATAATATAATTTGGTTAGAGAGAGAGAGAAACAAATCTTTATGTTTTTGGTTCTATTTTGTAGCTTTAGAAAAAAAAAATTTTCTTGAGTAATAATGTTTAATTTTAATAATTACATACTTAGCAAGATAAAAGCTCAACAGTATCAGTACTGATTTTCCTCTGATGGCCCTGCAATTGTTATTATTACCTTAGCATTGCCAGGTATCCATTTATACATCTTGGACTAGGACCATACCAAATAGAAGTACCAAACCTGGCCCTGGACCTGATCTAGAATGAGAGCCAAATGCATTCTACAATAATTTACCACAGTGCCCCATCTGTTTCGGTAAAAGTATTTCAACGCCTAAAAAAGTGGTTGACAACAAAAATTGAATTTGCGTCGATTACTTGAGTATACTTTTAATCATTTTAGACTTCTTTTTCCTTTATATGTACACATATGTATTTATATGAAATATTCTACTTTTGCTTGACTGTTTGGAAGTATCTCCTGTGATATGATGACATATTTTCCTCAAGGATTGAGGTGGATTCTAGCTTGTAAAATAATGATCTTTGGTCATCCGAATTTCATCTGGATCTAATATGACATAATTAATAATAATCAAGTTCAAGTTCAAGTTCAAGTTTTATTTATCTTTCTTTCATAACACACATTACAAATATGACATGAATATAACAAGTTAACAGAATATGGCGTTACAATAGAAAGATGAGGTGACCTTGGTTGAAAGCAAGGCTTGTCGAATTAAGGTCCCTCATGAGTAGCTTACGAGTATGTCCTAAATGAACAAACTCGTCAGATAAGAAAAATGCATACATTTAAATGCTTACAAACTAAACTATCTAAACAACTTGGAAAATTAAAACATAAATAAGTTTGATAAAATCTACTGACTACTAAATAATGGCTATAAACAAGAAAAGCAGGAAAATACTACGAGCAACAGGGCAAAAAACACGGTAGAGGGAGAGAGAGAGGCAAAACAACAAAACCGAAACACAGATAAACACCAAACAAGACAGAAAGATGAATAGATGTGAGAAACGGGAGTAGAATTTCGCTGACCTATATAGCAAATAATTTTCTTAAATATTGATCACAACTATAAATCTAGACGATATCGACTCAAATAAAGTAACTCCAGTTTGCGCTTAAATACATAAATACTGACAGATTGCGCTATTCTTGGTTAAAGGGAATTCAAAAACCTAGGTTCAGTGGACCCCAATGTAGTCAAGGCAAATTGCGTTCTAACAAGAGGTAAGTGATATGCTTGCGCATGTCGTGTGGAATAACTATGAACTTGGTTATTTTTCTTAAATATTTTAACCAAGGCTACTGGCAGTAGACCTGCATTCAATTCATACATTAGAGCTCCTAGTTGTAAATGATATATATCTTCAACTTTCAAAACACTACTATTATAAAAAAGAACATCTGTATGCGCAAGATAGTGAGTATTACAAACAATTCGTATTACTCTTTTCTGTACCAGTAGTAATTTATCCATATGCGATTTGAACGAGTTGCCCCAAGCTAGTACACCATAGTGCAAATATGGCAAAATTAAAGTTGCGTACAACATACGTAAAATATTCAGTGGGAACACAGATTTCAATTTATAAATTACACCGGTATTTCTGGACAATAATTTACAAAGTTTAATTATATGGTACTTCCAATTTAAATGTTCATTAATATGCAAGCCAAGAAATTTAAATGTAGATACCCTTTCAATCTCAACACCATTGAACATTACATTTCCAGGCAAAATACTTAGGGAATTACTAAAGAGCATATAATTAGTTTTTTAAAGATTTAAAGACAACTTGTTTGCATGAATCCACAAAGTCACATTAGTCAACTCAGAGTTTACAGTCTGCAAAAGAGTTTGTGGATTTCTGTGAGAGAAAAATACACTCGAGTCATCTGCAAATAAAATGAATGATAACATCTTTGCGGAAAGTTGAAAATCGTTAGTATACACAATAAACAAAAGCGGGCCTAGAAGGGATCCCTGTGGGACTCCACAAGTGACGTCCCGCAAATCTGAATCAATTCCATTTAAAGTAACAAACTGTTTCCTATTTGTTAAGTAGCTTCTAAACCAATCTAATGCTATTCCCCTTACACCATAATGGCACAGTTTATCTATTAAAATATAATGATTTACAAAATCAAACGCTTTAGAGTAGTCTAAGAAGACACCAACTGTATGCATGCGTGCATCTAAGGCACTGGATATCTTATCCACCAAATGTAGAATAGCATGAGTGGTAGTGTGTTTTTCACGGAAACCAAACTGAAAATTTGACAAAATGTTAGCATTCATCAGAAATTTTATCGTCCGAGTATACATTAGCTTCTCAAAAATTTTAGAAAAGGAATTAAACAAAGAAATAGGACGATAATTATTCAAGATAAGGGCATAACCCTTTTTAAAAATGGGCACAACCTTTGCAATTTTCATTTTCATGGGTACAACACCAGTAGTCATTGATAGATTAAATATATGTACAAGGGGTTGTACAATACCATCAATTACATTTTTTTTATCAACTCATTTGTTATATAGTCACAACCTGGACTTTTCTAGTTCTTTAAAGAATGTACAATATCAAATAATTCTTCTACAGTCGTTGGCAATAAAAATAAACTATTATGATTAGGGTTTTCTAAAAAAGATTGAATTTTTTTTTGAGACTTTGGAATGACACGCGACAAATTCTGGCCAATATTACAAAAATATTCATTGAATTTATCTAAAATAACTTCTGGATCATCAACTACATTCCCATCAATGTTTAATTTACTTACATCAGACGCTTTCTGCTTTGGCTTAAAAACATTCCTAATCACTTTCCATGTCCCTTTTATATCATTTTGTGTCGCCTGAAATTGAGCAAAGTAAAACTGCTTTTTAACAGCACGTAGGATTGAAGTAAGAGTATTCCGATTAATAGTTTGTTTCCTATAAGAAGACTGAGATTTACTAATCTTATACTTATAGTGCAACTTATTTTTCCTATTTATTGACCTCAATATAGAATTAGTAATCCATGGCAATCGAGGGGTTGTTCTACGATTTCTACTATTACATTTACATTTAGGTAAATTTTTATCATACAGCAAAAAGAATGTATTTAAGAATTTATCATATGAGCTATCAACATCATAATCGCGTAATACTTCTCTCCAATCAGTTGCTAACAACTCATCTCTCAATTTAGTAATACTGGTAGGATTCCTTTTTCGAACATATCTATTACTAGAAATATAAACAAAAGCATAAACAAAGAGGGCAAAGAGGAAAAGGGGGCACGGTAAACATTTTACATCTTGTAAAGTAGCGTTAGGAATGTTGTTTTCATCACAGCGCAGTAGAGTAAATTTATATTATAGTAGCTGCGCTATATAAATTGATCTTATTAATATAATTAACAGGATTCGTCCATTATAATGCTCCTACAACCCTTCATAGAATGTCTTGTATATTATGTTAGCGGTAAATTCCGGCCTTCGTGTCAACATGAAACCGATATTGGGGGTGAAGTATGATGCCAAGCTGAACAAATGTGGTGATATCAACTAGCAGCATTAAAAGCACATTAAATATGCATTACATAATGCATTATCCAGAGCTCGCAATCCCCGAGCAGACGATGCGATCACGTCACACGGCAGGGGGAGAATATTTAGCCTATCTTACGTTAATCCCAACAGTCTGAGTTTCCCGCCAATTGGTGATCAACACCCACCTAGCTATATATTCACACGTGTGATCATGCAAACCGCGGTTGGGCATCCGGTGCTTGCCCTGGGCGACATGAGATGTCTCAGCTACGGGGACTATAACGTTGGCACGGGTCCCACTAATCTGGGACAATCATTCATGGAATATGCGATATTTCAGAAGCTGTGTTGGACTCGAGAATAGAGCATCATGTTGAGTTCTGGTAAATATAGAAAATAAATTCTCACAGAATCCAACGAAACTTACACCAAACAATGTTGGTAGAAAATGTTAAGTGGCTGAGTAATGAGCATAGAATGATAAAGAAATCCGGGTAAGTAGGCCCGACACCATGTGCTTAACACAGGTCACTATTTGCAATGGGAGTTGTGTTTTTTATCAAAATGATGCCCAGTAAGTTTTTGTGCATTTGTTTTCATTTCACTGGTTAAAACAATTAATCTACTGCAGGATAAACAATCCAGAATAAATCATAGCAATTTTCTCTCAAAATACGATTCCCATACCAAAGCTCAAGATTAGCTTTAACAATCAAGCAAACGGACAACAGGATTCGATAAAGCGTTTTGAAATTCCTTTGATTGTGCGTATGAATAAAACGCGTCGGAGAATATACGATCCGATTGTGATTCTGGTTGAAATTAGATTGCATGTGATATACATCAAATAAATCTTCTTCTCTTTTGTTTAAGGTAGAAGTTTTTGTATAAAATACTGACTGTTACTTGGTGGCTTCCCTTCCACTGTGACAGAGATAAAGGGCAAGAAGTTGGGCTATCGATAGGGGGCGTTTGTTCGCTTCGATCAGAGTCATTGATTGGGAGAGTTTGGCCAATGAAGTCGGTTCGAGTTGGGCACAATATGGCGAATACTGCTTAGTTGGGTAAGCACAGAAGAAAATAATATACGACATGCTGTGACCAACTGACACCAAGTTGGTCAAACTCTTTGTAAAAGATGGCTCTAGCTTCGATTTGCACCCGCTGCCGCCATTCGGCTATTTTCCACACCCGCCAAATAAAGAATGTCATTTAAAAGGGAGACGGTCGTCAGATTCCATGTGTAGTATGTAATATTTCGCTGACACCCGACTTGGTAGAAATACCATTAATGGGTATACAAGTCCCACACACAGCGAACCCGTAGTTGTCCTAGCGAGAAATACCACCTAGTCTTTCAGAGAGTAGTCGGTTGAGGGAAATGTAAGATAATGACTTTTCCATATGCTATTGGGGCGATTTGTGGAAAATACGGAGCATTAGATAAAGCCTATTGGTCATAAAACTGAAGGCTAATGCTGGTGACTGATAACACCCGAATGGTGTCGAATGGTGTCGAATTCAGCATGAGAACCTACTACTACGCGTCTTTAAACTAGCCCCAAATTCAATGTCATTTAGCTTAGTTATAATCCTAATGGGTTCCGGCCTCACAAAATAAAGAACTAGTCAGGGCATTATTTTACGAAATCGTCATAAATTCAAGTTCACCGACATTCCCTTAAAACTCGTGCTTAAATGTAATACATGCATTTGAATGGGTTGTCCGTGATCTTGTACTGATAACGGTTTCGTAAAACGATGCCCAGTTTATACCCAGCTAGTAGTTGGCCTATTGATGCCCAGGACAATGATAATTTATGCTGTGTTGTTTTTATGATAATCATGTTGTTCTTCTTGTGATGATCAGTAGGACCAGAGATGGCACAGTCACATCTTTATAGACACCCCCCCCCCCTTTCCAGAAAGTGCCCTTTTAGCTACAACAATCCTCGAATGTCCCCTTCCCCTCCCTTCCCCATGCCCCCAAAACCAAGGTCTAGATACACCGCTGGTCCTTACTTAGCCATGGTCGTGAAGGTTGCTCCTGTTGTCTGCAAACTCTCTTTCCTCAAATTTGAAGAAGTTTGGAATCTTTATATTTGTTTAAAACTTTGCTGAAGAAAAAACAAACTATGCCTAACTCTTTGTAAACTGCCTTTGTAAACTAAATAGGCTGCACCTAATCGAAATTTTCTCGGATATATCAATACGCAATATAAAAGTATACTTTTGAATTATTGATGTTTTTTTATTTACGCTATTTAATATCAATAATCTATTGATAACCCTGTTGTATGGCATAATTCGATTCATATTCTCAGTATTGTTATTCTGCTTAGTTAAAATCCTTTATTTCCAAGCTATTATCTTAGAGGTAAAATTAAACATAACCACGAAGAAAAAAGATATTAATCGATCACTGTGGAATGAGATTGAAATGAATCTAGGAGCCAAACATTCCGGCTGCATTCAGGCCCTAACCCTAAGTCACGTACTAGTACCTCTTTGGATTATGGTTAGTTGGTGTTTTATTTCGCATGTTACTGGAGTGATTATTCACGAAAATTCTTTTTCAGACGTTTCGTCTCCACAGAGCGATAAATTTCGATGACAATGTCTGGGGTAGATGCATACCCTGGTTAGAAGAAAGGGATTTAGCACGGCTCCCATTACAGCGATCGAGTATTTTAACAAATTAATTCCTGTCAGGTACCCATTCACCTCACTTAGATGGAGTGTGGCAAATTAATATAAATTAAGTCTTGCCAATGGACATTGGTGCTGCAACAGGGATTCGAACCCCGTACCTTGTGGTTCACAGTCCGGAGACATAGCTACTTAACCATAAAACCTCCAAAGGCTCCACTCAAAACAAGTCAACGAAAAACAAAATCCCAGTTTTGATGGACCAATAAATTTAAGTCAGCCGGAAAGATTCAGTTTATTTTGTCAATCTTTGAAAAGTTGCGGCTTGAAACTTATAAGTAGGACCAGAGCTGATCAACGTTATACTAATGTCGTGAGGGACATGGATGCTAGCTGTTCCTTGAATAAGTTTTGGATGGTTGTATATGATGGAGAAAACAATTTCAAAGAAATTTTATAAGTATTTATCATGAGTCTCGAAGACTACAGTTATGCAGGCCAAATGGATTTGAATCTAGTGAAATGTGATTAATGGGAGGGGGGCAAATCATTTCAGGCGATGTGTTCCCGAAATAATTATCAGTGTACATTTTGTCGGTAAATTCATTTTTGGTTTCTTTAAGGTCAAATCAGAATGACTTTCAAGCCCGTCTTCAAAATGCGGAATTCAGAATTGCCGATTACTTTGAAACCTCTTTGCTACGGATTTCGCTAGGTTGTTCGTTAATGATAATTCAAGCAGAAGCTCCGCTAAAGTGGAATCGATCTAAGTAGAATTATTCATGCTCGTCATTCAACCTATAAAATGATATTTGTTCGGGGAAAGCTGCCTTGACGACAGATGCAGCTATAGGTCACGATCCCCGTGTATGGATTGAAAGGCCTGATCATGCATGCAATGAGATTTCTGCCAAGTTAACCACAAAATTACCAAACATTGGACATTACGAAGGGTAAAATTTATACAATTTCCGGGAATTTATTTTAATTATTTTCCAGATTGATTAGAGCCTTCAAAATATAGTTCAAACGGGAGGGTTAATGAAAAACATTCACACTTGTTTTGGGTCTTTTTTATAGTATAGTTGAACATGCTTACATGCTCGCGAAGGGGCTGACGCATTTTGCCCGAATTTCAACTCATCAATTTCTAAACATTCCGTGCTAAAGCGGAAAAAATAGTGACAAGAAAATACAGCAAATACATTCGGGCATCTCGCTGCCCAAATTTAAGGTGGTGGTCGCCATAATATCGGAGCTTTAACCCTATGGCCTAAATCGTTACTCATTATGGTCATGATGGAGCCTACGTTTCGACGCTTCGACATTCTATATGTTGTCAAATATTTACCGTTGTAATAAGGGTTTAGATTATGGTTTAAAGTGATTTTACCGACATCGCTAACACTGCTGTAATGTATTCTTAATTGCGCCAACTTTCAGGGCGAACGTCATAGATAGACTGATTTCCGTTTCCTGTACCCAATCCGACCCAAGCATCATCACGCACGCGTCACCAGTTGGTGATGCATTGTGGGACATGGCTGTCGACACATCGAAACATTGTGTACAGCATATGTCAGTATACGTAAATCTGAAGTAGTATCAGTAAGAAGTGTCCAACTAATATGACTTGACAGTGACTAAAAGCAAAATAAATTAGAACGGATCATACGAATACAGTTTTTAAAAACGAGGGGGAAATTGTGACCCCACCAAAAGAAAATGCTATTTTAGTGTTCTCTCTTCGAAAATCTTGTATCATTGGTTGGATAAAAATATATTTTGTTTTCACTGTCTGTGGATGTTTTCGTCCTAGTCCTTTACCCACGCAAATCCCTTTGAATAAAACATGCGTTTAATTTTCCATATATATACGCTCACTATTTACTCCTAATCTACCACAGCAAAAAATGACATCTCTGAGGTTGTTCTCATATCATACTTCAGTGCGAACACTCTTATTATGTGCAGTCGAGACACCAGCTGAACGCCTCTTCTAGGACTGAACGGAGATAATAAGAAATTAGAAAATGGATCGTCTTGATACGTTTTACCAAAACAATTGCAGATAGAAGAATTTGAAAGAAAAAGAGAATGAGACTTATCAAGATGGCAACATTCTACCCTCTTAACCATAGCCATCTATGCACAGAGTTTGCCCAGTTTGGTTTCACTGGGTCAAACATGAAGTAAATTCTTTTGTTCTGTGTTTGTCCGACAAAGCGGTATTCGCCATATTGTTCCCAACTCGAACCGGGTTGGCCAAACTCTCCTAATCATTGGCTCTGCACTTAAAATACATTCGGAGCATATCATATTTGTGCTAATTACAATTTAATTGGGTTAACATAACAACCATCCCAGGTAATGATAGATGTATCTTGGTTATAACTGTTTACTTTCAATTATAACGGCATAGGACTAACTGCATTCAGTTCTCAGGGGTAAATAATTATGTAGGTCAGTAAATTGCACAATTTTTTTTTTTTTTTTTTTTTTTGGTGACAATTTTGTTTACCATTCAAAAAGACCGCTGGCAGAGACGTTATTGCAACCTAGATTGTTCGTTATTAAACTCTCAATATGATGACAGGTCATATGTCTGATTCCTTTGCATTTATGAGATCCATTTTTGTTCATCATAATTATACAAGACAAATTACAAATGCCGGAAGAAACTCGATCCATACACAAGTGTAATTAGAATTCCAATCGAATTTATATTATCTTTTATCACTGCTCTAACTCTTCGCTCATCTTTTTTTCCCTTCAATTATTAAACGGATTTGTATTTTGTATTATTGTTCTAACAATGTGGGGAGCGGAGAGGTAATTTAACTATTTTCCTTTTTTCTCTTATAATAACATGTCAGTAATTGTGATGATAGGATTATGATAGTACTAATGTTATGACAACAGTTAGAATTAGTAGAATGATAATCATGATAATAATTAGCAGTAGTAGTAGTAGTAGTAGTAGTAGTAGTAGTAGTAGTAGTAGTAGTAGTAGTAGTAAGAATAGTAGTAGTAGTTATACTACTAAAACTAATACTAATAATAAAAAGAAGAAGAAGGGGAAGAAGAAGAAAAAGAAGAAGAAGAAGAAGAAGCATTGTGCTTGTATGAAACAGAACGGGACAAAGAATCGTATTTTGGGCAAGTATTACCCATTCGGCATTCTTATGTTTTTCTGTCTTTTTTCATATGATAATAAATTGTAAAGAAATTCAATTGTAAATAAATAATTTGTGTCCCTAGATTATTGCGAAATCAAGTCGGCTACATCAGTTTTGGAATTTCTTTCCACTATCAAAACCAACAACTTCAATAGGCCAAAAGCTAGGTACAATATTTTATTTCGATCTTTAATCACCTTCTTAGCTTTTCATCATGCTTGCCGTAGATGGGGATATTTCCCCCGAGAAGTATTAATATTTTGGAAAACAACTCATTAACAATAATCCGGCTAGCTCATGGGATTTTAGAGCAATATACAAATACCGTATAGAGTACCGAAGCTGTGACGTCATAAAAATCTAATCTTAGAATTTCTCAATTTTTTTTCTTCATTTTCCGAAAGAGCATAAAAAATAATGTCCAAATGTCGAAAACCAGTTGAAAACGCTAAGTATTGGCTGAGATATGACCATCAGAATGAATAGATTTCCTATAGGAGCTCAGTGTTATATTGCTCTGGCTCATAACGAGCCAGAGCAATATAACACTGAGCTCCCATATGACATCTTTTTATTCAGATGGTCATATTCTTCACCACTCTATAACATGCACTGAAGCATGCACATGAGATTGCCATATGTGTTCTCGCACTATTGAAATCAGTGGCGGACCCCCTCCCCTAGAAAAAAAGGTAAAAACAGCCTTTTTTGTAAAAAAAAAAAAAAAAGAAGAACGGCCGGCACGATTTTCAAATTTTTGCACGAAGTGGGCCCCTTTTTGGGCCCCCTCTCTTGCCACCGGCTGGATCCGCCCCTGATTGAAACTCCATAGAAAATGTCGTCTTATCATGTGCGAACAAATAATATGTAAACCGTTTTAATTTACTGACACAAGATCAGTTCGGATGATATTGAGTTGGAGAAAACTCAGCAAACTGAATAATACATTTCTCCAGAGAATGCAATAAATATGTAAAATATTATTATGGAAGGTGTTTTGCATCGCAATTAGTGCATGTACTTGTCATACGGAAGTAGAGTGAGGCGCGATGGCTAGGTGGTAGAGCAGAGGTCTCGTAACCGGTAGGTAACCAAGTCCTTCGGAGAGGACTAAAAGCCGTCGGTCCCCTGATTGCTTATTTACAAGCATACAAATGCTTGCTTAGCAGTCTGGTAAAACAATCGAACCAATCAACCATAAATGACAATAAAAGGCAATGACTACAACGATCTGAATATTCACTTCCAACCAATTTGTATGAATTGGTAATGTCTCTGTGATGTAGAGGCGGACAATACTTTCCCATTTGTTCCAGCACTCGAAACGAATTCCCATTTTACAAATATGTATGTCTCGGGGTGGTCTTTTCTTTTATAGAGGACCTGAAATGATATACTCTCTATAATATATTTTGAGTAGTGCCCCTAGGGTGAGGGCACTTGGGAGAAAAACAGAAATTAGTGATGGTTTTGTACACGACGAACGCGAGGTTTATCCGTCACAACGTCACAATTAATCCACCGACAAAAATTCCCAATTTGAGATTCGCATAGCAGTAATGATCTCATATTTCAATCATTCATAACTTTCTTATTGGGCCGATTTATTTCAAACTTTCGCCATTATGTTTATCGTATTTTCTGCTTTTATTTAAATGAACTTATTTACAAGGGTTGAATTACCCTTTAACAAAGGACAAAGTATGTAACATATAATAGTCAATAATTTGGGAGGGGGTGAAGGGGAGTAGACGCCATCCAGCAAGAAGCGCCTTTGGGCTGGTACTTAGAGGGGAAAAAACAAAAATACAACCCTGAGACTTCGTAATCTATACGTAGATTCTGTTAAGCCTCTCTGACTCGCGCCAACAAGCAGCTTACATTTCCATACCTTATGCAATACCCATACCTTAATTTTTCCAAATATAGTTATTGTACATTGAAATGCTATGGCAGTGATTCAACTGTCAAGGTATAGGAAAGGCTGGAACGTTGCATGGGCTGTAGGTGCTTCTCATATCAAATGGCAAGAGGAAAGCAGGCTTTTCCTCTGGCTGTATCACATTTGAAAAATTGGAGACACGCTGGAAAACATATGATGGTCATATAATTATCATACATACATGTGCAGAGGTATGAGGCAGTGGCGGACCCAAGGAGGGGCGGGGCGGGAGCACGTCCCCCACCCCCTCTCCGAAAAAGAAATACGGAAATGATGTCTTATCTTTCCTGTCTTTTAGTTTTCTTTCTCTCTTTCCTTTTTTCTTTCTTTCTTAATTTCTTTCTGTTATTGTTTCCTTTTTGTGTGTGTGGAACTATTGGGGGCACTATAGCCCCCAAGCCACCTCATCGTTTTTGAGTTTTTGAGCGTCAAGTAACGCCTGTCTGGAATGCTCCCCAGGGAGTGGAGATTGTGCACACAGTGTGTGCGGCAAAGCACTGAATCCAATGACCGGGGTAATAGTATATCATTCTGTAAAGCGCTTAGAGACATTGTATTAAGCGCTATATAAATGCGGAATATTATTATTATTTAGCGGTACACGCTATAATGCTTGACTCTCACGCAAAAAGTACCGGGTTCGATGCTTGCTCGCTTTTTACATCCCTTTTAATATACAAGGAGTCAAGTTGTTTACCCATATTTGTTCCTCTCGACCCATGTGTATTCAAGGGGTACCTGTCCCTAGACTAATATTAATTGCAGGGCCCGCAAGAAGAGCAGTATTGATACTGCCGAAGCTATCTCCTCACAGCTCGGAGTTTGATTGCAATTTTTTTCGACACATCTCTATTCTCTGCAATTCTGTACTGTGTTGTCCCTCTCAGAGTATGAATGTTTTTCCCCAAGTTTGTTTTAAATGTCGCAACCATGTGTAATTGAGAATAGATTGTTATTACTATTATCATTAGGCCTACAATAAAAGGATATGCAAAAATGATCGTATTCTTTGAGAATACCCCCTTTCTAGCTGTCAGCTTAACAAAACATCCGGACAATTATCATTATTATTTCCATCCTTCAAGCTCCACTTTCGGTTACCGGACACGACAAATGACAGTATGTTCATCTTAATGCATAATTTCGCCCGAGGCAAAAGTTACAGTGTTTATTGTCCACAGCAAAAGTTGTCATGCATGTCTGCTTAAGAAAAAAAAATAGAATTTGATATGGTCTTCCATAGATACAACAAGGAAAAATATTGGACATTCAATACCTGACGACATAAAAATATCTGACAAAAAATAAAATAATAATAGACCACTAACAACAAATGACAGTATGTTCTTTTGAATGCATAATTTCGCCCGAGGCAAAAGTTACATTATTTATTGTCCACAGCAATAATTTTCGTGCATGTCTGCTTAAGAAAAAAAAAGAATTTGATATGGTCTTCCATAGATACAACAAGGAAAAATATTGGACATTCAATACCTGACGACATAAAAATATCTGACGAAAGATTAAAAAAAAAATAACAATAGACCACTAACAAGAACAGAAGATAAGTTTGTAGATTTAATCTTGTTGCATGAAATTCATGGCGACAACCTGTAAAGGGTAGCCTACGCGACGATAATTTTCACTGAACATACGAGCAAAGAGCAAAAAAAAAATTGTGTTGTAGACGAAGATAATGGCATTGGTTGGAGAAGAGGTCCGCAGAGTTCATCTTGAATAAACGCAGAAAGACCATTCTCTTCAAGAAGCAAGAGTATGCGATGTTTATCTACACCTTATTAAAGTCTCCATGATGCCTTATAGACGCATGGTTCCCATGCGGTTAACCACTCCAGTACTAAAATGTCGCAAAATGTGCCTTGATGCTAACGGCTCTGTGGTATTTGATTGTCTTCAAATCAAACAGTTGGAATGACCAAATGCGTAGCCGGCTCGACGGCTATCTGATCTGTGATTTCGAAAGTCTTTTTCCAGCATTGATTTCTTTTTCTCCACCATCGTATATCGATCGTTGTCTTTATATCAATGTTTAATGACTCTGCTGCCTCTGCATTTCTTCTATCCACTTTAACCCCCACCCAGAGGCGGCGCTCCCGGGGGGGGGGATATTCTAAAAGTGCCCCTCAAGTTTCTTTCTAAGTGGTGCTCGTTCGGCATTCTCATAAATGCCCCTTACCACCTCTGAATAGTGCCCCTCTTTACCTTTGAATTGCCGGTATTTAATGAGGTGCCCCTTTTCCTTTGTAAGAAGTGCCCCTTCCCCTTTGTAATAAGTGCCCCTTTTAACCTCTGACAAGTGCCCCTTTTATTTTTACACGTAACCCTGTTTCCTTTCTAATAATGAGTGCCCCTTTTCCTTGTGATAAGGGCCCACTTTTTTAATAAGAGCCCTTTCCCCTTCTCATAAACCCCCATTTTCAATTCTGATAAATGCCCCTATCAAATCCTGATAGGTGCCCCTTTTCTTTGGACAAATGCTCCTTTTTCATTCTCATGAGTGCAATTTTTTTCATCCCAGGTGAGTGCCCTTTTCAGGTTCGATAAGTGCCTCATTTTCACCTCTGATAATTATTACCTTTTATTACTTTGACACGTGCTCTTTTTCTTTTCTAATAAGTGTCATTTCTCTTCTGACAAGTGCCCTTAATTTTTCCTTTCTCCATAACATGTGCCCCTATTTTAAAGCGACTATATAAGAGCAAATTTTCTTTAATTTCCCACAAAGTTCGCTCACTAGCTCCGCTTGCTCGCATTTATGGTTGATATCATTATGTTACTTATTTAGTCTTTTCAGTCTTTTATGATTAGATTGTGCTTTTTTTACCCCATCAGGGATGTTTTCCCCCTCCTTTATGATATGTAATTTTTAGCACTGCGACCTCACAAATCTTAAATATGAATGAATATTCATTCAGACCATCACACCCAACTGCAAAGTTTGGATGCTTATTAAGCAGTATCTTGGACCATGTAAAGAGAGAAACAAATATTGAAATCATCCCTGATAACCCAGGTCAAAACAACAGTTGAAACCAGTTAGATTTTCAGCTGGTATCAACTGGAATCAACTGGTACCAGTTGAATCCATTTGAAGGAACTGGAATATGTGCCAGTTTATTCTACTGATTTCAATTGGATTCAACTGGTACCAGTTGAAACCAGTTGACACAACTGTTAAACTTCACATGCACCAGTATATTCCAGTTGAAACCCATTGACTCTACTGGCACATGCTGAAAACAAACCAGTCGATTCCAGTTGAAACCAATTATACCATATACTGGTATTAAATTGTTACACCAGTTGATACCATGCAGTTAAAACAATAGGCCTTAGCCTACTGGTATATCTACCAGTTGATTCCAGTTTAAAACCCATAAAACCAGGGTGGACCATTTGAGACCAGTTGGAACATATTGAAACCCAATGGGTGTAGTTTACCAGATGATTCCATTTAAAAGCCATTAACCATACTGGTATATCATTAGACCAGTTGATACCAGTTAAAACCGATGGGCCTTACTGGTAAATCTACTAGTTCATTCCAGTTGTAGCACGTACAGTGGCCTAACTGGACCATTTGATACCAGTTGATTCCAGATGAAAACCAATAGATGATTACAAGTTGTTACCAGTTGAAACAAATAGATGATTACCAGTTGTTACCAGTTGAAAACCAATAGATGATTACCAGTTGATTTACCAGATGAAAACCCGTAGATGATTACCAGTTGATTTACCAGTTGAAAACCAGTAGATGATTACAAGTTGTTACCAGATGAAAACCAATAGATGATTACCAGTTGTTACCAGTTGAAACAAATAGATGATTACCAGTTGTTACCAGTTGAAAACCAATAGATGATTACCAGTTGATTTACCAGATGAAAACCCGTAGATGATTACCAGTTGATTTACCAGTTGAAAAACAGTAGATGATTACAACTTGTTACCAGATGAAAACCAATAGATGATTACCAGTTGTTACCAGTTGAAAACCATTAGATGATTACCAGTTGATTTATCATCTACTTGTTTTCAATTCTCAACTGTAATCCAGTTGATTCCACTATTCCAATATCCATATTGAAACCAGTTCACTCAACTGGAATCAACTGGTACCAGTACCAGTTGATTTTAACTGGTCCTTAACTGTTTTTTGAACTGGGAATGTAATCACAGTGTAGGGGTATATTCGATCCAACGGTCTAAAAATTGTAAAAATTCGCTTTGGGTTTCCCTTTGTAGCTATAGGTGCCTCCGATCGAGGCACATGGCGGAACATCCAGGAGGGGTGTTGGTGTAGATACATTGAAAAATGTATGGCCTTTTTTTCTTCTTCATTCAAATGAGAGAACAAACACCAGACAGCTCTACATGATATAAGCCTATTCCATGCACTTTCTAGCTTTATTTAGGCTAACCAGGCCTTCGATGTGTTAATTAATTGTTGTTGTTTGTTTGTTTTGATAATCATCGATGAGTCATCGGTGATCATCAAAATGATCCATGCAACAACTAAATTATTCATACCCTTTTCAAGTTCTGAAGAAAAAAAATGATTCAGTGTACCGATTTATGCATGTTTAGAACTTGAGACGTAACGTAATATCTTTCATCTAAACATATTCAACAAAACCTCCAAGTTTTGCAATTTAATACATCTAAAAGTACTTAAGAAAGGCCCTAATTCAGCTAGATAGTCAACCTTTCATTTTTGAGTTACGAATAACACAAAATACATCAAATTTACTAGGGGTATGAATAATTTAGTTGTTAAAGTATGAGCCAATTAATCCTGACCCATTGACCCAAATATAATACATGTATGGGGTTCTACATGTATATATATCTCAGCTCAAAGTTGCCGCGATGCGCACTGTACTATACACAATTACAATTATTATATACCCGGTACTGTAGGCCTATTGTGTATGCGTTTATAGGATAAACAAACCAGTGACGTAGTATCGAACGTCACCCGACAACCAGGAGCAAAATCTAATGGGGACGTAAATTTATGAGCAGCAATGGATAAGATTATGATAGCAACCGGATTTCTATTTTTTGCTGCAGATGTATTCGCACTAACGAGTGTATTTAACCCAGTATGGGTGGTTTCTCATGGATCTGGTAAGTGGCGACTTAATTATATATCACAGTCCCACACCTTATTGTTCATGTTACATGTACTAGTTGACAGGTGTCTGACTGTGTCTGTATCGCCATCTGTCATGTTTGTTTGTGAGCTGTGTTGATGTGTTTGTTGAACTTGTGCTGTCAGTTAGCATGGTCAGTGACTCAGTGTGTTGTCTGTTATAACTTATTGACTTGTTAATTTTGATAGTTTCAATTCTTTGTCAGTTTACTGTAAAATTTTATCATGTCGGTCACATCAGTCATCAGATCAGCTCATTTTATTTTAAGACCCTGTTTTTTTTTTTCTTCTTTTTTGTTTAAATAAATAATTTGTGCTTTATTGATTTTATAGTAGGCCTATACTGAAGAGAGAAGTCTATGGATAAAATAAAAGCCAAAACTGAGAAACTCATCAGTGAAAGTTAAAGGAAAATGTGAAATGTCAGATGAAAAATAACAAAGGTCAAAGTGGTGAATTGTAAAATTACAGAAACATATTTAAAGTTACATTACAACTTAATACAAATTACATGAAATGGGATTGACCGAATAGAAATGTAAGCAAAAACTTGAAAAGCATTAATTGGCATTAAATTTAGTAATTACAAAAGGTACATACTACATGACTTTTGACAAAAATTAGAAAAGAATTAAAAGTATGAAAGAAGTTAGAACAAAAGAACATTAATTCAATGCTGGTGAGCGGGCCTTAACAGAATACATGTGTTTTTTGCATGCCCTTTAAACATCCAATCCTGCTTTTCTTCCCTACAGGAGCCATGACGATGGGCCTTATTTCGCAGTGCCTGACAATCTTCGGCAGGGATACGGTGTGCATCCCTCCTAACCTTTGCCCTGCCTGGCAGATGACTCTGCTCTTCATCATATGTGCCATCATCTGTCTGACCATCACCTGCATCATGTTTGTATACTCCCATCGGAGAATCACCATGCTGGACCATGCCCGATGGTTCTCCTTTGCAGCAAGTGAGTTCAGGAGAGTTTTGAGAACTAAAGATTCTTTTGAAAAACAGTTTATATTTTACTTATAATGGCTATCCTTGAGAAATGGTAATAAGGGACTTTGGAAGGTTGTAGGTAGACAATATATTGTGGAATTCATTACATCGTTATATGTGCTTTTGTAGATGCCACATACAACAATTTGAAATTATTTATTCACATGCTGGAAGAAATGTACATGGATTCAGTTGAAGCATTAAAATGTCTCTACAAAGCCAAATAAAGTACAGAATTTCTCTCTCAAAAATATTAATATTCATAAGAAATGCACACATTAAAGCCAACTTTCATTGAAAAACCACATTTGTACATGGATAGACTCCTAAAAATAAAGGGATTATTGACATTATTTCAGTGCAAAGAAATTTCTTGTGCGGTACTGAAACATGGTTGATTTCTTGTCTATCTTTATCCCCTCTTCAGTTATTTTACTGTGCCTGGCAGCCATCATATTCCCTATCGGCTTCTATGTGGATGAGATCGGAGGGGAACCCTACAAGCTCCCTAGCACTGTCACCGTAGGATCATCCTACGTGATCTTCCTCATTTCCATCGTCCTAACTGTCATCTCAGAGCTCCTTGCAGGCAAGCTGTGTGCTCCCCTCTTTGTTGTCCGAGGATAGTGAAAGATTTCTTGAACTCTTGTGACATTGCTGATGAAGTACATGTAATTATTTATTTTTGGAGGTGAGATGATATCTCTTTCAACTCTGTAGCAGCAATGTTTTACAAAAAATATTCTTTTTGCAGAGTGCATGAGAAACCTTTGAACTCTTTTAAATACCTCTTTAGCTCTCTTGAACTGCATATGAAAGAGCAGGTCTATCTCTATATTTCCAAAGGGGCGTCATCTTGTCATTACATGTAGATCTAGGCCTAGCTACAATCGGGATCGCGGTCGTCTGCGCTGTGTTTGTAGAAACCAAATTAATCGAACAACAAATGTATGGAATGCCGCGCGCACTCCGCACAAACTAAGTAAACCATGGGGATCACAGGAGGATGAGGATGAGGGTACAAACTTTTAACTATGCCCTGTGAGTAGGGCATAGCTTTAAATCACGACTCCAATTTCGACCAATCAGATGGCTAGATTTCTAAAGTGAGGTATATAATAATAGATATATTATTTTCAGAGATCAGGGCCCCATTTCACAAAACTTGTCATCAGTGACATATGACAGATTTTGTTAAAAGCTAGTGAAATCCTTGGTTCTGTTTGGTTATCAGCAGATTTGTCACTGATTTTTGTCATTTGTCATTGAAAAAAGGCTTTGTGAAATGGGTCCCAGGTACTGGTATTCTTTTAACATTTTCCAGCAGTGCTGTCTTAGAAAATATATTATGAGAAAAAAAATTGATGTGAACTTTTAAAACTATAACAGTGCTAGTCTCTTCCTGGAGATATGATATTAAAAAAAAATCTTCAGAGATATAGAAGACTGTCTGTTGGACAAGTCATGAGACTGTGAGACAACTCACTATTCAACATGTTCATGACCTTCTGCTTACAAAGAAATATATTTTGATAAAACCACTCCCTAGATTATGTGGAAAAGTGTGTGGAAAGTTGGATTAGGCATCACATACATGTGCCCTTTGTCAGATGGCTTACATCAATGATCAAGCGCATCTGCCATGTGGCAAACTATGTGGATATAATTTGCAGTTTAATCATTAAAATGAGCAAAATGGCATGATGGCTGTTGTTGAAAGAGGCTGAATTGTGATAATATTTCAGGTTGAGATAAGATGATTTGAAATCTTCAATTTCACAGGGCATTTAATTGTTACATAATTTATGAGCTGAAGTTCAGATGTTGTGAGCTCTTGACAAATCAGATACATGATGCATCTGGGGGGGGGGATGAAAAATTCTGTTGAATACCATTTGAAGAAAATGCCTTATCCATTGTCACATTTAGAGGCTACATTATTTATTGAGCTGTAACATTTCTTGATCATAAATAAATTCAACCAAGGCACATGTAGAAAATTTATACAAACCCCCCCCCATTTTTTCTTCTTATAGAATCGTGTCTTGAGCTGACTGTCCTTGCCTTATTTTTGTAACATGCTAACCCGATACTATTATTTTTTGTGTATGAATAATTTTGATGTAAATATCCCATAAATATTTTATCTATTTTGATATTCTTGTGTTAATCTTTCTAAGATCTTTGTAATAATATGAGATTTCTGGTAATGTGTTCACTATTATGTCTTAAATTCTGCAAATTCTTGAAAATCATTATTTATTTCCAGCCTTTTCACCTTGTTTTAGGGAAATTTGTATTTTGTTTGAGTGAGATGTAAATATGTTGTAAGCCATTGAATATTCAATGAGGATATTTGTTTTGTTTTTGCAGTTTTCTATTTTTGTGTGAACACTTTTTGGCATTTTCTTGTCATTCAGGGATGCGATCATGTTTGTATGAAGTATTCACATACTATAATGAAGACCTCATGAACACATGCATCATCTGTCGAGAGCCAGAAGGACATTATCTTTGTGTTAGAGTATATGCGTAAGAGTGAAAGCACCACTGCACTACTTGTAGCTACTTGCTCCCACTATATAGAAAACAATGCCTAAGCGGTGACTGTTGGTCCCCCATGATCCTCTTTTTCTTATGTTAATTGAGAGCTGAGTTGATGAGATAACCACCTTTCAGTGACCAGCAGGTGAGCAGGGTGATCTAATCCCTCATGACCAAACTAGTGCAGACGGGCTTTAACACCCTTCTGGCTCTAAGCAGATGGTATATTTCAACCAATTGCCTTCGGGAACCGGTTGGCTCCTGTATAAAGCCTATGGCGGGAATGGGAGAATTCAGTAGCCTACGGCTGCGTTAACATTATTGTTTTGTTGTGAGTGTAATTGTATTCTGTGAATGTTTTGTACTTCTTGATAATACATTTCTTCTTTCAAGTTTCAGGAATTGATAAGATATCTGTAGAAATTGACTTAAAAATGTAACTGGGTTATGTGTGAGAACTTCAGGACTTTCTATTTTTGTAAGCACCAGTTTAGCTATAAAAATAAAATAGTCTGAATGGTACAAGTATCCTCTCTACACTGCACCAAGGAGATTTCAGTGTCTTACATGGGGTATAATTAAATGGTTTGTATGTACATGTTGTATCATATGATAACTGCCTTTGTAATATACTGATCAGATTTTTCCTTTGTTTATATTCAGGAAATAAATTTGTATTCAAGTTTTGTATGTTGTGTATATAATCAATCATGGTACATGTAAATGTTGATGATACATGTTCTATTTCATGGCAACTTTTATATTCATTAAAAGATGTAATGCATTTTTCTTAAAACGGGAAAAAGAAAGTGGAATGAAAAGTTGTTGAACATGTTCTCTTATTGTTACACCTGTATCAAGAAATGCATGTACCAATTACTTTGAAGTTCTGCCCATGAATTCCAATGTATTTTAGTGTAGTGTCTGACAGTAGCGTAAGTTTGTGCACACATATACGTACATGTAGGTGTGTGTAGATGCAACACTTGACTGTTGCACATGTACATTCAATATGGTCGTGTTTAGCTTTAAAATCATTTCTAACTGTGGTCCTATCTCTCATGTACATGTCTTGGATAAAGTACTTGCAGAATTATTTATATTCTCTTCTCTCCATACAGCTGTATGTATGTAAACCTTGAGAGGTGTATATTAACCTTGATCCTTTTGCAGGTTTTTTTTTAACTTTTGACCAAAGATGAAACTTTTCTTAGTTTATCACAATTTAACTATTTGTTTACATTGTACATTCAAGATAAATAGATTGAATACACCTAAGATTTATGTTTAAAAAGTCTAAGAGGTAACTCGCCCCAGTGTTTTAGTGCTAAATTCTTTTGAACCATGACATACAGTGGTCCATTTTTTTTTAGTTGTAGCACACTAGCAGGTCGTTTTTGTATTTATCACATATATTGATGTCTTTTATTATTATTATTATTGTCTTATTTTTAAATATACATGTAATTGTAATATACTTAAATATCAGTTTTATTCCTTGGTCAAGATATACATGTAATATCTATTTGTTATGCATGTTTTCATGACTTGAATCAATATCATGTGTACAACTCTGTATATATTGGTGATAATGAAAAAAGAAAGCCAAAGAATTTACTAATGTACCTTTACTTTTCAACGTTTTTCTTGCAATAAAGCTTGAACATGTTTCTTGTAATCGAGTGTGAATATGTGCATTATGTAAAAGAGTGTCCACTTTTTCCCCCGTTTTCTTTTTCATTGTTGAACAAGAATGTTGTACAGATGCACATGTTTATTATCATCTGAATTTCTACTTGCTCTACTAATGGTTAAATGAATGTGTCTATCTAAGCATGAAAGTTACAAAAATCTATCTGAATTAATTATTAAAGGGGACTCCAACCCAAATAGACAACTACCGGTACTCTAAAAGAAAGCATAACAATCAAAGAAGCAAACTGATGAAGTTTCAATACAATTTGACTAAATATAGGAAAGTTATGAATTTCCAAAAGTTGTAATCACTATACTTATGGGCACTTCAAATTGGCTGAAGCGGTAGTGTCAATGTGATGTAGTGCCGGACTACTTTCCCATCTGTTCCAACATATAAAATGACTACAATTTAAGCTTTTCAAAAATTCATTGCTCAGGAGGGTCTACTCTTTTTAGAGGACCTATAATAATATGCTATCTCTGCTATTTATAATACTGTATATTTTGAGTAGTGCCCCAAGGGAGAAGGAACTTACGAGAAAAACAGAAATTAATGATATTTTTGTACATGGCAAATGGGAGAGTTATCCACTTCCTACGTCTCAATCCACTGACCCAACTACCAATTTAAAATTTTCATAGACTAAGTGATCTCATATTTCAAACATTCATAACTTTCTTACTATTGGTCCAATTCATTTTAAACTTTTGCCATTCTGTTTCTGTTATTTTTCTGCTTTCATACAAATCAACTTGATACAAGGGTTGGATTGCCCTTCAATCTAGTATTAACCTTTCTTTAATTTGATATAAATATATATCCTATCGGGTATATTTTACTGACGGTTTATAAAACAATTTTTAACAGTAAAGGGTGTCCAATTTTTTTTTTTTCACTGACTGTATATGGTAGACATAAAAACATCTGTTGGTACTGAGAGATGATCATTTCACATTTACCATACCCCATACAATATGTCTGTGTGGATACTCAGTCATACAGCCCATGGCCCCATGTGCCTTGTACATTGTAAATGTACTTTGAAAATATGAAGTCATATTTTAGGTACACATAATACTTTATGAAGCTCATAAAATATCCTTTTTAAAGCATTTTTTAAACCAAAAGTACTGCTTGAAGATAAACATGGGAACTGCCCCGTCCCACCCCCAATTAAAAAAATATAACAAAATAAAAAATTGTGCTAAAAGGGAAAACTTCACTTATGCAGCATTTCTTGGTATTCGGAGTGAATTTTTGTAAAATGAATTAAAAATAAGCTCGAGTTCTGGTAATGATAGAAAATAAATTCTCACAGAAGCCTACAAAACATACACACTGAATGTTCAAGATTACAAAAAAATTACATGTCCAAAACGATTTGGGTAAAAATTGTATAGGGGCTGAGTAATGAGCATAGAAAGATAAATAAATCCGGATAAGTAGGCCAGACACCATGTGCTTAACACAGTATGTGAAAATGAAAGTTGTGCTTTTTACTGAAGACGAGTTCCAGATCAGTGGCTGTCGTCTCCACGCTTAGTGTTAGTGTTTTGTGTCGTGCATTGGGGGTAGATTCAGTCTATACTACATTTTATCGAAATAAACTTCTTTTTCCATGCAATTCCCCCCCCTCTCTCTCTCTCTCTCTCACCACTCTCTCTCTGTATTCCTCTGTCTCTCCCTCCCTCTCTCTCTCTGTCTTCATCTGTGTCTCTCTCTCTCTCATACCCAATCTAAACTCCTTCATCTACATGTACCTTCGCAAAATCAAATGATAAAAACATCTAGAGTTCTTGTAAATATAAATGCTAAAGGACCAAAACCAAAAAAATCAACTGAACTTAAATTGAATATTCAAGCCTATAGATCAATATTTGATATTACTTAGTACTTTGGTATAAATTGAACATCACCATATCATAACCTAAGAAAACAGGGCTGGAAGTCCAGACCCAAGACCTCAAGTCAAACTTAACATATGTTCCAATAACATGAAATGGCATTTTATTTTTCAGTAAAGATGATTTCAACAAAGTTTTGATAATTTCTTTCTGGTATTTAATTGTCCAAACGACCCATCCTGCACATAAATTATGGACAAAATTTCTCCTAAATAGCCATTTTCTTCTTTACACGACTCATTTTAAGCTTTTCAATAATTTTGATCAATAAATGAAAAATAATATAGAACCTACTGAAATTATTTCTCAGAAAATAAAAGAAACACATACAAATGATCTTGGTTTTCAAATATTTTATTTAAAAAGCATGATCTTCTAAAACCTGAAAATACTTACAAGTTAATATTTACACAGCTTTTTAGGACCAACATTGTTCCATAAATGATTACGTGGAAAGCAATTCATCAAGAATAAATTAGTGTTCGATGAGAACTAAATCTTTTCATCATCAGAACTGAAAATATGGATTCAGACTACTTGTGAGATGTTTCTCTTCTTCTATTATTTAATTTTTCTATGATATTCAATTTGGCAAAGTGTAAGTCTGCACAAGATATCAACACATTCACATTATTCTCTGATGACTTTTTTTCCCCAACACCGCTGGAATGCATTACAAATATAAATATTTCAAATAGTGATGTAGGGTCCTGGTACGAAAAGTCTGAAAAGAGGGCTAAGAGAAATAAAAAAAAACTTGTAGGATGGACCTTCAATTACTAGTGTGAATATGTAACAAAACCAAATATGACATTCTGAAAAATGCATACAAAACTATTGATGATGCAAAAGAAAAATGTGCCCGAACTGATAATTTGCTTAATCTCAATTCAACCTTGAAATGTATTTACAATGATTCTCTTTCTAAAAATCCTTGCCAATGTTGAAATCATGATTGAAAATAATTATTTGGAAATTATATGAAATGTGGCATAGGCAAAACATGAACAAAAGTTCATCCAGTCCTGCAACGTGGTGGGGCTGATTGATATCGTAGAATATTAGATAAGGAGCTTTTCAATGGCTTGCTGGATGCCCTGGATCTGCGGCTTCAGTTGGGAGCCCTCGTTAGTGGTCACTGAACAGGAGATTACAGGACGGGAGACACCACAGGCACGACCAAGAGCTGCAGAAGAAAGATGGAGGACAAAATTAATAGTCTTCTATCATCTATTACATGTATATGATAACAATTTACAATTAAGAGAAATTGACATAAAATGGCATTTGATTTATTTCATAATGGGGCGTTACTCCTGTGAAAAGTTGAAGGGAATTTAAGATCAAAATTGCAAGTGTTTTCAATTAATTTCTTTTTATGCTTTTATAATAGAAAATCTGTCATTCCTCCAGGTCTTTTGACAAATATTGGCAAATTATTGACAAGTAACATTGCTTGCTTGTCCAAGTGTCATTTCCAAGTCCCATTGTGAGTTCCCTTAATTGATAGGCATAATAAACATAATCTTGTAAGAATAAACATGCATAACAGCATACAGGTCCTTAACTGGCCAACCATTGTAAATCATGGCTTTCCAATACATGGGATCTCAATCTTTCATCTCAATCACAGGGTTACATATTTTCAACTTTTATCAGTCTGCGTTTCACGAACAAGGTAGATGCAAGTTTGACAGTTCATATAGGGTCTGGTCTATTGCCGATAGCAGGTTTCAATGCAACCTTCCTTGATTCATGAAGCAGACACTAAAAAACCCACTCTAAGAAATTTTTTTTAACCCTAAACTATGGTATATACCATCCACTGACTATTGGAAACCAAAGGTGGAAAGGAGTTAGAAGAAACAACAAATATTTCACCACCCCAAAAAAAAAAAAAATGTATATCCTTTGGAAGAATTCTAAAAAAGAGGGCTTCAGGCTTTATTTGGTCAAAGATACAGGGTTGGCATTTAGGCATTTAGTATAGTGTTTGGTCCAGTCCAGGGTTGACATTTAGAAATTACTTAGTGTACAAAATTGATGCAGAGAAATTGTCACCAGATCATAACCAGTTTTTAAATTATGCTTTTGCCACTTTGGCTCCCCATAATAAATCTGCAGTTAACACCATCATGGTTTAGGTGTAAATGAGATCTGAAAACTGTGACTGAGCCAGTCGATGACCTACCTTCCTTGGACCTGACAAAGACATAGGGGACGTTCTTGTCCTCACACAGGAGGGGCAGGTGAAGCAGAATCTCTAGGGGCTCGGCATCGGCAGCCAGGATGATGAACTCAGAGATACCACGGTTCAATGTCTTGGTGGCTGCAGAAGTTCAAAGACAACAAAGGTTATTGTTAGTAAGCATGTCACAGATTCTAAAAGGCCCGGCCCCCCTTATTATGACGACATTCATGATGAAGAGTAGGGAATGTTTTTATCCTCGCACAGGAAAGGCATGTAAAGGAGGATCTCTAGGTAGGAGTTCACCAATGGCTGCGGAAGGTCAAAGACAACAAACTCTGTTTACTTATCTTAATCTAATGAAATTTCACCCTGTTGAATGGTACTGAACTTGGTTAAGATTCATGTCATTTACTGGTTCGTTTTGTCTTTTAACTCTTAAGTACTATAGTATATACTAATTACTATATACTACTTTTAAGTACTATGTACTACTTTGTATATATTTTATTGTGAGTTTATAGTTCGAGTTCAAGATTAAGTCTAAGAGTATGGATTGGGGATCATTGTATCAATTTCATCCATACATGCTTAAATTAAAGGCCCAGTCCTTCTTAACTAATATCAACAATATTCATGATGAAAAGCTTGCCCTATAATTTAACCTTTCTGAGTAAAAACAGAAGGAAATAAAAGTTAATTGGGCAACAATAACTCGAATGTACATAAGATATACACAAAGATATAAACTGCCTACCTTTTCATAAAGCTAAATAAATTCTTTCGAGGCAGGCTAAGCAAATCCATTATAGGGGGTTGTGTGCACAGAACCACAGATCTATTTTTGGGGGAGGGGGCATGTGAACAAGTCCATGTTAGTATCGAACCTGTTTTCTCATACAGGTAAGTAAACCTTACCTTCATTGGCTCCCTTCCTGAGCTGCTTATAATTGACGGCTTGCTGAACCAGATTAAGAAGCTTCTTTGTCAGGTCACCATCAGCCAGAGGGTAGGCTTTGGAGTTAACTTCATCAGCCTGTGAGTGCCCACGAGGAAAAGAAACACATTTAACTTGATCAATTCATTCGATTCTAATCACTTTCATTCACTTTTTTTCTCAACAAAACAAGATTAAGTAGGTGGAAATGTAGACTCTGTTTTTTAAGAGAAGAGAAAGCCCTACCCCTAAAAGGTGACAGTTCTTATGTTACATAAATCTTTCCTTCAACTAAATGTATCTCTTTTCTCCTTTGCTCCTTTAAATTACATTTTTCTTATTAAATATCCTAGTTTCCTCATTCTCCTTTTTTTTCCATGTGATCACGTTTTTTTATCTTTTGCCTACTGCACTGCTACCTCTCTACTTTTATATTTCCAATATATTCTCATTCTTTTTCCTGATACTGACTTTACAACAAAAAGCGCATACCGGTACTTGCAGTGTCGCTGAAATCAGGGAACTCCATGAGCATGGCTATGTACATGTACACTATCCTACTCAATATTTTAGTGAAGCTTGATTTTAAACTCGCAACACGAAATAAGCCTTTTTTGTACATCGGCCCCCACTTGTGTTTCCGGCCATTATAAACATTGCAAACTCGCAACAATTGAACAAGTGACAAGTCTCTTGTCGCACAAGTAATCGCTCATCTTGGCAGACAGTTTTAGGAAACACTTAAGTTTGGGAACAAGTTGAGCGCCGAGTCATGAAAATGTCACGCATAAGCCGAGTTTGAACTTGGCATCTCTGCAGTACCACCACACTATAATTACTATAGCCTACACTACAGTACAGGCTACATTAATACAATAATAGGCGCTAGTTCAGAATCATATCCAGACTTCGACCCGTAACTCCTAATAAAACAGACCTAAAAATCAACAATCAAATATAGCCTATACTTGATTTTTATAGGCCTATATTCATCTTTTCTTCAAATAATAGCCATGTATGTTTCTTACCTGGATCTGGATCATGTCAATTTTCTTATCTTTTGGAAAGTATTTTCCCTAAAAATGAAGACTTATAAAATACACTTTCTCACGGTATTCACGGCAAACTGTAACTCCAGGAAGCTCCGTCGGAGCTTCAGCCGGTGAACGGGAACGCGAAATGAACAGCGGGTGGGGCGATATTATGAAGAGAAAGTACGCATGCGCGGTAGCAATTTCAAGCGAATATTGCAACATGGATGAATCTTTGGGTTTTAAAAATATAGGACGGAAGAATCTCCCCCTTTTTCCCATCGAAGACTTCTTCAAATAATAATTTCAAGTGGTCGGCCAGAACTAATGCCCAGAGGAGTCGAGAAACCTAGTAAGTAAAAATTGTAATGAATCGCTTTGCATATTTTGACATAATATCGCCCCACCCGCTGTTAATTTCGCGTTTCCGTTCACCGGCGTCGGAGCTTCCTGGAGTTAGGCAAACTGCTGCACAATACACGTACCGTAGTTAGGCCTTTGGCAAGTTTGGGGTCGAAGTCTTGCTGGATATGATTCTGAACTAGCGCCGAATAATACAATGCCCAATCACTCTCAGCACCCATTTTATCTTGTCACTTGCCACTTGCCACTTTAATTCAAAATGGTACACACAATTATATGGCGAACATATGCCGATGCCCATAACACATCAACGTACCGAGCACACCACGTGTACGTGCTGGTCCCACACATTCATTATCTTGTACAAATATAATTGGCAGTCGATACGCTCATCAACAAACACGCTTCAAATGTTACACAGATTATCTCAATTCTCAACAAATGATGAATAAATATATTCATAAATTTTAAAGAGTATGACACATACCATATTAGAGTGATTATTGTATTGTTGCAGGTAGAAAATATGGGGAAAAACTCGGTCCTCTCGGCGTTGCGCTTCACTGAGGCCTTCAAATCAACGTTACACGTGCGTTTCTAATTCTATAATACGAACGCCAACAGGATTCTATGGAACGCGACTTGGAGATTTTGAATGCCTTTGGCAAAAATACAACCCGGCAATTAACCCTTGCATAGACCTACGCCATTCAAATCATATATAATTCTACCTACAGTATTCACCATTGGGGATAATGTGCTACATTAGGTGTTGCTCGAACATGACTTAGGAATGTATAAAATACATATACATACAATATAACGAAAACAATAGGCTACAGGACAGCAAAACAATTTGGGGGCATTTATGTTATAAACTTCTTTTTTCTACATAAATGTGATGTTCGAATCAACAATGATATGGATCAAAACAATTAATAATGAATTAGATCTCTTTATTTTTCATTTTTATTTTTACAATTTTGATGGAATTATATGTAGTATTTGGCGTATACTATAGGATGATACAATTAAAATGAACTATAAAATCTTAACAATACCCCAAAAAATGGTGGTCTTTAGTATTATAGCACAATGTAGGTCTACATGAGACTCAGAGGCGGCGATTCCGGGTGGCAGGGGGGCACAATGCCCCCCACTTTTTCAAGTACCCAAAAAGTGCCCCTTTTTACATAGGAAAAGGGCCCCTTTAACTTTGTAAGAAGTGCCCCTTTTACTTTCATATTACTTCGTAAAAGTGCCCCTTCCCCTTTTCACCTCTTATAAGTGCCCCTTTTTATTTTGACACGTGCCCCTTTTCCTTCGACAAGTTCCCATTTTCCTTTGCAATAAGTGTCCACTTTCTATTCTCAGTGCTTTTTTAAGAGCCTCTGGTAAATGACCCTTTTCAGGTACAAGAAGTTACTCCTTTTCACTTCAGATAAGTGCCCCCTTCACCTCCGATAATTGCCCTATTCAAATTTGAGAGATGCTCGTTTAACTTTGACAAGTGCCCTTTCCCCTCCTAATAAGTGCTCCTTTCATCTCTGATGAGTGCCCCTTTTCACCTCTAATAACGGCCCCTTTAATTTTGACACGTGCCCCTTTTTCTTTCTAATAAATGCTCCTTTTCCTTTTTATAAGTGCCCCTTTCCTTACTCATAATTATCCCTTTTCATCTCTGATAAGTGCCCCGTTTATTTCAACATGTGCCCCTTTTTTCTTTTTAATAAGAGCCACTTCCCCCTTCTCATAAAAGCCCCCTTTCACCTCCGATAACTGCCCCTATTAAAATCTGATCGGTGCCCGTTTTGTTTCAACAAATGCACATTTGCCTTTATAATAAGTACCCCTTTTTCATTCTCATAAGTGCCCCTTTTCCTATCTTGTCAGTGCCCCTTCTCTAGCGCGATAATTAGTGCCCCTTTTCACCTCTGATAATTTCCCTTTTAACAATGATCGAGACGTGCCCCCTTTCCTTTCTATCAAAAAGGGACCTATTCCTTTTCATAAATGCACCTTTTCACCTCTTTGAATGCCCCTATCAAAATGTGATGGGTGGCCGGCTTTTCCGTCGACAAATGCCCATTTCCAATTCTCATAAGTGCCTTTTTTCATCCCTGGTGAGTGCCTCTTTTTAGGTGTATGAAGTGCCCCATTTTCACCTCTGATAATTACCCTCGGTCCTTTGACACGTGCTCCTTTTCTTTTCAATAAGTGTCTTAAGTTTCCCTTTTCCTCTCATCATTAAACGTGCTCCTAATTAAAAGTGACTAAATCTTATTAGAACAATTTCTCCCAAAGCTCGCTCGCTACGCTCGCTCACATTTATAGATGATATAATTATGTTACTTAAATTATCAAAGGTCTTTTCAGTCTTCCGTTTGTGAGAATGTGCTTATAATCCTATCAGGATTAGGGTTTTTCCTCTTTATAAGATGTAATTTTTCGCATGCACTGCCACATCACAAATCTTAAAAATTGTCCTCGCTCGCAAACGAATATTCAGACCATGCACACCTAACTGCAAAGTATGATGTATAAGGAGAAACAAATATTGAAATCATTCCTCAAAATGTAATCCCAATGTCGAAAAAATTGTATATTTTCGCTTTGAGATTTCCCTTTGTAGGTGCCCCCTTTTCCCGGAAAATGCCCTTTTTGTTGGTGCCCCCCCCCCCCATGTTGGAAGTCGCTCCGCGGCCCCTGATAAGACTATATAGCTGATTCTGTCGTAATTAACTTAAAAAGAATACGTACGTACGTGTATACTAATCAAAAAGTTAAAAGTTAGTGTGATGATCAAATTAGGGCGGGGCCGGGGGAATCTGGAGGTCAGGTCATAATTACTAACTTTCCTAAAAACAAAGAATATGCACAGGTTGTTTTCACCAGGTTTTACCTCTGAAAATAATTTTTCCTGCGGAAGTTTAAAATCACTTCTTTCTTGTGTTTCGAATACCAGCTAGGAGCAACTTTTTCCTCCTCGATTGGTGAGTCAAACCTGCTCACCCGGGTTGAGTTACGTCCGTAAGTTTCTGTTTTTTATGTATTTATTTATATATTTATGTTAATGTTCTTCTTTTTTACCTCTTAATTTGTTGTTACTTGATTTTTACCCGTAGCCTATTTGTTTGTTTGGGAGGGTCGGCCGGGGCCGGGGGCCGGGGGCCGGGGGCGGGGAGGTAGAGGCTGGGTGGATGGTGTATTGTCAAACTTTCTCGATCTGTCTCTTAGTTATTTTAATATGAATCCTATATGTTTTAACCATTGATATTAGTTTTGGTGGTTTGGTCATGTACGGTGCCCATTGAATGGCGGTAGGGCACTGGCATTCTTCATTGGCACTTCATAAGTGATTGAAGGACCATAAGCTATTGAAGAAGAGAGCGGCTGCTATTTTCAAAACTGCTTTGTCACGTTTATCTTGTTAAAAATTAGGTATTTTATGATACTTTAAGATGGATACATTTGACATTTGGAAGTTGGCATACGAAGGTGACCTTGGTGAACTAAGGGTGAGAGCAACGGAGGATAAATCTCTGCTCTTAAAGTTAGACCAGGTAAGCAGGTAGAGATATCGACATATTATTATTGTAGCCCAACTCGTTCAATTTTGTGTAAGGTAAGCACTAGTAAGGTTTTAGTTTTACATAATATTGGCGCAATTCAGGAATGACGATGCAATGCAGATATTTCGATCGGAGGCAGGTTTAATGATTTGGAATTTGAAATGATTGAGTTATAAAGTCTACTTTGATAAAATCAACCGTTTATAATCATAAATCAAGTAACATGTATTTACTATTATATGACTGTTAAATTATGACCCACTTGGGCGCTTGTTCAGAAGCATAATAATTTAATATATCCCTACTTTGACCTCGTATTCGTAATAACTGCGGCGTAGAGATACGCTACTAAAACAGACCTAAAAAACAAGTAAATATTCATCTTTTCTTCAAATAATGGCCATGATTTAAAAGTCATTGTGTTTCTTAACTGTTTCGTGTCAATTTTCTTATCTTTTGGGGAGTATTTTTCCTAAAAATAAAGACTTATAATATACACTTTCTCACGGGATTCACGGCAAACTGCTGCACAAGACATTTGCATACAGTACCGATGGTGGGGTGCACACGCAACCCACCGTCAGTATGGTATGCAAATGTCTTGTGCAGCAGTTTGCTGTGAGAATGTACATTATAAGTCTTCATTTTTAGGACAAATACTCCCCAAAAGATAAAATTTACACGAAACAGGTAAGAAACACAACGACTTTTAAATCATGGCCATTATTTAAAGAAAAGATGAATATTTACTTGTTTTCTAGATCTGTTTTAGTAGCGTATTTCTACGCCGGAGTTACAGGGTCAAAGTAGGGATATGCTTCTGAACAAGCGCCTTACTTGGAATGCCGAATGGGAAAGATCTGATGATTCAATTTGAAACAAAGTCAAAGAAACACCAAAGTGACCAAGTTTTTCACGTATTAAACCCAGCCAGATTCTTTATAAATGTGAGTAGTACTCTCTGCTCTCATGCACAAAGCTCAGAGTAGAAAACATGAATATATATGTGTACTTAGAAGTTAGATTACCCCAGTAACCTTGGCGTTATATCCTGACTTATGGATCCTGTCAAGTATCGACGTAGAAGTAGAAGTAGAATATTCTGTTATCCAGCAATCACCAGCATGTGTCATCGTTTGACAGGGAAAACAAAATAATCAACCCATTTTGCAGTTTAGCATGCTTACTCCGTAATTACGGTTGATCATAATTTTAAAAATTAAGATCAACCTTGAGGCATAGCTATGTACACAATTGCACAGAACATTTTTTTTTTTAGAATAACGTGTCTTATTTGTCATCTTGATCATTATTTTACAGAGTGATCGTATGCCCCTTCACTGGGCAGCATCTGGATCAAAGTTTGAGGTTGTCCAGTATCTGTTGGAAAATGGAGTTCCAGTCAATGTATCAGATGATGTAAGTGTTTGACTCTGTTTTGCCTTGTTAAACAGAACCTTTAAGGGATTGTTTGCATTATATAAGTCCAATTTATCCTCTCCTTCCGCTTACCTCACGACTTCTCCCTCTTTCCACACATCTTTGTCTATTTTCCTGTCCCAGTCTGAACCATCTCTGCCATCCTTCACTGTCTATCCCTACCGCTCTCCCTCTTTTCTCTATCTAAATGTTCCATTGAAAAGGATATAATATTCCCCTATTCTCATTGTTTCTTTTCCTGAGCGAAGAAGAAGAAGAAGAATGAGAAGGAGTAGAAGAAGGAGAAGAAGAAGAAGAAGGATAAGAAGACAAATAACAAGAACAACAAGAACAACAAGGAGGAGGAGGAGGAGAAGAACAAGAACAAGAACAAGAAGAACAAGAACAAGAACAAGGAAAAAAGAGGAGGAAAAGGAAGAAAAAGAAGAACAAGAGGAAAAAGAAGAAGATGATATTGATGAAAAAAGAGGAAGAGAAGAAACAAGTGATAACAAAGACACAAGCAGAGAGTTTTTATGCTCTTGAAAGCTTGAGATGTGCTCTGGTGAAACTCTTATTAAATAGGATCTCTGCAAGGTATTTCACTTTGACAGTAAGCAACAACAACAAAAAAGCCCCTTATAACAAAAAATTATTTTTACAATCTTACATCTTCATCTCTCTTCTTTATGCTTCCTTTCTCCCACATACTTCTTACTTAGCTGTCCTTTCCGTATGTGTAATATCTCTTACCTTTATTTAGATTTTTCTTCCTTTTCTTCTGTCAATGTATTTGAGCATAACTACTCTCTTTGTGCACTCTGAAATGATGAAAACAAAACTTCACCACTCCAAAATATAGCCTACCAAAATATGAAAATCTTAACCCTTGCCAACTCTTTACACATAATTCTGCTTTTTCTAATAGACATTTAAATACAGATTAGATCTGCTATGAAGTTATTGTTCAGGCATAATTGTAACATACTAACATACTGGTTAGATGTGTAAATGAAATAAGACAAGTAGATGAATCAACTGTTAGTTTGAACTCGGCATGTTTATGTTTTATTCAGCTTCTTCTATCAGCGTATATCTGTCGAATCTAGCAGTCTATTTCTGCTTCCGCATTCTATGGTATCTTAGAACACTACAATAATGTTTATTGTGAGTTGTTTCTTTACTTGTGAATGCAAAATATTTTCATTAAAAATTTGTGAAGATTAAAAAAAACATTTTTTTTTTTTGCAGTCACTTTGGAGTCCTTTGCACATTGCAGCATCAGTTGGTCATGCAGGTATTGTCTCTGCTCTGATTGGTCAGAATGCTGAAGTCAATGCAACCAATCATACGGGGCAGACACCTCTCCATTACTCCTCATCAAGAAAAAGGGTTGAGGTAAGGATTTGCATAATTATTGTGAGAGGCAGGAGAGTGTTAACTATATTCTTTAACAAAGAAGTAATGCCCTTCTAGCTCCAAACAGATGATATTACATTGTATCTCAACCTCTCCACAAACATTCACATTCCCAAGGTATTCCAAGTTCATATTCAATGTAGCATCATCAATAGTATTATTTTATTACTCCGTGCACACACTCAGTCTGACTTGCATGTATGCCACCAGGAGTAATGAGGGGGGTGATGTGCCCTAGTGTGCTCCATCAAGGTCCATCTAGTACATGTATGTGTGCTGTATTCTGTTCATGATATTCGTTTGCATTTTGATATTGTTTCAATTAAATGTTCCTGAGCATTTATTCTGGACCACTTTTCATCTCGATGATGGTTCCACCCTCCTCCTGGTCCATTGAATTTAGCTTTTCCTGATGGAATCTTCACCATACTCTCATGATGAAAATTTTGTAAAGCACATATCCACCATGCAAGGAGCTCAAGGCGCTCCAATATTACCCTGGCTCTGCTAGGCTTCCGTTTTCCGTGCTCAGAGACATAGCATTGAATGGATTCCTTCCAACTGGTACCCATGCAATACCTGGGTGGAGAGAGGCAAATGTAGATTATGCAGGAGAGTGGAGATTTATTGCTGGTTTTGAGAAGGCAAACCACATAAGATTGATGCTCTGTCTTCCAGGTGACAGAGATCCTTTTGGACCATGGAGCTGATCCAATCATCAGTGATGAGAATGGGGCCACGCCCCTCCACCGTGCTGCCTCCAGAGGAAACTTAGAAATCGTCAAACTCCTCCTCCAGTTCAACTGCAGAGTGGATGCAACAGATAAACAAGGAAACACTCCATTGTAAGTGATAACCTCAAACTTAATCAAAATAATTTTCATTGGTTATCATTAAAGGAATTATATTGACTACATGCTTGGATGATAGATATTTAAATAAAACATGGGACAGATACATTTGTTTATGACCTAATTATAATGAATGCGAAAAATGAGGGGTTTGTTATGATATGAATTTTCTCAATTTCTTATATCTTTTAGAAACCAATATTTCTAATCCCAGTATCCAGCATAAGAATAAGATGATTATTTACCGATATGTACTGTAAACATATTTTACTCTTTTGGTTGTAATATTTGCTGATTGACATGTAAAGAATACTTTATGAAAAATTGTAAATTTTTTGATTGTTATTAGAGCTTCTACATTCCAACAACATTTGTCCATATTAAGACATAGTCATTGTCTTTTTTATGTTATATCATTTTAATCTATGTATCTTCTTCCCTCTCAGACATCTAGCCTGTGAGGAGGAGAGAACCGAGGAAGCTGTGGCCCTCGTAGAACATGGTGCAAGTCTTGAAATATTGAACAAGGTCAGTTTGGTATACACTCCCACTGTAGGCTACTCAAAGTGAAGAAAACAATATTTAGCCCAATATCATCCATTCATTTTTAACCCATTGCATACTGGAATCGGATGGCTCCTATATTAAACCTATTGGGAATATGAGAATTCAATAGTCAATGGGTTAAAACATCTTTTAAAGGACAGAGTATAGTAGTTTGATAGGCCTCTTCTTTCCTCACTTATTCGATTGTGACATGTTTATATTGTTACACAATTCCAATTCAATGTTTTTATTTAACAAGGTTAAATAATAACTGGTAGGCATCATTTAGTACCTCATAGCAATAATAATTTAAGTTAAAGGTAAAGACCAGTTTTGGAAACGCCCCTCTTTCCAAAAAATGAAATGGAAGCTCTCATTACCAATTATGTGAAAGGATATGTTTTGACTAATACATGATGATACAAATTTTGCAAGCCGGGAAAGTCGGGAAACCGCCTACTAATTGATATATTTGGTAAATTATTATATCTATTGGGACCAAATAGATATCGCGCACGTGGACGCGTAGTCCCATATACATCTTTCTGTGTACAGTGCTTGTAACTTTACCAAGACTGGGCCAAATTTCTTATCATTTTGATGATTCCAGAACCTTGCAGTACACACCAATACTTATATGCTAGATGATCAACCTTTTCTGATCGATTCCACAACGTTTCTTCACAATGCAATCGCATGACCAGAACTGGTCTTTATTTTTAAATAAATAGATTGTAATAGAAAAGAATGAGGTAAGAATAAGTAAGATAAGAATAAAGAGAATACCACAATATTTATTGAGCTTTTCATAAGTTTGAGGGGGTGGAGGAGGGGAGCAATGACAAGTTATTCTGCATGAAAGCCTTGGGGATAATACTGGAAATATTCCCAGAATTAAAGCACATTTCTTTCTAAATTCAAATTGTGAATTTTCAATGTGCATCAATTTCCAGAGCTATTTGATTTCTAATTGATTCCATTTATTTTTCTTTCTTTTTTAGGAGGAGAAGACGCCCCTTGCCTTGGCACCGGCAGGGTTAGCAAGGTCTTTGAAGAGATTAAAAGAATAGCGCCATCTCATGATGAGAACATATATTTTTGAAAACATGAACTTGCTGTTGAGCGACAGAGATGTGGAAAAGGATGATGAAGCATTGCATTCACCATTTTTCGGAAAGAAAACTTGCCGTACATGCATTGTTGGAGAGAGACCTCGACCCTTTGCCTGCTGTGGTAGACTTATGAAACAAACAATGGACTGACACGTGTTTGTGAAACATACAATCTTTATTGGTACACATACTCTAAACAATGTGGCAATTTAAAGTTTCAATCCATAGCAAATAAAGAGTTAACTCAGAAAGCGTAATGATCTGTATTTCTATTTGCTTTTATTTTAGAGAACTGTTATTACCACTACACATGTGAAAATGTTAAAAATGTAAATGTATTCATGCAAGAGATCCTTTGGATCGAAAAATTGAATCTCCGAATAATTAAGTAATATTGACTGCCTTCAGAGCAAAACAACATATATTGCCCGAACCAAAGGTGAGTGTGATATATGACAAGTCGTATTGCCCTGAATTAGGCAGTCAATATTACTATTATTAACCACATCAGATATCTAGAGCAAACAAGAAACTTTTAATATCTTACTCTTAAATTATAAATGTAAAATACAGTAGCCTATACTGCACAGGGTTTCCTAGCATGAAAAGTTGCAAAAAACATCGTCAAACCAGGACTGTGAATCCAGTGGTTGGCGAAATTTTTGATACACTGCAAACAGTGTGCCTTGGGTGTGATTATCATGTCTCAATAAAGTGTGCGCAAAGTGCGCATGTTCTCATACGCGTAATGGATGCGCAATGAAAATTACAAAATACCCGGATGTTGGCTCTACATTATTGCCCGCTAGTTTAACACGCATTTTGTCGTTGACTTTTCTGATCGGGCAATAATATTTGTTCATTGGTTGACTGTGTATTATTATTGACCGGCAAATTACACACAAAATCCCATTGACTTTGCTGAGCGGTCAATATGTTTTTCACCTGTACCGTAGTTTTGTTGGCTTTATATCAATTAAACTTCGAGGGCAATAACATTTGAAAATTGCCCTGCTCAGATGTCTGATACGGTTAATAATATGTAATATCTGGGCCAAAATTGAATATAACACCAACAGAAACAAATCCCTATCAGTCAAGCTTCAGATGTAAGTAGCATTACACTTGAATTGGAATACTGTTAAAAGATCTTGTTTTGGGGATTTTGGGGTGGGGTTGTAATGGTAAATTAGTCTATTCAGAAAGCCATGTTTTGGTGTGATTGTGATCATTCTTGAGTGGGGAAACTAGATAAAGATATGCTCGATATTCTATATAGCATCTGAAGAGGATGCAGTTATAATCCTACTGCTAACAAAGAAAAAAAGGTGTCTGGAAATGAAATTTATATTCAGCCTGTTTTATTTTTACTGCAAAAAAGAATGGTTAACATTCCTCTCATAGTTATTTACTTTGGTAAATAAAATTCTCTGAGCAAGTGCACTGACCAGCCACGTATATATACATATATATTTTCTTTTACTTAACCACTTTTTATTACATATAACCAGTAATGGCAACAATAAATGGCTATGTATACAAAATATTATGTAGCTCAGTGTCTCTAGTTGAAAATTACTTCAAAGTTCAAATTTCATCTGTATTTCTTGTTTCTATTTGATAAATCTAATTTTACATGCATTTTGTGTTTTTGGTATCATCTTATATTTCCAAGAACAAATAGATTATGTACCATTTACAAGACCTTGTTATGCCTTATACACCAGCTCGTAGTCTAAGATCATCACACCAGCATCTTCTTAAGATCCCCAAGCCGCAAGTAGCCTGTGGTGAGTGGGCCTTTTCAGCTGCAGCACCTTCTCTTTGGAATAATTTACCATTGAATTTGAGAATCATAACTTCCTTAGAGACCTTTAAATCCAAGCTTAAATCTCATCTTTTTTAACAATATCTTTACTTGGCACTATGACACTCATCCAAACTCTCCTATTCTTCCTATTTTTCTTGTGCGCCTCGGAATAGAATTGTCTAGATAGACGGCGCTATATAAATGCCTATTATTATTATTATTATTATTCTTACTATACAGTGCAGTGTTGATAAATGTACAGATGTGTTTGTAATTGCTAAAAAGGTGAAATGCTTCATTATTTGGGTCTGTTCATTCCTCTATGCATATTTTATATTATTTTTTCCAGTGCTGTTAAACATTGATAAGGATAAAATGTACAGAGAGAGAAGAGATAGAGAGAGAGGGAGAGAGACAGACAGAGGGGGTGAGAAGTAGAGTAGAGAGATGGGGAGAGAGTCAGGGATAGAGGGTGATTTGTGAGAGAAAGAGAGCGAGATTAATGGAAAAGAGATGGAATAGAGAGGGGAAGAGTTATTGAAGGGGAAAGAAATAAAGGAAGAATTTCGAGAGAGAAGTGAGGGGGATCTAGGGGAGAAAAGTAAAGATGAAAAGAAAGAAATGGAGAATAGTTGGAAGAGAGAGGGGAAGAGTTATAGAAGGAGAAAGATATAAAGGAAGAATTTAGAGAGAGGAGATCAAGGGGAGAAAAGTAAAGATAGAAAGAAAGAAATGGAGAATAGATGGAAGAGTTATAGAAGGAGAATGATATATGAAGGAAGAATTTAGAGAGGAGATCAAGGGGAGAAATTAAAGTAAAGATGAAAAGAAAGAAATGGAGAATAGATGGAAGAGAGAGGGGAAAGAGTTATAAAAAGAGAAAGAGATATAAAGGAAGAATTTAGAGAGAAAAGAGGGGATTAAGGGGAGAAAAGTAAAAATGGAAAGAGGAAATGGAGAATAGATGAAAGAGATTGGGGGAGTGAAGAAGACTTCCCATTTAAATTATTGTAATATTGTTTGGGGTTTCACTTCAAAAAGAAATATTGAACGAATTTATAAATTACAGAAACGTGGGATTCGCCTTATTACACACTCTTCTTATCTGTCTCAACCTCTACCATTATTTAAAAAAATGCAAGTCCTAGCTATCCATGATTTATTAACCTTAAATACTGCAATGTTCATGTTTAATCTGTCTAATAAACTTCTTCCAAAGATTTATGCTGATTATTTTACTTTGAATTATTCCATTCATAATTACAATACTAGAAATGCTCAAAATATCCACCTTCATATCAATAACTCAAAATTCAATTTTTTACAATGGACCAATTATTTGGAATAACCTCCCAACCAATCTCAAGAATAGTAAGACCGTAAAACAGTTCAAACGATTAGTTAAAAAACACCTACTGAACTCATAAATGATGAATATTTTGTTGTTTCCTATCTTTTCTTCCTTATCAATTTTTTTATTTTAATTTTAATTTTGATGTTTTTGTTATGTTTCTCCCCTGTTTATAATTGTTGATATTTTCTTACAATGTATAATCCGTTATGTATATACTTGTTAAGGGGTCATTTTTAATAAGCCTATTAGTGCTTTTTTATGATCCCGCCACTACTATTCATATGTATATGTTATTGATTTGTAAATTGTTTTTAAAGTGGAAATAAAATTGAATTGAATTGAATTGAATTGAATTGAGTTAAAGAGGGGGAAGATATAGTGGAGAGAATAGAGAAAATTGGAGGGTAGGATAGAGAAAAGATGGAGAGCAAAGTTAATGAGATGATGGGAGGGAGGTGTATAGATTAAAAGAGAGAAAGAAAGCAACTGAGTGACTGATAGAGAGATTTAATGATATTTCAAATATATTCCCTGATACACGATGATATTAAACCTTCAATGGTACATTTACATGTAGTAATCTAATTTCATAGATTAACGGTTTTGAGGGCTGGGCCTTAATTAACAATTAATAAGAAAATATATGGAAACAAGGAATAAACAGAAAAATGAATTTTCAATAAAAATATAAAAAAGCATAGGCATACGACAAACAAAACCAACAACACCAATAACAACAACCACAAAACGCCAAAATAAACCAAACAAAAACAAACAAACCAAGGAACATGGGGTTAATTTCTTTTTCTGGAGACTAATGATTGATGACAGCCTAATGCCTAGGTCTCATCTGCTCAACGACTAGAAAACGGCGGCCGTAGGCCCCCGAAATCGAAAGAACCTGCGGCGGCCGCAGAGTATCTGCGGTGGCCTCGGGGGCACTTTACAGGCCGTACGGGTCGCCGGGGGATTAAAGCGCGGAGTTATAACTTTTTTCATCTCTAGCTTCGCCCTAGCAATTAGACAATTAGACACACCGTAGCCATGCCGTAGAGCGGTTCCACGGCGATAATACGTCGGGCGTACGGTGGCATATTTGCGGCTACCTTGCGTCTGCCTTGGTATTTGTCAAACACCTAAGACCGCCGCGGGGATGGCATAAGGCGACCGTGCGTCAATACCTCAAAGGCCGTACGGCAGCCGCAGGTCTCCACAAATTCAAAATACGCCGTGCGGCTACCCTAGCGTTTGTGACTGCTACGTACAGTATGTGACCGTGGGAATGCTGCGGCGGCCCTATAATTGCTATTGCATGGCCGTAGATATTTTCGACCCCACGGCCACCGCGGTAAATGTGACCTAGGCATTAATTAATTTTTAAACTCTTCAATGTCGTATGATGTACATCAACTGCTTCATATAGCACCAAGTATGTTCAACACAAAACATTGAAATGTCATACTATAGTCTATCAATTACGAGATTCATGATATTTTATTTAACCATGTCCATCAAAAACATACAAAAAATATTACAAAATACAGTATGGAAAATGAAAAGAACCACAAGAAAAGCAAATGCTTTTGAGGAATGGCCCTGAAAGAGAGGGGGGATCTTTTTTTTTCCATTAGAGGTTAAAATTATTTCCACGAACATGCCATTGATTTTAGATTCAGTTTCACAAAATGTATCCGCCAATTAAGTCATGATCCTATTTCATGTTTCTCTTTATGTTTTTGGCTGTCAATAAAAACATAAATACGAAGGAGAAAAAAGGTCATGATCCTGTGTAATGCACCAGTATTACGGTGGCGCCAGCTACAGCTTTTTGCATTTTTTACCACCTGTTACCTTCTCGCATGCCGCCAGGCAAGCAAGTGCGCCACCTTACCATTGTGCGTACCACTCTCCATGCAATAGGCTTGGCTAGCTGAGACCGATAAAGACGAGCCCGCTGATTGCACAAGGTGCTTATAAATAAAAACAGTCGATAAGTGAACTATTGATCGGGCTCCTATTGTGACTGTAATAGGTTTTTAAAGCTGAAACCAGGCTCTTCGGTGGGGATTATTATAACGTCATCATTTTGGAAAAGGACAAGATATATTACAAGGTAAGTGTTTGTTTTTATTTACATTGAGGAGGTAATCGGAATGGATGGAAATTAAAATTAAATTGTTTGCGATCGGGTAGCGATATTTTCCCCGAAGCCTCGGCGTGAAAGATAATGAAGATACGGAGTTTCTCTGCTTTACTCTGCCTGCCGGGCCCGGTCAGGGTTATAAATCCGTAATGTGATATTTGGTTTGTGAGAGATTTATATTTTGTTTGAATAGACTACTCTTTAAATATTGTAGCCTGCTTATAATTACAACAAGGGGATCTCCATGATTATATGAATAATGGTTCTGTTCTTGTGAATGATGATCGAAGTACAACATCTGAAAGAGTTACAAGAAAGAATTAACATATTGGAAAGAATAATGTCTGAAGAAAGTTTTATCAATTCTTCTTTTTCATTGAGTTGAAGGGCTGTACTGATCAATGTGTAATGAGGAAAAGATAACTATAATCCCTCAACCTGAATGCAAAGTAGCAAATCACTCTTAGTTATATATACACTAATAATGTTTGGATAGAAAACTTGCAAAGTCTTTATTATAGGTCATTTTTTCTTTTAGATGTAACATTTTAAAGAACATAAAAGAAGTTTACTTGTACATTGTAATTGTTGGCTCACTGGAGAGTAATAGAATTGAACCAAAAGCAAAAGTTTGATCTTTTGTTTAAAGCTTGAATTGAAGTGAAGACCTCTGAAACATTTACTAGATTCCTTAAAAATTACCTAAAAACATATCTACTGTGTTGGTTCCTGCTCACCAACATTAACCTAATTGTTCTTTTTTTCTGTCATACTTTAAATTATTATGTTATTTTTGCCATTTGTTATATTTGATGCTTTTTCTTTTTGTGTATAGATAGATCTCTATTTGGTCAACTCCATCTCTTGTAATTTGCAATTAATGTTTATGTTTTCATAAGTGCTTTGTATCTGCATTATCTGCTTTATGAAAAGGTGCTATAACAGTGTTTTGTGTTACTATTAACATGAATGTTACTTAACTGATACTGCCAATGCTTAAACAGAAATCCAACCTTGATAGCAAATTACATGTATTCTGTTAGTCTGTAGTATAGGAAAGCAGAAAAGTCAGAGAATCGAGAAGTAGACTGGTGGAAATTTGAATGAGATCGGATACAAAAATGAGAAAGTTATGAATGTTTAAAAGTTGTAATAACTACAGATATTGGCTCTTTAAATTGGCTGAATTGGGAATGTCTCTGTAATGTAGTGGCAGATTACTTTCCCATTTGTTCCAACATACAAAACGACTAAAATTGAAATTTTCAAAAATGTATATGAATCTTTTAAAGGACCTACAATTATATGCTATCCATAATATATTGTGAGTATCGCCCCAAGGGAGAAGGCACTTACGAGAAAAACAGATATTAATGATATTTTGTACATGACAAAGGGAGAGTTATCAACGACTACGTTAGTCACAATCCACTGATAAAACTGCCAATTTCAGATTCGCATAGACTTAGTGATCTCATACTTCAAACATTAATAAATTTCTTTTTTTTCTGCTTTCATACAAATGAACTTATTACAGGGGTTTGATTGCCTTGTAAGGACAGATGACACAGATCTAACTTGTAGTAGGGGAAAATTGTGTAAATTTCCCTTTTCAGAGAGATAAAATTCCTGCGGTCTTCATGTCGCTGTAAATGCCAAAAGAAAAGGAAAAGTGCTGGTTCTTTTTCTCACATGCATCTGTTTCAGCTGCTGCATCAAATTAAAATATGTAAAAGAAATATTGGAATGAAAAACATGGAAATGGTAGCAATCCAAGCTATTTTTATCTTGAGCCATTTCTTCCAGTCTTACCAGAACACAATTACCTTGTTTGCATCCTCTTTTTTAAAGCTTAGTACAGTATGCATGAACGGAATTCATTTTTAAATATATTAAAGTGAATGCCTCTATTCTTTGATATTATGCAAAATGCTTCGTAGAAAGTTGTCCTTTTGTTTACATTCAAACAAGGCACTGTGTATGACAGGCACTAATTTTCTTTATTTGGTTTTAATACAACTAAGTCAATAATTAACCAAAGTAACCACCAATTCAACCATGTTATATGCTAGCCAAAAATCTCTCTGATTTTACCATCCATATGAAAAGAATAATGGCCAGTGTTGGGTTAAACTATTATGTTTTCTTCATCTGCCATGTTTTTCATGTCTGTTGGGAAAGAGAAAGGATAATGAAATGTGCAGGATCTACCCTCAACTATAAAGAAAGTTGATGTGATTGTGTAATAGTTGGCCAAAAATCATGACCCTAATCCTGAATTTTAATGACTCTACAAATACATGTTTGGTTTAATTGACCTGTACAGAAATGATCTTAATAAATGGTATTTGCATGTACAAAGATAAGACAGTGGGGATTGGTCTGTCCTCTTACGATACACAATCATGATTGTGCCCTACATGTGTATATATAATATATATATATATTTTTTTTGGGGGGGGGGTATTTTTTCAAACCTTTACCATTATCTTTCTTTTATATTCTGCATCCACTCTGAAAGCAATGTGTTGGAACAAAGATGTCTGCACTATGTCATTTACATTACCGATTCAGCCAATTTGAAATTCCCATACGTATAGTACAAAAAGTAAGTAACTTTGTGACTTTTTGTCAGATTTCGCTCAAACTGTCACCATTCTGCTACTCAGATTTTTTTTCTCTTTCTTTTAGAGTAGTTTGCTAGGTATTATTTCCCATAACACTTAAAGATACTATGTCCCTTTTGCAGCCAACATCAAATTCTGTAAAACTTTGCAGGAATTATGAATATGTCATGTATGTCCTATCTGTGAAATTTAAACGTTAGCAGTGTACTAATATTCAAATTATGCAAGGAAACCCGTTTACTTGCTAGACTTCACTGTCAGACACTATTGAGTGACTGACTGGCTCTTTTCTTCTTTGGTAAGAACATACATAAAATGAGCTGTAAAGGGTACATGAGCATTTGTCTACATCAATAACCCATTCTTGTAATGGCCAAAATTAAACTGATTGAATGTTTGCGCAGCACAAAACGTACGACCATTCGGTACACTGGTCTGAAAATCAGACTATTACTTACTGACTTGATAGCACTTAAGTCGATTCGACAACTAATAGTCGTTTTTTCCCACTTAAAGACATTTTCAAGCCCCCCTTTTTTTAGGGAAGTTCTAAATTAGTATTATCTTTCAAATGCTGTTGGAATTTAACCTTTTCATTTTTGGGGCCTGCACATGGGACATAGTACCTTTAAGTGAGAAGTTGAAATAAAAACAAACAAACAAAAAACATCAGTGGGCACATAGTGGTCAGATCTTTTTTAGACATGTGCCCTGGTCAAACTTACTCTTACTTTTCAGTACTTGAGCATGTCGAAATATTCCTAAGTGTAATTTGGTACCTGTATGTTTGACTATTCAACTCAAGGCATTTCCTTATATTAAGGAGGGTACCTGGTACCAGCTCCTTTTGTACCGACAGTATTCTACAATCTGTACTTTGAACACCCTTGTTATACATATTATTCATGTACAATTTGTAAGCTTCTATAAAGCAACAGCCTATAAACTATTTATGTCTTTAGGAAGGAAACAAATTATCCTTTAAGATCAAGCTCTTAAAGGAAGTTAAGATGTTATTTGGCACACTTACAAGTATATATTTTGACGAATGTAAGCAAATAAGCTACATATGGGTTATTTACAATCCAGAAATATGACTTCCATAAAATTATCAATCAGTTTTTGAAATTAGCTTTTTACAAAGTCATATACTGTTGTGTATATTGCAGGATTAGTAGGTGATGTAATTTGTTGGCTGCCAGCAAGACGGCTGCCAACAAATTACCCTGATGTGCCAATTCATAATCATAAATCGAATTTAAAATGCTGAACATCATATGGCATATATATATATATATATATAAATAATTATAAATGCACAATGTACATGTGTTTATTTACTCCTGGCAAAATCATCATCATACAGATTTCCAAAATTTCATTTGCTTTTCATTTTTGTTTTTCTGAAAAATGTCTCTAACTATATACTGACTCGAGTATGGTTTTATACCATGAGGGGGAGATAAAGCCTACTGCATGACATAAGTAAATGAATATATAGATATGGAAGTGAGAGAATCTATTTGTCAACAGGTTAAAGATACTATGTCCCTTTTGCAGCCAACATCAAATTCTGTAGAACTTTGCAGGAATTATGAATATGTCATGTACAGTATATCCTATCTGTGAAATTTAAACATTAGCAGTGCCCTAGTATTCAAATTATGCAAGGAAAACCGTTTACTTGCTAGACTTCACTGTCAGACACTATTGAGTGACTGACTGGCTCTTTTCATCTTTGGTAATAACATACATAAAATGAGCTGTAAAGGGTACATGAGCATTTGTCTACATCAATAACCCACTTCTTGTAATGGCCAAAATTAAACTGATTGAATCTTTGCGCAGCAAAACGGTACGACCATTCGTTACAATGGTCTGAAAAATCAGACTATTACTTACTGGCTCTATAGCTCCTAAGTCGATTCGACAACTAATAGTCGTTATTTTCCCACTCAAAGACATTTTCAAGCCCCCTTTTTAGGGAAGTTCTAAATTAGTATTGTCTTTCAAATGCCGTTGGAATTTAACCTTTTCATTTTTTTGGCCTGCAAATTGGACATAGTACCTTTAAGCAAAGAGGCTTTCCTTTAAATTATCGACCAACAGAAAATTGCAGTCAATTTAATTGTATTCTTGAAATGTTTCTGTTTAGATGATTTCACCAAGAAGTAAGAACTTCTGATAACCCCCTACACAACTCTCAAACGCCGTTCACCATGAGCTCCTCGAGTCGTCAGAGAAAGGAGGTGGCAAGGAGATTGAAATCCAAGGTCAAGGACTACTGCTCCAAGGAAAAATGGAAGGAACGCTTCCCCATTTCCATGTGGCTGCCAAAGTACCGCATCTACAAAGGAGTAAATGATATGATCGCTGGACTGACGGTGGGTCTTACCGTGCTTCCTCAAGGGCTGGCCTATGCTGGTATCGCCAAGCTTCCATCCGAGGTAACCTTTTTAAAAATAAATATAAACCCCTATCCAACTATACAGACTCATCCTGAAGACAATAGGTCTATCAAAACAGCTAATTGTATCAAGATAGAGCATGAGTGGGCCAACTAATCCTGTCAAAAAGAATACATTGTGTAACTGCAAACCTTGCTCACCATGGAAGCATTCAAAGATGACAGAGGTAAGTCAGTGTCGCCTCCATTGCTGGATCAAAGCCAGTAAATATTGTAATCTCTTTCGGGTTGCACTGGACTTCCTGAAAGTCTATGCATATTACAAGGCTTCCCTCTGGGACAAGTCAGTGTCACTGCCACTGTTGAAGAACAGTCAATGATGTAATCTCTAAGTGAACTGTGGGTCATCTCACTGTACTTTCTCTAGGACTGGTCTATAATGGTATGGCATCGCTTTCCTCGGGTAAGTCTCCGTCCCCTCCTATGTCGAAGGCCAGTCAATTATGTAATTGCTTGGTAACCAATGGATCTAACTGTAGTATCTTCAGGTCTGGTTCTATGGTGATATGGCAAGGCTTTGCTGAGAAGTGACTTGTGAGTCAGTGTCAACTCCATAATGTTAATGGCCAGTCACGTCATAGTCAGTGTAACTGATCCTCCTCAAGAACTGGTCTATAGTCATTACACAAAGTCCCTTTCTGAGGTAATTCAATGCCACAATATGATGTTTAACAGTGTATTGCTGGTACATTGATTTGAATATTTGTTTGTCATCCATTTTCTGGCTAGAAATCTGTACATGTAGCTAGATATATGTTTTCCATTGTTAATATACAATTTTAATTAGACATTATACAGGATTTGTGAAAAGGGGAGGATAACTGACTCCCAGAAATTATGATTATAAGTATCAATACATTGGTCTTGAATAAGATATATTGTAATTGAAGGTTTGACTAATTCAGACATATATGTATTCTTCTGTTTTGACCCCATAGTATGGACTCTATGCAGCCATTATGGGTGGGTTCATGTATGCTCTCTTTGGAATGTCCAAAGATATCTCTGTTGGCCCCACAGCCATCATGTCCCTCCTTGTGGCACAGTATGGAACACCCCTCCCAGGAGACGAAGAATTGAACGATCCAACCTATGCCATACTGTTGGCGTTCTGCTGTGGAATCGTCCAACTCGTCTTTGGGATCCTACATCTAGGTGAGTTCTGAGGGACTTCAACAATGGTTAAAAATAATTTTTATCCTTTGAATTTTTTCAATTATATTTCAGGAGGGCATTAACTCTGTGTAAACTGAGAAGAGTTGGGGCACCAAATGAATGATCATTATAATTGAATGAAAACTTGACATTATGTTCAGAATTTACAGCTCATATCAAACTGAGATTTACACATGGATTTGGAGGGTTTCAATTTATTTTGAGAAAGTTTTTTTGGTATAACCCTAATCAAATGATGTATAAAACATTATTTGATTTTCAAAAGAACATTTCATTTTGTGACAAATCAAGGCCAGAAAATCTCGGTTTATAACTGATCAAGTTGGAATACATTGAAGTGTTATTGCAATCACACCTCTCATTCTTTATGACATTTTGCTAACAGTGCCATGAATGATTCACAACTCACAGGATTGCGAAAGGCATTTATTTATTGATTAATTGATTTAGTGAAGTATTCATTTGTTTTATTTAAACAGGATAACTCTCTCGGTATCAAAACTTTTATTCTGAGAGGCCCTGTAGAAATTATAGGTTAAAAATACAGAGGAAATTGAAAAAAAATTAAATACATACATATCATATCATGGATTATTTGTTTTTGTTTTTGTTTTTATACACCATGATAAAAACGAAAGCAAAATAGATATACATGTATGACCAGCTTATACAATATGATATACATCCTTACAAATCGATTAACAGATAATTAAATTGGGAAAGCTGAAATACTCGTTTGGTCTATTCTGGAATTATAGCTGTATCGTGTTGTTAGGACCTTCTCCATCTTTCACTGATTATGGCCAATAACTTAACTAGGGCTGGGGAAAATGTTCATGTTTTGAATGGGCGGAAAGTTCATTTTAACACCATAAATTATTCCTTAATATTGAATGTCGCCATAAATAACCTATTGCCCTTGAATGCTATAATTGGTCAATGAGATATATGCAAAGCATGAACCTTATTTTGATACAATGATGCGGGTCATACACAATCGTGTGAGACATTAAGCTAATGGCATTTTTATTACATTTTGCAGAACAATGAAACCCTTGATCGAAGTACATTCTCAACATGAATCTGTGTTTGGAGAGATGTGCTTTGGGTTTTTTTCTGATCAAATTGGCCCGAATTCACAAAGGAGGTTTAAGTTTAAACCATGGTTTAAACCCTCATTTACATAACCCATGGTTTAAAATAAGCGCAAAATAAGCGCGACACAAGTCAGAGGTCCAATATTAGACGCGCGCAAGGCAAGATACGCTTAATTTGCGCTTATTTTAAACCATGGGTTATGTAAATGAGGGTTTAAACCATGGGTTAAATGTAAACCTCCTTTGTGAATTCGGGCCATTAAGTCCATGTAGTAACCCATTCACACAAAGGAAACTAAAAACGAGACTGACAATAGACTGAACAAAAAACATTGCATCGCCATGAATGGTAATGAATAGGTCAGTTTGGAATCTTTACAGTTATGAGTCGGTATTAAAACATGTTATAATCAAATTTGATTTTATGAGATGTGTTCCAGGTTTTGTTCCTTGGCATTCATCAATTGGAAACTGAAACGTTCCCTTTTACATTTTGTCTTGAGCTCATGTTTGAATAATCATTTAAATATTGCTTAATTAAAATTTCTTTAGTCAATATTTTCTGTTGCTGTAGACCTATTGTGTATATATATATCATATTAGGATCTACCCCAAATCACACTGGCTGTACCTTCTTAAAATCATATAGAATACTACAAATACAATCACATTTTGAGATGCATACTTTCATATTTTCTTTATCAATTTTGTTGCTTCTGCAGGTTTTATAGCCAACTATATATCTGCGGTGGTAATATCAGGCTTCACCTCTGCATCAGCTATCACCATAGCGATGAGTCAAGTGAAAACCATTCTGGGCATCAAATTCCCAGCGGAGACGTTTTTCCATGACCTCATCGAAACATTCAGGCATATCAATGAAACAAGGTAGTGCAATTCAGCACCTTTGACCTCTTCAAAAACATGCTGCAGCAATGTGAAAGCCATTTTAAATACGTGAACAGCAAGTGGGAATGAGTAAAAGTAACTGGGTGGGTCAAAGGTCACTTAGCATACTACTGGACTTATCTTTGTGTTTTATACAGAAAAGTGGATTGTACACTTCGATCGCTAAGCGAAATGTAGTGTCATGAAAAGAAAAAAGCAAATGGCATAATAGTTAGTTATATTGGTTACTTAAAAGTTCTTTTTTTGAAATATGTGAATGATAGTTTATGTTACATTAAATCTTAATATCAAGGTAGTGTTATTCTGCTCTAATAAAATTGTAATTTTCAACAATAATGCATTTTTGTGTTCCAGGGGCCCGTTTCATAAAACTTGTTATCTATAACAACTGCTAAATTTTTATGACAAATTTGCTCTCAGCCAATCAGATACCATGACTTCAGTAGCTTATAACAGTAGCTTGTAACTTGTTATTGATATCAAGTTTTATGAAACAGGGCCCAGACCTGTCTTTTTGTGCCTCTACATTTCGCTATGCTACCTGATGTAATTTTAAATTGTTGAGGAAGTTTTTGTGAGGCGTTATATCACCTCATTTCCCTTTTTCCCACTCTTACATTTTATATGTGTTTTCATGGTGCAGTATTTTCCTTCCTTTTATTTCCTGCTATGTTTATTTTTTATCACTTTTGTTGATATTTACCATCATTATTTTCACTCTTTTTGTTCATTTGTAATGTCAAATTGTATTTTTATCCTGTTTGTTGATCATTCTTCTTTCCATTTGTAATATACTTTCATGTCTGTCTATGTTAGTTTTGTCGGCTTGCCATTGATAGGTTATTGTCTTTCTCTTTCCTATTCCTCATATTCTGTTTTGTTTTGTTCATCAATCCAATTTTTTGATATTGACCTTTTTGAACGAAGGAAAAATGTTCATATGATAAGCGTACTTTTGCCAATGCAAAGGTAGATATTACAAATGAGGGAGAGAAATTAGTGTATAAGTTTGATATTGAAATCTCTCTTGTACGTTATTTACGTTCTACCTGCAGTGGCACATTCATCAATGTTAACAGAAATGTCTATTTAAAGGAAGCTGATAAGGTCATCTAATCTTGTATTAAAATTAATTTTGGTAAAACCCCCTTGAGTCTCCCTGCAGTCTTTTACACTATTGTGAAGAGTGTATCACATTTATATTTCTCATAATAAACTCTTTATGTACATATCAAATATTATCCAAAGCGTTACTGCCGCTGGCCTGGCAAGTTAGCAAATGCAAACAGATAGACAGCTCTAATTGTTGGTTATCTTTATCAGGTAATTAAGAGCAAATCACAGTGTAAAGCTCAAACACCATCTGTAACAAGTAAAAGTCAATATTTGCATGGGTATAGTTAGGCTGTAAGGAATACTAGACTGGACTGTGATAACAAAATATTGCTTCCTTTTTGCATAATTATGTTAAAGGTAAAGTTTGTGCTAAAGAAATTTCACATTATCAAATTGCATCAAATTTTGTTAGGAGAATTTGTTTTTAAAATATATAAAAGTATATATATTTGGAAAAACCTAATATTTAATCTCTTGTGGAAATTTGAAATATGTATTTAAAGCATTTAATAACATCTATTCTTTAATTCACCTCACATTTATATCATAATAGGGTTGTTAAAAAATCACAATTCAAATCATAGCTTTAGATCAAATAAAAGAAATGAGAACACGCTATTCTATATATATTTTTTTATGGGGTGAACTCTGTCCTAAATTATTGAATGATCAAAGGTCAATACTAGAAAATACCATTAAAGTTGATGATAACTGAGCCGATTATATTTGATCTATGATAATTGCCTCCAGTGATTATCAGATATCATTCACATATTCCCTAATGTGATTTGTTTTATTGACCTTGTAAATATTCATACAGCATTTGTTTGATTTACTAGAAAAGGTGGGAGTGTCTCTAACAATGTAAGGCATAGGCTATAGGATGTACATGTAGTCTAGCTTGATAGCCAAAGGTGCATGCATATATTTGGACTAGAAAATGACATGCGTTATGCAGTTTGTAATTTGTAGTAGTAGTAGTAGTAGTGGTAGTAGTAGTAGTAGTAGTAGTAGTAGTAGTAGTAAGTAGTAGTAGAAGTAATTAGGTAGTAGTAGTAGTAGTAGTAGTAGTAGTAGTAGTAGTAGTAGTAGTAGTAGTAGTAGTAGTAGTAGTAGTAGTAGTAGTAGTAGTAATAGTAGTAGTAGTAGTAGTAGTAGTAGTAGTAGTAGTAGTAGTAGTAATTAGGTAGTAGTAGTAGTAGTAGTAGTAGTAGTAGTAGTAGTAGTAGAAGTAATTAGGTAGTAGTAGTAGTAGTAGTAGTAGTAGTATCAGTAGTGTGTCTCCTTTCTAACAATGTAGGGCACAAGATGTACATGTATGTTAATAGTTAACACATAAACAAAACCAGACAAAGTCTCATTGGTTCATAACTAGTTGTAGTCTAGTTTGATTTGCCAAGAGTACATATAATTATATCGGGACTGAAAATTGACATGCAATATGTTTACCATTAGTAGTAGTAGTAGTAGTAGTAGTAGTAGTAGTAGTAGAAGTAGTAGTAGTAGTAGTAGTAGTAGAAGAAGAAGTAGTATTAGTGGTAGTAGTAGTAGTAGTAGTAGCAGCAGCAGTAGGAGTAGTAGTAGTAGTAATAGTAATAGTAGTAATATTAGTAGTAGAAGTAATAGTAGTAGTTGTGGTAGTAGTAGTAGTAGTAGTAGTAGTAGTAGTAGTAGTAGTAGTAATAGTAGTAATAGTAGTAGTAGTGGTAGTAGTAATGTTTTTTCTCTCTTTTTGTTGTGCCTCAGGTGGCAAGACCTCACTCTTGGATTGAGCTGTATTGTTGCACTGGCATTAATGAGGGTAAGATTGTGGATGAAGAATAACAAAGTTTTTTAACGATGTAAACGATGCTATCACTGCTGTTGGGAGAAAAAAAAGAAGCGTAGATTAATAGTGTGAATGTGTTATCTTTACAGAATGGATATTTGACTTTAAAAAAATAATGTGTCGAACTTCTTGTCCCACTGATACACATTTTGTAATGAATGTGTTGAAAAATTACAGAATGATTTATGGCTTCAAACAAGTTTTATGATGTCTAATTATATCTAGCATCAATATGCTGGAAATAGACTTTTTAGATCCCTTGTTGCAAAGAGAGATATAAATTATTATTGTGGCGAATGAATCGCCTTCACATTATGCTGAATTAGTTTCATATATAGTGTCAACATTTTTGGAAATCTGCTTTGTCTATATATATTTTTTTAACCACTCAAATACTGTGATTCTGTACTATTTTCTTTTCAATTTTACACAATTATACATAATTGTTCTTTTTGTGAGGAAATGAAATTGACAAAAATGAAATCAACAAAAATGCTGTTGAAATGACTATGATAGTATAGTATGAGTACCTTTTGGATCACATATCTGATATCATATATTGAACATTTTATTTTATTATCCATTTCTCTTAATCCATTTAGTTCATGAAGAATTTCGCACAGCAAAGAATAGAAAAGTTGGGAAAGAAGCCCCCAATAAGAAAAAAGATTCTGTGGAAGTTTTTTGGATTTTTGGAACTGGTGAGTGTTTAGCTGCATTACAATCACAATGGTTCAGATAAGAAGACTATTATATATTCTTGAATATCTTTGTGAGGCACACAGTATAATCGCTCAAGCCAAACTAGAATTTATTTATTATGTTTAAGGACAGTAGTTGACACACTTTCTCTGACAATTATTATTCTATTCATGTAATTTACATGAATAAATATTACTGACAATCAAGATTTTAATCCAGAGGAGAAGAAGATGGAGATATATGAAGAAGGAAAAGGAGGAGGAGGTTACTATCATAAAATACTTGAGGGGGATTCAAAGAGTGATGTGTAAAATATGGCAGATAATAGTAAAATTTAAATCTTCTCCTTCCCTGACGTTTCCTTTAGCTCGCAATGCCGTTATTGTCATTATAGCAGCCGGTATAACGTATGGGCTTCACGAGAATGGCAATGAGGACGTCTTTACCATCACGGGTAATGTCACCGATGGTCTCCCACCCCTGTCTCTGCCAAACTTCGGGGCAGATAACATCATCAAAGTAAGAAAGATGCTTCCTAAAACTTCAATATTTTAGTCATGTTGGACATGAGTTGATTTTTTTTTTTAAATAAAAGAAATGGCAATTTTTGAGTTTCAACTCATAATTTTTTACAACTGGGGGTGTTTCACAAAGACTAAGATCGACTTTAAGTTGGACTTAACTATGGCAGGTCGTTCATTCCACTGTTTGCTCTCAACATAATGATCTTTAGATAATATTTTTTCCTTCAATAATGAACTATACAAAAAAAACATAAATTCTGTAGATTTGTGACCATGATTTGTACGTCGCTTGAGACGGAGACCAATGCCAGTAAACGGTCAGAGCAAATAGTGGCATGAAAGGCCTGCCATAGTTAAGTCCAACTTAAAATCGATCTTAGTCTTTGTGAAACACTCCCAAGTCGTGAAAGCCGTCCCTGTAAGGAGAGTCTCTTTGATTAAGTACAGAAAAGGAAAATGCAATTGTTAACAAGCCAGTTTTCAATACAGGGGTAGTCAACTTCATAATATGTGCATGGAGGTGTAGTTAGAAGGGTGTTGATAACATGAAAGATGAATTCATGTTCATATTAAAGGAGAGTTAATAAGTTACACTGTTACAAATACATGAATTTGATTAATAAACGAACCTCTTAGAACAAACTGATGACTCATGTTAGACTCAGACAAGATATTCATTGAGTTTAATGACTCTGGAAAAAAAGACCCCAACTCATTGCTAACAATATAGAGCGGTAAATTATAAGCAAAATATTACTGATTTTAGGGTGATTTACATGTATTGTGTAGGTATAGAGCTGTAAGTGCATCATGCAAACGGAACTACAGGTCTTCAAAAAATTTCACTTTATTGCATTTTCTGTTCTCAAAATGACCAGGAACCATATCAATACTTCTTAATGAAAAACAAATATGCACAGCTGTCCATTGTTGCATACAAAATCTTATATATGTACAATGTAATTGCATTTGTACAAGTACTTATGTACAGGCCAGCACACTTATTCATTCATTTTCATTTCATTTCATTAATTTTCCAAATTCAAGTTTAAAAATGCAACCATGCAAATACAAAGTAATGTACATTTTAAAATACACAGGAATACATACATAACAAGAAAAACAAGTACGTGACGAAGGGGGAATACGATGAACTACCTGTATGCAGAGGGAAACAAAAGCAAAGTTGCTTGTCAGGGTTAATCCCCAAAATAATCATATCACATTGTAATCATAGTTAAACAAAGGGGGGCGGTCAATGACTTGGTTCTGTTTTTTTTTCGTCATATTCATTAAACAGTTAGATGGTAGATACTTATTATCTTATCATCTGTTTGGAGCCAGAAGGGTGTAATTAAATGTTGAAAGATAATTAGTCAATGCCCTTCTGCTTCCGGATAGATGTTTTGGTGGTTTGGTGGTGCCGGGTCACACATGTTGTATCAAGATAACTTCATTCTGATCAGTGATAAGAATATACATGGGTTAATGTCGAGTGCGAAAAGTGCATATATTTGTGACATGTCGTAAACATAACTTGGTTCTGTTTTTTTCTTCATATTCATTAGATAGTTAGATGGTAGATATTCATCATCAGACTAATAAACTCTTCTATGCTTTCCATTGTAGTCTAACTATCTAAGTGTATTTGTCAAAATTGTGTTTTATCTGTCCATATTTTCTTGTATAGGTTAAATTGTATGTGCAAGTAGAAAGTGAAATGCATATTTTCCCATTACTAATTTGTCTAACTGCTTTTTATGCATATGTAGTGCAGTTAGAAAACAAATAAATACATATATATACATGAGATGCAATAACTTATTGGATGCTATTTTTTCACCTGAAACTTTCTAAAATACCTTTTTAAAGCATGAAAATATATTTACAGTTTGCGCAGTTCAATTTCTTGCCACTGGAACTAAAAAAAGGAGAGACTAACTTGTCTAAATGCTCTTGGTATAGTGCAGTCAGTAAACAAAGAAACAAAGGTTGAGATCCTTTAACTTACTGAAGAATAATTGTTTTTTTTTCTTTCTTTTTTTTGCATGAAACTCTCCAATATGCAATTTAAAGCTGTAGAGTATTCTGAGTATATATATCATTATGTACGATTTGAGCACTCTCATTTTTTCCACTTGAACTAATGAAGGTACTCCAACAGATTAATTTTACCATTAAATGCTGCATGGTGCACTTGTGTTCAAATTTCTTTGCTGTAACTTAGCGAGTAAGAATTCTTTCTTAAATAGTAGCTCTACTATATTTAAAAGTTCATGTTTATTATTACGAGGGATCAATCACTAAAAATATTGTGTGTATTGTTAGTAGCTATCAAGTAACCTCTAAAAGCTTTATGAAACATTTCTAAATGTTGAAGGAAAAAAGAGTAAGGAGGAAAATAATGATTTCATACCAAAGATTCACACAGAAGCTAACTTTGTGTGGGCCTTTCTTTTTAGTGTAATTTCTGTTATTCAGACTTGAAATAACTCTCCATGGATCTATTATTTGAGGCTGATATCTTGTAAACCAGTACAGAACCTGCCAAAATACAGCGCAAAGTATTTTGTCAGTGATTGGTCCCTCCGTAAAGGGGAAGTCCACCCTAATATTAAGTTGGTTTTAATAGAAGTAGAAAAATGAGTGGAAAAAGTTAATTGAAAGTTTGAGCAAAATCTGATTAAAAGTAAGAAAAGAGAGAACCTTGCATGATACGTCACAGTGTTACCAATTTGTGTTTCACTGATGACAACTTTTAGAAATCATAACTTTCTTACTTTAATCTGATACTACTCAAACTTTAACTGATTTTTTCTCTCGTTTTCCTGCTTTTATTGATACCAGATAATTTTAAGTGGACTTCCCTTTAAGTTAACTGCATGTGCATTTGTGTACTAACCGTATGTATTTATGTTTTTCTTCTGTTGCATTAAACCATCACCAGCACTTAAATATAGGTCTTATAATCATTCCCATGCTGGGCTTTCTGGAAAATATAGCTATTGTCAAAGGTTTTGGTAAGTGCTTTCCTGAATATTACCACATGAGCAATTAATGTCTTTAATAAGGATATTCACAAATGTTCTTATTAAAAGACTGGCATTAGTAGCATAGTATTAGGAAGAAATGAGTTGAATGCTCGTGCGCCTTATCACGGTAGCCGTGCTAAAAGCCGGGTAATGATGTGACTGTAGCGCCCTCAAGGAAAACAGTATTAATACCGATGAGGCTACACTAGGTCATCAAGACAATTTGTAATTTTATCATGATAATTATCACGGTACTTTTATGTCTTTCTAAAATCAAATATATTTTTGAAAACCAAATACTATATTTCATTTAAATGCACATTCAGTATGAGATTGGAATATGAAGCGGTTATTATAATGCTCAGGTTTGTTATACCATAATTTAGCCCTTATTCGAGTGTGAATGAGGATTTAATTTGAAAGGGTTCACAAGATGACACAATTTTAAGTATTTTCCTAATTAAATCTTATTTTGACAGTGCTGAATAGAAAATGATTTTAAAGTGCAGCCAGTGTTCTTACTACTAAACCTGCTGTATTTTATTAATACTTCATTACTAATCCCCTTTCACTGCAGTTTAACTCTTCTACTAATAAGTCATCTATTGCACATATTCATATAGTTTTTTTCATAGTTTGTAGAAAAATGAGGCAGTTTTAAAACCATTTTTAGTAGAATTGTCACTTGAGATTGCACAGAATGAACATTTTTTTAAGTGCAGACAACATATTGGAACTGTTTTTGTAAACTGCTACCAGTATAGCTCATTGCAGTTTAATTTTTGTAGTTTGAGGAATTTCTCCTATAGGTAATAAACCGTTAGGCACAAAACCATGAACTGTGCTCCATATCACAACAGTTGTTTACATTGACACGTGCAGAGGATAGCTTAGTTGAATTTCCAAGCAATTAGTAACATGCTAGTTTTTGTATAGTGTATTTTGTTTGTTTTTAGGCTTTGATTTGATTATGAGTGTATGGAATTAGTTTGTTGTTTTATTATTTTAGTTTACTTTAGCATGAGTTATTTGATGTGTCTTTGTAGTGAAGTGATATATGCCCTGTTTACGCAAAGTGATAATATGTGTATCCTTGATATTAAACCTATTGTTTTTTGTGCATGTTTACAGCTCGTAAAAATGGCTACCGTGTAGATACCAACCAAGAGCTTATAGCTATAGGTAAGTTGTCATAAGTATAAATGTTGTTTGACTGCTTCATTGATAGACATTTGCCTCAGCTAAGTGCAAACTACCTTCACATAGCGATGAGCTGATAAGGATTTTTTGTTTGGGGGAGTTGGTGGTACTTATATCTCGTGCAATGTTGCTCCTGTATAGAATAGGAGATTTTTACCATATTCCTTCAAATCTTACTTGACTGTTCACAGTTCATCTGGAAACATCAGGGCAAAAGTTGGTAGAAACATTCTTTGAAATACAGATTGTATTACAATAACCACTAAATCCCAATACTTTGCATCTTTTTCATTCAATGTTTTATAGGACTTTACTTTTTTTATTGCAGACAAATACGAAAGAAATCAATTTCAATTGATTCTGTCTTTTTTCTACAGGGGCTTGCAATATTGGTTCATCGTTTATATCAGGATACCCCATTACAGGCAGTTTTTCAAGGTAAGAAATCATATGATATCAATATGGCCATTTACTGAATTCTTATCATCTCCAACATTAATGAGAGATTGTTTATACCCAAATCACACCAGCAAGACCAACAACAGACAGAACAGAAATGTCATGACCCTGAATGGCCAAGAAGCATTCGGTTTAGAGTCAGTTTGGCAGTGAGACTGATCAGGTAGAGGTGTCTTTTATAATTATCATGGCTGATTAACGACCTATTAAAACTGTCTGAGATTATGTCTTTAATTTAATTTTTAATCTCATCATGTGCAATGGCAGAGAGGGAGCTATTCACATTTGTGACACACAAATGACCACTGAGTATGCATTCAGAAAACTCGAGTTAGTGGTGAAACGAAAACGAGCTACCAAAATCACCTCCCAGGACTTAGATATACCCATTGAGTTAGAAATTACATCAAGGTGCATAATCGATTGTATAAATGATAATAAAATAAGGTTTGCGTCCCATAAGTATTAGGAATTATGATGATGATCAATGATTGTTTTACCTGACTGCTAAGAAAGCTGTACAATGCTAATAAGTGAACAACAGGGAACCGAGGGACTTGGTAATGTATGAGATGAGGATTAATGCCTTACCGAAGGGCACGAGAGCATCGACTTAGTTTTTAACCCGGGACCTCCCAGTTACGAGACCACTGCTCTACCACTAAGCTGTCGCGCCTCCTTATAGTACTGTAGATTTAAGGGTGACAGCGGTGGGATGTAGGAATTGAAATGACTATGCAGACTATCTCTATTTATCTCAGAGAGCTACACACAAACAATGAAAAGACATTGTACAAAGAAAGTCTCCGACAAGATAATGCAATGTTTTCATTATCAAGGTTTCTCAATATAATTACGCATATAAAATCTCCTATTAGATGGCAACGGTGTTCATCATATTGTAAACCCTGTAACTGTTGTATACATGAAAGTTTTATGAAATTTCCAACTGGTCACTATTTGTGAAAGTTTCATGTCATTAGCACCATGACCATGTTAAGATTTTCCAATACGCAAATGATTCTCGTTTCAAAATGTGCAGTCATTATCAGTTCACAAATGTTCCTGGTCTATTATCACTTCTCCAATGTTTCATTTACAATTTTTAATCTTCAAGTCATATTAAGTATACATTTTTGTATTGCATACAGCAGATCCTTATACTCTTCAACTATGTGGTACAGTAGATACCAATTAGCAAATGTTGGTTAAGATCTAGCGGGTAAATATCTTTCTTGTCACAGGTCAGCGATCAATGAGCAGAGCGGAGTCATGACCCAGGCATCTGGCATTGTAACAGGGACACTGGTCATCATCTCTCTTGCCTTCCTCACTCCAGTATTCTTCTACGTTCCCAAGGCCTCTCTTGCAGCTGTCATTGTCTATGCAGTCCTCTTCATGATAGACTACCACATCGTTGTCAAGCTGTGGAGGGTCAGGAGTAAGTGGTTTTTACAGACTTTTGGGGTTCTTTTTGAGAGGGTTAATCATCATAATATCTAGAGACTATAGACATGCTGACATGCTGCACAAGAGGGAATACACATTTACTTGATTGCTTAGATTTCAGACCATAAAATGCAGGACATTCTCACCATTGGAAATATCGGAATGATGTGGCAGTCATTCTTTTGGATAGAACACCAAAGTGATATTCCACTAGCTGGCAGAAGTATTTTTATTCTTGTTTGTTGAAGCCGTGCAATAACTTCTTTTAAGACCTTCTTATAACACCCTCATCAACAAAAGTCAGCATTTTATGCATATTTTAGGCCACATAATGTAACAAGAGACAAGGACGATTTGGCCCCTATATCTTTTTATAAAAAAAACATAGGGAACCAAACCTATTTGAATAGAAATCTGACAATATTGATATTAATATCATTTTTTTACTTTATCATCACCTGTATCATCATCATAATCATCATCATTTTCATCATCTGAATTTGTTGGTACTTGCAGAACCTGACCTGATCACCTTGGCGATGACCTTCTTCGTATCACTCTGGCTGGGAGTAGAGTATGGTACCATTATAGGTATTCTGGTTGACCTCCTTATGCTGCTATATCCATACGGAAAACCAGGTTTAACGGTAAATCTTAGCCACCATGTTTATTGTATGGCTTACCGTAGTGAATGCTAGGATTTTATTTTGTGTCATTTTCAAATTATAAGAATTAGTAAGTTATCTGGAATGTGTATTTTTTCTGTAGAAAACAAACTTTACAGGGCAAATATTTTATCTGTAGTATGTTTTCAGGAAGAAAACAAAATGCTATTTTGCTATTGAACCCCTGGACAAGCTTTGGTGCTTGGCTTAATTTTGCATAAAAAGGGCCAGCACAGTGAGAATATCTTGTCTATAGGAATATATGTATGATGAACTGCGAGATGGTGGATACGAGAATCTGGTGACAATTATTTCTTTCACGGAGAGGGGATGTCAACTTCTAAATTCAATATGTTATTTTACACATGGTCCTTAGAAACTATACTGAAGAGTCAGTGTATATGGTAATCGAGTACCAAATTAATTCATTTTTATGTCAAAACTGTATTATTCTAAGTGCTGGTGTGACTTTGTTTCACAAGATATGAATGACAGTTTATTTCATTGATTTCGTATTTCTCTTCTCCCCAACCCTTTTCCAGTCTAAAGAGGTGGATAAGAGCGTTGTGATTATACAGATGGAGAGGGGTCTGAGGTTCCCTGCAGTAAGTGAGCTACAGAACCTCCTGGATGACAAAGCCCTCATCCAGGAGAAACCTCCCTCAGCCATCTTAGATTTCTCAAATGTCTCCTCTATGGACTACTCTGTTGTTGAGGTAAGAGAAAGCAACACAGCCATCATAAAGATTTCAAACACATGATATATCAGGTGGATAGTCAAATTCTCTATTTTACATGCATCTAACGATGTTTTTGTCTTTCAAATGTTTGAAAGTCGATGTTTGTACTTCAGCTACAGAAGCAGAAGTTCAACGTGTTAACCCCATCTTGTATTCGGTGTTCTTTTGCAAATGTTTGAAAATGAGTTTTTTTTACTTCAGCAAAGGGATATGAAATGCTGAAACGGATGGCTAAAGACCGAAGTACTTGGAGAGACACTTGAAGTAGAACTCTGATTGGGTCACTGAACCTATCATAAACTGACAGATCACTATTGAATGAATGAATGAATGAATGAAAGGGAGCATAATTCCAACCTGTATACCCAGTCTTGTGTGTTCATCTTTTCAGTGATTCCTTTTGATAGTAGAAACAAGGGACCTCATGAAAATAATGTCAAGCCTGTTAATCATACAATTAATTTAAATGTAAAAATGCATTGTATTAAACAGCCCAATATCAGGTCATACTTTTCTTTTCTTGAGAGGGATGATGTATTTTCCTCCACACCAACAACACCTAATGATGATACATGTCTATGCCGTTGTTTGCATTTACAAAAGTCACCGTTGTTTAGTCTGCCTTTTATTTACTTCACAATTCATTCGTTTTCTTTTCATGTTGTTCCAGGGTCTCAAAGACATCGTCAGATCATTTTCGAAGAAGAAAAGCAGTCTAGTATTTGCAGGTGTGAGGGTATGTACTAGTGATGCTGGAGAATTTTCTAGCATTTATTTTCCTCATTGAATTAATTTACCTCAATACATATAATTATTTCCCTTAACTTGAGAGTTTCTATAAGGATGAATTGATATCCCTACAGAGTGCTATGACTTAAAAGAATTGATGCAGGCTTGACTATGGTTGATGCTTGCTTGGGGGTATCAGTCAGCAGGACCTGGGCAGACTTCAATGTCTTCAGAATAAGTGTACTCAGCTAATCTGGCAAAAGCCGAAAATGGTCCCATGCTACCCAATGGTTGCAGAAACTACACCGACTTTCAGTTACCAATAGAATACAATACCAGATAATTGTTCAAACTTTTATACTTTTGTCAGCCTTACTTCGTCTATACATCTCCTCACTCTTTCAGCAACAGAGAACATCATATTCACTTTGATCTACATCTGCTCCTTCTTTTCTCATTCCCAAATCCCCAAAACATGCTGGCTTTAAATCCTTTCAATCCTTTGCCCCATGCCAATGGAACATTAATGCCCTTTATTTCTTAGAAAATTGTAATTCAATTGACTTCTTAAAAAACGTTCTGAAATCGTAACTCAAGAGTTCTTAATTAGAAAAGGACAGTGCCTTGTTTCCTCTGGAAAAGGTGCTATGTAAAAACAGTTATTATTATTATTTTTTGTTATTATTATTATTATTATTATTATTATTATTATTATTATTATTATTATTGATATTATTTACTTCTACAGCCCAACATGAGAAGTATCATTGACAAAGCAAAGATCAAGGATGTAGTAATCTACGATACCGTTGATGATGCCCTAGAGGGGGTGGATGACGCCTTGCAGAGGATGGTCATAGATGAGGATCCTAACCAGAATGTTGTCCAGCTTGCCAATTTGATGGCAGGTCCCAGTAACAGATTGAGTAGCGTCATTGAGGTGGAGATCGAGGAGGAGGACGACGAAGAGGAAGAGATTGGTAAGTCAGGAAGCAGGTAGTTTTCCTGCTGTTCGAACTTTTCATATCTACAAATCTTTCTCAAGTTTTCATTGCAATTTATATCTGTTATGATAAGTTTGAGAAAATATCTCCCGGTTTTAAATTATTTCAATAGGGAAGAGGTATTTTTTCAAGAATATCTTAACATAGTCCAGAGTGTGTACTTTACTACTTTTACTGTTTTATGAAATCAATTTGAAGTGTTTAAACTATATAGGGAAGAGGTAGATTAATAAAAAAATATCTTGCATTGGTCTGTGAAAATTGCTGAGTTGATGAAAGTAATTTAAAGGGTTTAAACTATTTAGGGAAGAGGAATATTTTCAAGAATATCTCAATTTAGTGTAGAGTGTGGATTGTGCCAAATTAATGATAACAATTTATGAGGTTTAATTTTTTTAGGGAAGAGGTGTGTTTTCAAGAATGTCTTGAATTGGTCTAGGGAATTTCTCACTTATTCAATGAAAGCAATTCAAAGCGTTTGAACTATTTATGGAAAAGGTATGATTTCTAAAATGTCCTTAATTGGTTTGTGGCATTTGATGATTTGACGAACAAAGGGATATTGTTTTCTCCCCATCTTGCACAAATACCACAAACTTATCAGGTTTGAAGTCATAGACTGAAAGCATTTAGATACACAATGAGAGATGAGGGTGATGGCTAGCTGAAAACAACCAACCAATCATCCATAAAATGTACTCACGCCGCCTCTCTCTCTCCCCCATCTCTCTCCCCTTTAGCTCTCTCTCTCTCTCTCTTTCTCTCTCTTGCACTACCTCTCATGTGCCCCCTTCCCAATCGATTTCCATTCATCATCCTCATTTCTTCCTGCCTTCCTCTAGCTCTCTTCAAGATCTTCTTATTTCATCTCACAATTCTCACAATCTTACAGTGCCTCCATTGAAATTGATGATTTATATTGTTTTCTTCCAATCTTGCACAGATACTGCAAACATGGACCAGCAAGATTCGACTCGTCGTCGGGATGAAAGCAATCAAGAGGGGACCATCCAAGTAAAGACCAGCCAAGATTCTAGGCATCAAGAGGGCAGTCACCAAGATGGAAGCCATCCAGATGGAAGTGGCCAAGAAGGGAATGTCCAAATATCAGAGCTATGATGTACATGTAAGCAGCACCTTGGGATAAGTCACAAAGTGCGTTCAACTCAACTGATCCTGTCATGATATTTCTCTGAGCCGGTATTGAATTCAATACTTATCTCAGAAATATGAGTATTTTACTTAGTTTTCAGCTTAAACAAGCCAACTTTAGTATTCAGTTGGAGCTTTTGGCTAAGTGTTTACCCTAAGCTAAGACAGCTCCCGGGCTGACTTTATTTCATCTGAAGAAGACTAGAGCCATTTTACTTACGTAAGCTAAATGCTAAGTAAAATACCGACTTAATCCATTTACTGAATTGAATAATGCTCCCTGGTCCCTACGCATTGTAAACACACATTATAGGGAAAGCTAATTGATCATCCTGATATTAAATTGGTTTTTAACTCATTGCCTATGGGAGCGTGTGGTTATTGTATTAAAGTCTATGGGAATGAGGAGAAATCAGTAGTCATTGTGTTCATATATATATATATATATATAGAAAAGTGACAGAAACGCGTCAGTTAAATTTTGGGGGTTTCTAATAAAAAAAAGTAAGAAAAAGACCAATTAATCCAGGCAGTTTGCATCATATTTCACTTCATTTTGATCAAAATAATTTTGTATACATTGTTTTATATATATATATATAAATTGTTTTTTATAAATTGTAAAAGTTCATGTGTATACTGTGTGTTCTCCTTCAAGAAGGATACAACTATTCGATCTTCTTAATGATTTATAATATTATATTGTGTCATTGAAAAATTATATAGGTCTATATGTTAACATCTGATAATTCTGTGCAATTCTGTATTATATAATGTAATTCGAAATGACATGTGTGTGAGCTATACCTAATTGTCTTACTAATTATGTACAGTATGCCAAATGATTTGAATTGCAATGATATCGAATATTATTCCGTGGAGAGCAGATGTTGTTGCCATGTACATGCACACTGCGAGATATTGCACTATGTGCAGATTTTTGTGAGAAATTGCAATAAGATCAAATACACATGTAAACAATTATGAACGGATGGTTGTAATAATGGTTTGAAGGTTCTCGTATCATATCTAAGAGGAAAATTTACCTGTAACAGTTCCGATGTCTAGAGTTCAGACATCTTTCTCAGACGCGAATTGGCAGTCTGAAGTACACTGCCATTTTTTGTTATCGCCAGTGGTTGTCGTTTTGGCGATTACTGCATATCAGCATATCAGCTGTCTGACATATACGATGCAGTAATCGTCAAAACAACAACCACTGGAGATAAACAAATTTACAGCTTACGACAGTCTGCCAATTTGCGTCTGAGGAAGATGTCTGAACTCTAAAAATCGAAACTGTTACAGGTAAATTTTCCTCTTGGATGTGATACAAGAACTTTCAAACTAGAAAAATTAATTTTTAAATTTAACTCTGCCTTAGAAATATTTCAAATTTAAGTCAACGCCTGTTCAACAAAAGTACTTGAAATTCCATATTATCTTATTTTTGGAAGATGGCTGCATTCCTGCAATAATTCAAATGTAGTTTTTCTTGGATATCCTACCCAGTGGTGATGTTAAGATAAAAAACGTTTAGATAAAGGCAGTGTCACATGCTCATTTATTATCAAGAAAAATAGACATGAATATCATATTTGAATTTCTCAATAATGTCCTTGCATATAATTATGACAAATCATGTACGTAGGAAGGCTCCATTCTCTCAGTGTATTAAATGTATGTGCACTGCAGAAGTACCTGTACATCTTATAAAATGTGTGTTAGATATAGTATAGAAGAGTAATGTTTTTTAAAGCATATGCAAGAATACATCCTTGTATTTCAGTGCAGTTAAAAAATAATCATCTTATATGCAATCTATAATGTCTTCCATATTACAGAAATATCTGTATTTAAATGACAATGAATTAACAGTACTTTGTATATCATTTGATAAATATACAGTTTTCTGTATATTATTTGAGGAATGTGCAGTAATTTGTATGTTTTTGTCTTGTAAAACGAATATAAAAGTAATAATTGAGAAGTGACCTGGTTATATTCTTAAGTTTTATGTGACTATAGATATATATATAAGTAAATTAAGTAAATATACGGATGTAAGAAAGGTATTAAAGAGAGTAAGGTGATATTTGTTTTCTCTGTGAAAAATTTCTTGCTTTGATTGGAAGTGGATGGAATATGAAGACAAAAATATTACATGTATGACGGAATGTGAGAAGGCGGCGAGGGATCCATGATGCACAATTCTTATGTAGAATACACAATATTTGCATTCAGCTAATCATACATCTTTAACAGTCTGTAAGACTTGGTACAGTATTCAAAGAGGGGGCACGATGGCTCAGTGGTAGAGCAGTGGACTTGTAACCGGGAGGTCCCGGGTTCGAAACCAAGCCGATGCACTTGTTTCCTTTGGTAAAGCATTAATCCTCATTACCAAGTACCTCAGAGTAGACTTACTGCCGTCTGAGGCCATATGTGCTCTATGCTTGTGGAAGTTTAGACGAGGTTTGAAGATACCCCCGTCCCCTGCCCCCTTCGTAGAATTTGGTCATTTACCAAATACTACACAAGTTGATGATGATGAAGAATAAGAAGAAGAAGAACGATGAGGAGGAAGACAAGGAGAAGGAGAAGATGAAGAAGAAGGAGGAGTATGAATATGATAATATGATTACATCAGCGTCTTTCAACCCTTTTTGCATCAAGGCGCCGTCTTAAGAAATAATTTCGCGTTACCTCAATTCAAAATTCACCACAAGATTAATTTTGCGTCACTCTGGCACTCATCAAGTTACATCTAGACATATTGCGTTCAGGTCCATTTTAACGAGAGGACTGACACCTCTTCATATAAACCATCAACCAATTTTAAGATCGAGCGAGCGACCGAGCCCTCTCCCCAAAAAAAAAAAAAAAAGAAAAAAAGAAATAAAATGAAATAAAAACACACTTTTAGTATTGTAAAATGTAATTTATAAGCAAATACAATAGACAAGATCTAAAAATATGTCTCCAGGCTCCTCGCTGCCCGAAAAATTAATATAGGAAATGTATGATTTATTCGTGCACCTGGATACCCGGACATGATGGTATTCGGGCATCTCTATATACATTCGCTATTCGCTCCTCCTTACCTAACTGAACTCTTAACTATCAGGCGATGCTTCCCACACTTGGTGACGGAGCATATATTCACAACTGCTGCTCCAAACTGTGGAATAACCTTCCCAGATTTCTTTGCAGCCAGCAAAATATCGATACCTTCAAAAAATATCTCAAACACACCTCTGATGTTAATAACATAATTTTAAAACACATTTGAACATGTATTTGGAAAATGCCCTATATAAATACATTATAATTATTATTAATTATTATTATCATTACATGTACTATTATTATCATAATTGTTTTTGTTTTCATCATTACTATTATTATTATTATCCCGATGCCCGGAACCATCCTGTTTCTATTTTTTTGCGTGCTATGAAGCCAGCGCAGAAAAAGATCTTTAATGTCACAATTAAGGTTTACAACAATAATCGTTATAAAAATACCCTAAATAACGTTATGTATACTCGGCAATTAGCTGCCCAAATATTGCAGGGGTCAGGTACTTCGCTGCCTGAAAAATAAATCGTTTACAATATTTGCGAGCGAGTGATCGAAGCAGGCGAGGAAAAAGGGAAACGGTATTATCTTAACAATGTTCATTTCTCACCAACATGCAGTGGCGTAGACAGGTTCGTACACCTGGGGGATGACTGGGCTGCCAACGCTAGTGAGGGCGCGAAGCGCCCGAGCGAAGGAGCGAAGCGACCGAGCGGGGAGGTGGGAGGGGGTTTCCCCCCACGGTAGGGAGCTTTTGCAATTTTGAACTTGAAATCGTGCAATCTGATGCATACTTAATGAGGTAAAATAACACACACAAGCGTGCACGCACACACACACACACATACTCACACACACACACACACACACACACACACACACATACTACGCCTTGAATGGACAGACATACATCGACAAGATCTACACACCGTGGCATACGAATACAGAATGGACTGACACATAGTATTGCATATTGAACCACACTACGTATTTATTTATCTCTGTGAATTTTGCTGTTACACCTCTTCAGAAAAAAACCAATGTCAACTGTGTACACGCAGGTATAGTCTTTGTTGTCTTGATAGGGGTATGTGGTTATAAATGAAAACAGCCTCTGTGGCCATTTGTGAATAGAACACATAAACAACAAACAAATAACGATTAAACTTTGAACAATATGTCTGTTCATTATAAAGCATAATGAATACGTACATACTATGCTTTTTTTACCTCAAAGAAACAGGCATAGTATCCATAGATGGATATTGGCTGGCGGCTCATTAACATACAGATACAAAAAACATAAACAGTATCACTATGATCCATGGAGTAACAATACTGCTTTGTAAGTTTGTGAAGAAATCGGAACCATAACGGCATTGCATCGTTTCAAATTAGGGCATTATTTACTTCTATTTGATCTCAGTCTTATAATAGTAATAGTAATAATAATAGTAATAATAATAATAATAATAATAATAATAATAATAATAATAATAATAATACAAATAAAAAATAATAAATACTAATACAAATAATAATGCTAATACTAATAGGTTCCTTTTATCTCGCATTTCAAGACAGGGTAAATTCACACTGCGCTTTACATGAAACAAACTTATTTAAACATTTCAAACTTATGTCTTCATGCATCAATCAACATACTTTAAATGAATACAAAACAAAGTGCATCTTAAATAAAACAAAAATAAATAAATAGTTAACAATACAGAAAAGATGTAGCTGCTGCAAGCTTAACAACAAACTAATGTATACCAGTCAGTCCTGATATCAGTATTAGTGTAACAATAGTCATATAGTGGGAGCATGAAGTTGAACAATTCATGATTATACATAATTATATATGTTTGTTTGAATAATACTTGTTATAAAGATAGTAGTATGGTACTCTCTGTCACGAATTATTATGTATACTGTTGTATTACATTCATTTTCTATTCTGTTTTAGATTGCGCTGATGCATTTTGCACACAATGTATAATGCCTATAACACGAGTGGGCCAGACCACACATGTATTTCAATAAAAACCGACTTGAGAAAATAACGATAACAATAATGATGAGGATTATTATTATCATCATCATAATTATTATTATTAATATTATAATTGTTATCATTATTATTATTACTATTATTATCATCATTATGACTTATTAAGTAAGCAAATATCATTCCCCAAAACCTGGGGGGGATGATTGTACATGCCATCCCCCCCACCTTGTGAGGTGGGGGGATGCATCCCCCTCATCCCCCCCGTTGTCTACGCCCCTGCCAACATGCACTACATGACGTGCATTCGACAATGACGATATTCGGCACCTCGCTGCTGAACGTCTATCTATGTTCAGATAACTAAACATAGTATACACACATTGGTGTCTAAAACAAAATTCCTCTTGCGGCCGCCCGATTGAAAAACGCTGTATATGTCATCATCTGACCGTGGTTTCTGCAGAAAATACAAAAGGGCATTGAAAACTCCGATCAGAAATGTGGAAAGTCTTTGCCATCATCTTCAAATAATTCAATCTATAAAAAAAGAGGACAGATTTTTGACGACATTTTTTTTTCATAGATAGGCCTATTCACCCTTTTTCAGCACATGGCTTTGAAATTAAATATTAACTTTAAAAAATAATAATAACCTATTTAAAAAAAAAAATAATAATAATCGGTAACAATTTTCGTCGAAATGTGGGACTTTCTCATGATATATTGAGTGCGCCCCCATTCACGACCTCTAACAAAGTTGCACTATTCTTGTGTAAATGTGTGCAGTGATTTAACTTCACTATCTCCCGATTACGACAGTCACAATCTCTTCACCACAGAATGAAACGATGTCCTCACGGAGTGTTCATAACCAACATTTTGAATCCCTCGTGCAAATAACCCGAAACATGGACAATACGAGTCGTGTAAAAGACCGGTTTACTAACATGTTCGACATAGCAACAGGTAATGTATGCAAACTGGATTCCGAGTATTGTAGTTCATTCATTAAAGTGACTTGGTAACATTGCCTCAGATTCTGAAACAAAATCCTGGATTTACCTCATGCTGCAATCATAATTATAAACTTTTAGGTCAGCCAGGAAACGCATGACTTTTACAAGCCGATCGCCTGTCTGATTATCAAGATAGTTATGATTGGAAATCGAAATTTCATTTTTCGTTTTCCTAACGGTTTTTATTACACCACAGTCTATTGGGGAAAATGAGTATGGTAAAACCGGTCACTAAAATATTTTTACTTTTCTGAGGCACTTCATGATCATTTTGAAGCGCAATTTTTTTAGGGCTTCAATATTACACCATATCACAGACACTGATATCACGTAGGGCCATGCATCTAAGATTTAACATTGTTAAACGATGCCTTTAAAAACAGGTCAATGGAATACCTCGTCACTAGGTCCCCAGGACAGAAACGTCCGTAAATTAGAATATGTCGATTTTATATCGATATAATTATTCTAAAGCCACTTATGGTGTTAATTGCTTTTGCGTATTGCAGTTCGTGACATATACTATTTCATCTCAATAATTTTATATGTCATGCTCATCACTTTGTTAACCTGGAAGCAAATGATCTTGTACATTCAACATCGCATTTCTGTCAGTTATATTGCGTATTTACTGTGGCAAACTTACTTCAACTTACCTTGCAACATTTGCCAATGTTTTTATTATCTTATAGTATTATTGTATGTTAGTGACCACCTCTCAGGGGCGTCAATCCTGGGGACGGAGGACACGTCCCCCCACGAATTGGGGTTAAAATCTGTTTTATTAAAATATAAAAATACTTAAAATGCATTGTTTTGTTTTGAGGGTGATATTAGTTCATTTTTGATGATTCATCATAGGATGTAATAATATAACTGTTGACTAGTTCAATCATAAAATTTGAATGGAACAGCATAATAATATGGTGTAATGTTGTTGTTGTTATTTATTTATTTATCTTTTGGCAAAAAATATGATCAGTGATCAATCATGTCAAATGCTTGGGCGAAGTATAGAAATATACCAAGTGTCGTCACTTGCCTATCATAAACACTATCAAAGTCACGAATGAGTGTTTGTTTTTTTGGCCTTTTCTGAATCCTTACAGGTGTTCAAAGAGATTAAGAGAACATTATTTTTCTGTGTTTCTCTGAATTAAGATAATCCATGCCGTCAAACCCCCTTTTGGCAGAATAATGTTCTAAACGATGTACGAGAGGGATAGATAAAGAGATAGAAAAGGAGATATATAGAGAGAGATAGAGGGAGAAAGAGAGAGTTTATAGAGAAAGAGGGAGAGAGATAGAGGGAGAGATAAAGTGAGAGATAGAGATAGAGGGGAGATAAAGAGAAGGTGAGAGATAGAGAGAGAGAGATAAAGATTTAGAGAGACGGAGAGAAAGATGGATAGAATACAGAGAAAGAGAGATAAAGAGGGAGACGTCCACTCCGTTCGCGTTCACTACAGTTGTAACCAGGCGCGGATCCAGGATTTCTTAGGGGGCCCAAATTTGAAATTATGCGAGCCAAATATTGGTACGTAATGGTGACCAGCAATGGCGTAATGAGCAAGAACGTTTTTTTTTTGGGGGGGGTAGACAAAAAACTGCATCACCCCACTCTTACATGCAGGCCCCGTTGAACATTTTAAAGTGGATGGGGGGAGGCTAAAGTATTTACGATCAGGTAGAGCGTAGCGTAAATTGGCGTGGGGTTGAGTGGGCAAAGCTCCGGCGGGGGTCAAGGGGCTGAGCCCACGGAAGCTCAGGGGGTATAGGCATTTAATTACGGTCAGATGAGCATATTTTGATACCTTTTTTGTGACACTGGCAGGTCACTAATTTGCGTGGGGTCCAGGGGGCTGAGCACCCTGAAATTCGGGGATTTGAGGCATTTTATAACGTTCAGATTAGCATTCAGGGGCACGCCTTAAGCCCCCTGGTGGGATCGAGGGGCGGAACCCCCGGAAGTTCAGGGGTTTTAGGCATTTAATTACGGTCAGATTAGCATATTTTGATACCTTATTTGTGACACTGTCAGGTCACTAATTTGCGTAGGGTCAAGGGGGCTGAGCACCCTGAAATTCGGGGATTTGAGGCATTTTATAACGTTCAGATAAGCATTCAGGGCACGCCTTAGGCCCCCGGAAGTTTAGGGGTTTTAGGCATTTAATTACGGGCAGATGAGCATACTTTGATACCTTATTTGTGACACTGGCATGTCACTTATTGGCGTGGGTGCCAGGGGACGGAGCCCCCAAAAGCTCAGGGATATTAGGCATTTAATAACGGTCAGATGAATATATTTCGATACCTTATTTGTGACACTGGCAGGACACTTATTGGCGTGGGGTCCAGGTGGCGGAGCCCCCAGAAGCTCAGGGTTAGTCATTAAATTACCATCAGATGAGCATCCAGGGGCGAGGCTTAGGGTCTTAGTTGGAATCCAGGGAGCAGAGGCCCCGGAAGCTCAGGGGTTATAGGCATTTAATCACGGTCAGATGAGCATATTTTGATACCTCATTATTTTGTGACACTGGCTTTCACTATTCTTTTTTTCTATCTCTCTTTCTTTCTATTTCTCTTTAATATACAAAAAAAAGTGTGGGGAGGGCTATGTAGGCCTCTAAATTATCATATTTTTTGCCTGGCTGTAAATTGAGGCATTTGTCATTTTCCAACAAACTCATAAAAAAGTATAATTTACTCAAAAGTGAGAAAAAAATCTCGTAAATTATGGCATTTCAGCAACATTTGTAAATCACAGGTATCGAATTAGGAATAAACCACGTTTGAATTTTATTCGGGGAGAGGGCAACTGCCCCCAAGCCCCCGCCCCCCCCCCATCAGTACGCTAGTGCCCCACACCCCGCCGGATCTACACCTTGTTGGCGGGAAAATCGCAACTGATCTCCCCCATATTTCTTCTTTCTCTTTTGTTCTTCTTTTCCTTTCTTTCCTGTTTCTCTTTCCCTTCCTTCTCTCTCTTTAGGTTTGGTGGGGGGAGGGTTGCAAGGGCTTTTCGCCCCCCCCCGATCCACACTTGGTTGGCGGGATTAGTCGCAACTGGGAGGTGTTTCATGAAACAATTAGTCGGTGGTTTTCACCGACTAATATCATTTTCACCGACAATTTTATTGTCACCGACTAATTTCCAGGCCTCTGATTGGTCAAATTTAGTCAGAGCTGACAGTTGTCGGTGGACAAATGTTGATGAAATGCCCCCCTGATCTCCCCTTCTTTGCACCCTTTCTTTTCTTCTTCCTCTTTCTTGTTCCCTTTTAGCTCTCCTCTTTCACTTTCCCTTCTTCTCTCTTTTTGTTTTGGCTGAGGCGGGGGCAAGGGCCTTTTGCCCCCCTCCCCGATCTACAAGTCGTTGGCGGGAAAATTGCAACTGATATCCCCCATCTTTTCTTTTCTTCTTTCTGTTTTTTTTCCTTCCCTTTATCTCCTCTTTCCTTTTTTCCCTTTCTTTCCTTCTCTCTTATTTTTGTTGATGGGGGGTTGAGAGACAACAGCCTGGGAGGCAAGACCTTTCGCCCCCGCCGATCTCCTTCTTCCCCTGTTGGTAATCCAGTCGATTTCACAGATCAGTGGAGCGAAAATCACAACGTAGTAAAGTGCCGATACAGAGCCGGTGCAACAGGCGAGAACCAAGGTCAAGTTAAATTCTCTGGATAATTATACTATTTACACAAACGACAACATTTTTATTAGCATACAAATATATGACGTCTTTCAAAATAAAACTGTCAATTCATTTTTTTTTCTCACTGCATTCTCTGACTCGTGTCTTTTTACCTTCGGAAATACAACAAAATGAGCACAAAGAGAGTATGAGCGAGTCTGTGAAATGATTCTACGCTTGAACTTTCACAACTCTATGCGCAGAGATTTTTGACTGTATGTGTGACAGCGTTATCTATCATGAACCATGGACTTATAAACTAAGATACTATAGAAGTGTCGTTTGTTATTTCTTATGTTGCATATATTCGTCAGACTGATATTCAGGGGGGCTCGTTCTCCTTGTGCATGGTAGTCGGAATCCAGGAACATCATTCCATCGCTTTCTTCGTAATTCTGAAGGTGAGTTATCTTTCTGTACTTTAATTGCTGAAAATAAATAGCCTACTAGTACTAATCTGTATTTTGAGTAGTAATATTTATTTGCATTCAGCCTTGGGTCAGCCTCATTTCTCATTTCTATTCTATTCTTTTCTACTCTATTTGGACTCACCAAACAGCAGCAAGGTAGACTGTAATCCCTCCAAAATTCCAGTGCAAGACTCCTTACTTTCACAACAAGAATGTCTTCTATTACGCCTATATTACGCTCTCTTCACTGGCTACCTGTCCAGAAAAGGGTCCACTTCAAAATGATGTTACTTGTTTATCGGGCCCTCCGTGGAATTTCGCCACAATATATTAAAGATTCACTACACCCCTACAATCCAACTCGTACTTTAAGATCTGGAAGTGATAATTTGCTGCAAATTCCCCATTCCCATCATTCATGGGGAGACAATACTTTTTCGCATGCAGCAGCCAAATTATGGAATAAGCTTCCCCATCACTTCGCTGTATTGCAACATACTCCACCTTACCTATTCCATCTGTAACCCAGTATTTACTTAAGTTGTATAAGTTTAATTTACTAAATCCATAATCAATCATTTATTTGTATATACATCTAAACTTAATTAGTTATCACCCTTTAGTCTCATTGGCTGCCCGTGTTGGGCCTGGTGGCCTCGGATGCTAGAGCTCCCGTGAATCATATGCTGACTGGGCTAGTCCCTTGAATTGTCAGTGAACGGAGCAGCTGGAGGGCACCGGGCTCCACCGGGCGGGGCTGAGGATTGAAATGGGTGTTGCAAAATTGTTTTTTTAGTTTCTGATGGTATATCTCTATTATCAAATAAACATTTACTTTACTTGTACTAAAGAGAACTGTTGCTGAGCTAGCGCCATGAGCGTCCCTGGACGGTGTGAGCGCTCTATAAGTTTACACTATTATTATTACTCATGTCCTTGCACTTAACAATAAGAAAACAAACAGTCTATCGTTTTATCCCAGTTAAATTAAGTAATATGAAAGCCAAAACTTTAGTGTGTATACATAAATGAAGTTGACCCTCGAAATAATCAGGTCCCTGAAATAATTGACCATTTTTAAAGCTTTGATTCGTGTTTGTTCTAAAGACAAAGTAGGCCTATGGCGTTAGTAGTAGTGCAAATATATTTGGAAAATTTTCGTAATGTAACCAAATTTAAAGCATACGTATTTGTGAAGTGCTTCAATACGAATGATTTCATTCACCTGTTTTTGTTATACATTACTCGTTGCTAACATTGTGGCTTGCTCTACCTAACTGCATAATGCACTTTGCATTCTGACGCCCAGACAGATAATTATACCCGATGGTCCTAGGAAACAGAGAGTAATCATTTGAAATTATGCAAACTACTACTAGGAAGAAGAAGAAGATAAAGAAGAAGGAAGAAGAAGAATCATTTCAGCGATATCAGTAATCATTTTCGCTTTATGATCGAGGCATAAACATGCATATTATATACTCCGTGGTAAGAAGGAAGTAAGCGAGGAAAAGGAAGGCAATGACAAGAGAGAGAGAGAGAGAGATAGAGATGTTTCTTCTTTTCTCTTTATAATATTTCAGCAACGAATTGAGAGTTTTGGTAGACGTCCTGGTTGTATTATATGGGCACATGACGTATTGCAAAGAGAATTATGATAATAAGAATAAGAATAAGAATACAAATAATTATAAGCATAGTAACAATATTAATAATAACAATAATAATAACTAGACTTGAATTCGTCACTTCGACGAATTAGGTGATACGTATATGCTAATGATTTACATAATGAAGAATGCATTTTCACGATTTCATATTGTTATATAAAATGCTTCTACCGTTATGATCTATCCATATGTCAAGTTTCTACTGTTTAGCCTTGATCATTATGGATGTATGGAAGATAGATTGAGACAATTTGACCATTGACCCTGGACAACAAACAGTTACACCTTTGACTCTAATTGACATAATGAGGCATACACGTTGCATATTCCGTGGAAACAATGAAGTAAGCGAGGGAAAATGAAGGCAATGACAAACGAGAGAGAGAGAGAGAGCGACAGAATATGGCCGGGTTCAAATTAAGTTTTCATTCAATAATTAGACCCAGTACTGAGGATCTTTTTATCTGCCATGTTTTTGTTATTTGACGGCTTTTGACGCTACATAGAAATGACGTCGTTTCAGCAACGAATTGACAGTTTGGGTAGACATCTTCAAGGTTTCAAGGTTTCTTTTATTTCCACATAATATAACAAAATCAAATGAACATGCAATACATACAAAGATACAACAAATAATTATACAATTATTGTTCAAATAAGTAATTTAAGATTGGCACATTGGTGAAAACATAGTGGAGGAGTCTATTAAAAAAGAATGGCTTGTATTTTATAGACCCCTTGAGAATAAAAAAAGGTTACAAGTGCCCTGTAGTATAAATTTTTAAAAAATATGTATTAATGCTTAGGTAATCCTACACCGCCCCCCACGCTACAAAACAAAAAGGTTATCTTTAACATTGGTGTTTACAGATAATTTCTACAGATGTCGGAAATAATAGCAATTGATGATCTTTCTAGCAGAGAAGAGAGATAGAGAGAGAGAGAGAAGTAAGAAAGAGAAAGTGGAACATGAAGCATGAAGGAAGAAGGACGGGGACATTACACACTATGGTTACTTTTGCAATGTTTTGATATTATCTTACTAATAGGTTTATCTTTTATTTTTTATTATTTTTGTTCCAAAAGCTGTTATCCCTAAACATGTTGACGTTTTAACAAATGTATCTATCTAGAAGTAATTTTTTGAGTTTACGTTTAAATGAAAATATAGTAGGAGCTGATTTAATATTATCATTCAATGAGTTCCATAGCTGTGGTCCGGTATATGTACAAGTCTTTTGAGCAGTGACGGTTCTGATCTGTGGTAGATGAAACTGGTCCGATTGTCTAGTGGGGTACTTGTGTACTTCATTGTTTTTTTTAAATAATTGCAACAAGTTTTCTGGTAATTGATTTTTGTCCAAATGAAACATAAAACAACCGAGATTATACAAATATAATTCATCAATTTTTAAGACCTTATTATTATAAAAGAGAGTGTTAGTGTGAGAACGATAGCTTTTGTTGCAAATGATTCTCATTAGCCTTTTTGTAGTAGTATGAGTTTATTGAGGTTTTTTTAGTAGAGTGGCCCCATGCGAGTATTCCATAGTTCAAAATGGATATGACAAGAGTACAGTATAATATATGGAGGGTGGGCTGTGGGAAGAAATGTTTAATTTTATTAATGACACCGGTGTTACGCGATACTTTCTTACATAATTGAGTAACATGGGATTTCCAAGTCAGACGGTCATCAATTATAATACCAAGAAATTTTGTATTAGTAACCTGGGTGAGTGCATGTGTGTTGAGAATTGTAGGTTCAGGAAGTGTAGTTATACTATTGCTAAATATCATGAAATGGGTTTTATCAAGATTTAGTGAAAGTTCATTTGCTGAGATCCAAGCTACTTCTTTTAATTCAGTGTTAACAGTTTCTGAGAGCTGGTGTGGATCCTTATTGGTGTAAAATAAATTTGAATCGTCAGCAAAGAGTATAAAGGATAATAATCTAGATGAGAGATAAAAGTCATTAATATATAATATGAATAATAGCGGGCCTAGTATGGAGCCTTGTGGTACACCGCATGTTATGTAACCTGAGGTAGATGTAAAGTTGTCGATAACTACACATTGTTTCCTTTTAGTGAGGTAATTTCTGAACCACCCCAAGGCCTTCCTCTGATTCCATAATGATTCAGTTTATGTAAAAGTATATTGTGATCCACTGTGTCAAAGGCCTTGGAGAAGTCCAGGAATATACCGATGGTGTGGGAATTATGGTCAAGTGCTTTTGTAACTTTGTCAATAAACGTCAAGAGCGCATGTGTAGTATTATGTTGTTCACGAAACCTGAATTGAACCTGGCACAATATATTATACTCATCAAGAAAACTATTTGTTCTGTTGTACATGAGCTTTTCCAGTATCTTAGAAAAAGTTGTAAGTAACGAAATAGGACGATAATTACTGATTTGGTGGGTGTCACCCTTTTTAAATATTGGGACAACTTTGGCGATTTTCATTTGGTCGGGCACTACACCTGAGGATAGAGATGTATTATATATATGTACGAGGGGAACAATGACTTCTGGCAAGATATGCTTTAGCAATTTATTGGTTATATTGTCGAAACCAGGACTCTTGTGGTTTTTTAGTTTTTGTACAATTCCAGTTATCTCAGCAGAGTCTGTTGGGTATAAAAACAATGAATTAGGGTTAGGTTGGTTCATATAGTCCATAAAATGTTTATTGGTATTAGGTATTTTTTCAGCTAGGTGTTTTCCAATGTTAACGAAATAATTATTTAAAATGTCTACAATAACATTAGTGTCCTCAATTAAGTTATCATTAACTTTAATAGTATTAATTGACCTCTGTTGTACATTCTTTTTGAGTACACCGTTTATAATTTGCCAGGTACCTTTCATATCGTTTTTGCTAGAATGTATTTTCGAGGCATAATATTTCTTTTTAGCACTTCTTAGTAGACTCGTTAAAAAGTTTTTGTATTTTGTGTATTTAAGTCGTGTTTGATGAGTGTGGTTTCGCTTGTATTTGTAATATAGTTTATTTTTCTTATTTATGGATCTTAAAAGGGCTTTGGTAATCCACGGCGATCTAGGATTTTTTTATAATTTGATTTGCTATATGTAGTTTCTGGGATGATTTCATTATATACAAGTGTTAAGGTCTCCATAAATTTGTCGAATGATTCATTACAATTTTCTGTTGCTAGTATATCGGTCCAGTCAAGAGAGCGTAGTCTGTCCTTTAAACGAGCAGTATCGTCATAGGTAAGAGTACGTGATTTTGGAGATGTAGGTTGTGTATATTTAGTAGGATCAGGAAATTTAGCAAAAATAGGGAAGTGATCCGTAATATCTGTGATTATTATACCAGCTTCAGGATATGGATGAACATTTGATAATATGTGATCTATAAGTGTTGCTGAGTGATCAGTTATTCTTGTCGGTCTAGCTATTAGTGGGACAAGAGAGTGTGAGAGAGTGAGGTCAAGATAGTTATAGGCCAGATTGTCATTAAGATTAAGCAGGTCAATATTAAAATCTCCCATTATGAAACATTGTCTAATTATTAAAAGGGGGTTGGATAAGATTGTTTCAAATTCATCTAAAAATACATCGCCACTGGAGCTAGGGGGTCGATAGATAATTCCAATTAAAATACCCTTTTTCCCTGGATTGAGGATTTCAATAAATAGACTTTCTAAAGCAGAATTTATATTCATGTCAGTATGTATCTTAAATTGGTACCTTGTAGAAATATATGCCGCAACCCCTCCCCCTCTGCTAGGCCTATTATTCGTAATGAGTGTATAACCCGGTAATGATAGAAGTGAGCATGTGTTGTCGGTTAACCATGTTTCGGAAAGACCAATGACTGATACATTAAATTTGATGTTTTCCAAGGTCATACGGAGATTTTCAAAATTTTTGTTTAAGCTTCTGATATTAAAAAGTAGCATGGAAAATTTTTTTTTGCTTATTGAATTTCTCTGCGAACTGCTCTTCGTTAAAATACTGGGCATTACTATTTGGTATTTCATCATTAAGGTCAAAATCATATTCGAATACAGATTGCTGTCTGTTAAAAAGATCGGCTATGTTGTTCTAGAGTCGTTATGATTTATATTTAAGTCAAGGCTCAAGTCATTGTCATCATCATCATGTAGGCCTACAGAGAAAATAGAGTCATTTTCGTCAACATGTACAAAGGGCAATATATCTGTAAATGAACTATCCATGGCGATCCGAAAAGGATGATGTCGTACATTAATAATGTATGCAAAAGTTTTTAAATGCGTGCAGAGTCCCCATAGGTGAATGAAAAGAAGTGAGAGTTGCTAGAAAGGAGAGATAAGAATGAAATAAAATAAAATGAATGAAACAACACAGTAGGAATAATACAGAAAAATTAAATAAACTGAGTATGAGTATAAAGAGAGTAAAACTAAAAAGGGAAGTGGAGAAAAATCATGAAATTGAAAGAAAAAATGACTAAAGATATCGTCAAGAAAACTCCAAAATACATGATAGATTTTGCTATCATAAAAAAAACAAAAAGGTTGACGGAGCTCCCGTTAGGTCAATGAAAAGGGAAAAAAGAGAAAAACACATTTTTGTAGTTTATCATGCAATCATAAGGCATTTGAATTTAATTAAGATAAAGATGTATAAAGATGTAGATTTGCATATTACTTTACGTGAGTGTGCTCTTTGAGCACGTGATACATGTATATAGGCAATAGCGATGAACCTTTTAATTGTAAATAACGATGCAAAATATCTATCGAACAGGAAAATAAGAGCCAGAATACGTATTCGTTGGGCTTTCAGGAAAGACAAATTAATTTTGAAGGTGTTGGTTTCGCGGGTTTGATTCCATCAACAAAAGAAATATCCGAAGTAATTTACATGATCAGAGACCCTTCTGGTCTAATCCATTAGATTAGCAGTTTACTGTTCGATATTAAACAAAACAAACAACTATTTTGGTCCAATCGAATGCACATGCTTAACTTTGGGGTTTTAAACAGAACAAGTAACTTATCATGAAAACCATTAGAGCGATTTATGTAAGAGCAACTAGAAAATAGGTGAAAAAACAGGTGGATCATCTGAAAACAGTAGTTCACAGCATTGTAATTGTGATTCAAACAAAATGCAATGGAGGAATATATGTAATGAAATGATTCATCTTATGTGAGCGTTCCCAGGTGTGTATGAAGGGAATTTAAGTTCACGAAAATCAGTACATAAATTAGTTACATGTAGCTATTCGCTTCATATGCAAATAGTGTTGATAAGGGATTTCGAAAATATTGCAGGTTAATTAATGCAGAGTACATTTTCTTACACACGGTTATTAGTTCAGTTAGCTTCGAACTATGAATAGTGATGAAGGCCTGCATTGGTTGCCATCGTGATGAAAACTAAAAAGGAATGTATCGTTGGGCACATAATATATGGAGTTGACCCGAGAGAGTTAGTACACGTATTTATTGTCAATTCATATTTATGTGCAGCAGTGGTCGTCAAAAGAGGGAGAGAGAGAGAGAGAGAGAGTGGGGAGAGCGAAAGCGAGAGAGAATTAAAAACTAGTAATAATATTTGTTTTTAAAAGAAAGATTGGGCGTATATATTCAGTTAATATATAGCACAGGAGAGTTGACAGGAGTGTATAAACTTTCTCTCTATCTCTCTTTGGAGGATAGCTTTTAATATCTTATAGGCCTACTATCACATCTGTTAGTAGTCACCATGCATGCCCTGTTTATTCAGTTAGAGACTGTGTTTTAAAAAGTCAGATTATACGTACCGGTCAATAAAGAACACGGAATGTGTCTGTGTTAATTTGAACTCAAATTACCCTTAAGAGAACTCTAACATAGTAATTTCAACATTTTGGGTTTTTAAATAAGTGATCTATATCAACCATTGCAATAGTCAATAGTTATTAACAATGATCGTATCAGAAATTGGACCAAGTTCAGATATTCGAAATCAAGTCAGGAATTGTGTACAATGAGTCGTCTAACGCATCAATGACAGTTAAACAATTGCATGAAAATCGTCATATTTCAATAGTTGCATTATTATTGGTGTACATACTGAGAACAAATGCAAATAAATTTAAAACCTAGGTTGGTCACATTCGAAAAGGGCGACAAGCACAATATTTTGGACAATTGTCAATTGAACGATATGTAAAAATGCAATGAGAATAATTCGACCATAGATTTACCAGTTAAACGATTTCAATTGGATTTGGCAGAGCCAAAATGTACATGCATGTAATTATCAAGATAAAAGAATTCGATATTTCTACATACAGTTGTAAGCTGAGATTAATGTGTGATAGCGTCATGAGATTGATTGGCATAAAGAGATGGAAAAAACCAGCATCAATTAAGTGCATTTAATCCATGGATAGTATATAATAAAATTGTCAGGTATGTATATGGTTGTTGTTTTTTCTCTTTTTAAAATGAATATTGTTGCATAATATTAGCCTTCTCGTCATGCGCTAACAGTTCAGCTTACAGACTGTGTGTTTCAGTATTATATAGATAAACACCATCAAGCAGTCAAAAGGTAATGACAATTTTGAGATTTTGTTGACGTTCTAGATAAATATTCAAGACAGAGCTTGCATGGTAGTTCATCAACTGGCTTCCACAGTCTTTCTTTAACGAAAAGGGAGACTGTTAGGATCCAGATAATTATCAAACATGATGAAAATAAAAGTAGCAGTAAAGATAGTTTACATAGTTATATTTCAAATATCGGTTAAGGAAAGGTAGCTTATTCACCACCAGCTTCGAATGGTCACCTTAACAGCTAGGACCAAATAACATTATATTTTGAGAATATACAAAGTAGTTAAATGAATAGTGATCACGTTGCCAAGGGAATTCTACATCTAGCAGAGATTCCCAGGTGTGAAATATCCAAGTAGATGTGGATACATAGATATTGGGTGAATCGGGTTCAACGAGTCTATTATGCGGAATTGAGGTAATATATGCAGTGATTTATAATTATCCGTCTGTTTATTTTGTATAGGTACATAAAGATATTTCAAGATGTATAGAAACTAAGCAACGGTACAGCTGTTTGCAAATGCAAATTAGGTTTGGCTGTAAATTTAGTTTGTGATAGAGGCAAATTAGGTATAGCTAGAAATAACGATCACTGTAGTTTCAGAATGATGTTATCATTCCCTTTTCTTTTCTTTCTATTTTTCTGTTATGGAAGGGGGAGGTAAACAGACAGTGTTGATTAGTTGACCTGGTTAAATGGGTTACATGGTTGGATGGATCATAGCAATAAATTCTTGGCACATGACGTATTGTGTATACGATAATTATGATAAGAAGAAGAAGCATACAAATAACTATAAGAATAATAATAATAACAAATAATCACTATAATGATTATAATTACGATATTTACTATAATAATAAATATAACAATGATAATAATAATGATTATTATGATGCTGCTGCTTTTACTACTACTACTACTACTATTACTACTACTACTACTACTATGAAGAAGTAAATGAAGAGGGAGAGGTAGGAGAAGAATCATTTCAGCGATATTAGTGATTATATTGTCAATGATTGAGGCATACACATACACATTACATATTCCGTGGTAAGAAAGAAGTAAGCAAGGGGAAATGAAGGCAATGACAAACGAGAGAGAGAGACAGAATATGGCCGGGTTCAAATTAAATTTTCTTTAAATAATTAGACCCAGTACTGAGGACCTTTTTATCTGCCATATTTTTGTTATTTGACGGCTTTTGACGCTATATACATAGAAATGCCGTCTTTTGTCACCAAATATTGTTCAAATAGCATTGTAGTGACGATGAACATTTAATGCAAAGTCGTAAGCCATGACAATGTCAATTGCTATCTCGCTCTGCTAAATAATCCGAACAATAGAACCAACCAAGTTAAATCAACTGTTAAACGAATTTATCATGAGTCCTGACATTTCAATTTGTTACTGCACGTCATAGTAGTATTAAAGAGCAGCAATGGCGAACGATTGTCGCTAAAATTCAGAAATTGTTGCTTAGATTGCTTAAATTACCATGTGACATCAAGCTACATAGAACTATGATCGACAAACATTATATTGTCTTGAAAACAGTCAGAAAACATAGGAACTAGAATTAATAAGAGATAATGCGATCATGTAAACAAGTGCATTTTGTCCATGTTAATCCTCCAGTACCAAATACCCAAGCAAGTTCCCTTGTATTGATGAGGTTCATTTATTTTCATTTTTTTGAGGGGGCGTGGTTAAAAAATAAAAACTTCTCTAACATTCCGTTTCCATGGCAACGGTCTTATTTCGTTACTTGAAATGACTCAAATTTTAATCATAATCAAACAGATATCTGAAGTTATTAGAAGCTTACTGTTCGCTTTATGTTGATGAAAATAATAATATTCCCTAAAACGTTCAAATATTTCCTGATCCGTTTTCATTATAATAGCCCATCGCTCAAGTGAATCACCTACCTTATGGCAACCAGACAGATCATTATACCCGAGGGTCATAGAAAACTGAAAGTAATCATTTGACATTAAGCAAATTTGTTTTTTACTTCATCAAATTGTAAACAAATTGTAAACAAGTAAACAAACAGGAGAACCTCCTAGAAATCCAAGGCTTATCACAAATTTATGCTGGAAAAAGTCACAGATTTAAAATGATATCCTGGCAAAAATTATACTCCAAATCGCACGAATTGAGTTTGAAAATTCGATTTTTCTTCAGCTTCGGAGGGGGGCATATCCCCCATCAGACTCCTCCCCCCTGTCGCATAAGGCGCCGCTAAATTTTTTCTCACGAACTGCCCCCCCCCCCCTTTGCCGCCGGCTGGATCCGCCCCTGGTTACTGCCATAGATCAAAGCTGTTGCAATTTAAAAAGAAGCCTTGAAATATTTGATTTATTATATGTGTGTGTGGTTTTTTTAAGAAACATGTTCGGTAATACACTGATTAGAAGAAATCTCAAATGTTATGAATAAATCAATTATTACTATATTACATGATGATCAGTATCTATAGTTGAATATGTAAGTAAAGGGATTATATTTAAATATACTGTACTTTCAGTTTGAATTCAGTTTGTTCAAAACATAATTTAATCAGGTGTTATGGTAAGGATTGCTAACAAACATGACAAACTATATTATTGAACTCGAATCGTATAGCCCGCAACTTCCGAGTTATTTCCTGATCGAATGTTTTGAGCTTGCTACAAAATGGTGCTCAGCAGCTGTTAAACCATAGTATTCTAACCACTCTGGTTAAACATTGTCTACCACAAACTCCGAGATTTCAAGTATAAAACATGATTATCGCCGAGTTGTAACATTACGACTTAATGACATTTTGTATTCACTAATCAGGAGATATTTCATACTCTATGATTCTCTATCTCTATTTCAAGTGAAGATGCGTTAACTGAACATGTTTTTTCTTTATCGTTAGTATGAGGTGGACTAAGACATTTAATTAATGATAAATGGAATGTTATCATACTAACCGGTATGGTAAATGGAATGTATATTATTGTGAGATTTTTCAGAGTTATCATAATATTCAATATCTAGATGGTCACTTATTACTCACTTACATCCATTTTATTTATACTTTATATAATATTTTATATAGTTTCATTTTAACAATTACAGCCATGACTTACAAGTTGCCTTTTTTTGTTTTGTCTTACCAGTGTCACAATGGATGGACACTCAATATTTTGACGAAAGTGATGAAACAAATATCTTAAAATATACCAAGACAGTGTACCACTGTTATATTAGTGATAATTAATAACAAGACAGGTACATGTAGTAACTAATTTTAAACCTAACTGTTGTTAGGATTAACATTTCTTGAAGAGGGCCGGGGTAGGAATTATAGGACACATGCTCATGCGATAGTTGCTCCGCTGTAAATGTCTTCCACTAACCATGCCAGCAGAGTTATCAACTTCAACCCAAATTTAAAACAAACCTCACCTTACGCTAACACTGACATAAAAACCACACTGCATGTTTAACCGTATGTCATTAAATAACGATGGTGATGATGTCAATAATAAATTATGATAATAATATTATAATAATAATAATCAGTATATATCATCATCATCATCATCGTCACCTTGGACCATTTAATACACGGTCGTCATGACAACCATAAACATACTCTTAATATATTATTAACAACGTTGGCGATGATGGCGATGATGATATGACGACGATGATGATTATGATGATGATGATGATGATGATGATAAACAATTATGATGATATTGCTAACAATATTATTTACTTTCATTGTTATACTAGTTATCAACCTTATAGACGGTAATTACTCACTTGCTGAAATAGACCATGAAGGCTGTCGTGATTGTTGAAAGGAGCGCAGCTCTTCTTCTTGCTTGCATTGAAAATCTGGTCCATGGGGGTGTCATCTTTGGCTGGCCCTCACTCGTATTCATCCTTATACAGCTTGGCTATTTCAGTGAACTGTGCAACAACACCGGCGAAAACCGTACATTGTCTTCTCTGAATGTAAGTGTTTGATGTATCTCCCATTGTATTTGTCGGGCAAGTCCAAGATATATTGTGGTCATTGTGGTCGGCCATACGATATAGGAGACCAGCCAAACATAAAAAAAGGCTCTAGAAAAATAATGCATGGCATTTCGGGGGTAATGCATGGCATCCATGCTAAAAACCCTAGCAAAAATACAAAGGAATACGAAAGGGTTGCATGCCACGCGCTTTATTTAATACTAAATATGTCAAGTTTTGCTCACAATGTAAAGGGAAAAATTACCGGTACCAGTAGAAGTGGAATCTTTGGAAAGAAAAATAATACAAGCACTGCCAAATTTGGTTGACGCATTGTTGTGAAACAATGACATCCACTGACAGTGCTTGTATTAAATAGCGTAACTTTTTCATAAATTGTATTATGCAAGAGCTTTAGGCGAGCTGTACTCTATAAACGTCAGATTGAATACAAAAGAAACTTCCCACTCACAATTTTTCAGGCGTTTCCACTGACTTGCTAAACACAAATACGAAATGTTTAACACGCAGTTTCATTGTTGGTTCTCGACGAATGTGAACTTCTACTTTGCATCACAAAATATTCCTTAAAAACAAAAACCTCTCTGCCAAATTCGTCAATCTTCGTACAATTTTCCACGTGAAAAGATTTTCATTTCCGCTGGTACCAGTGAGTTTGGCCTTACATTATTGGAAGTATATGCTAGTCCCTTTGGTGGTCCACCCTGTATTCGGGTTCAGGCTGATTATATTAGTTAGGTACACAGACGGCTCCAACAGGGAAATTGTATTCACCTATTTATTAATGTAGATTCCGAAGTAAAATGTAATGTTTAAAACGATGCCACCGACTGGTGTTTGGTGTTTAACATATAACACTATGAACAATACAGTGCAAATTGTATACGTCAAGACCCACAAAAGATCTCAAGGGCGTTGCTCAAGAAGGGTCCAAAGAACCAGCAACTCTAGACAGTCAAGAGGACTCCTTTAACCTATTTTCTGGGGTAAAGGGAACACAGTAAATCTCTATTTCGGGATCAACACACACTGATACATTGTGGGTATGACGCTATGATAGCCAAATTGGCCCCTGGAGCCCTAAAGCTATTCATTGGAACCCAATAGGAATTCTTGAAAAATTGAGTATTTTACTGACTAGAATATTAAAACATATTCTATAAGATGTGCTGAATCCATTGATGATAGGTTTGGATTCCATATTATACACTGCGGGCACCTACACCTTCCATCACAGTGCTTAAGGTCCATTTTCTTGATTAAATCGTACTCATGTGGGCCCACCGAAGGGCGGATTGTCTTGCTTGAATAATGTTAGTGATCATTAGTTTATAATATTGCTTGTTCATTCGATCTCATAATAAAGAAGTATGTATAAATTACCTATTTTCGTAATTCCAGCTTTCCAGGAGAAATTTTGAATGCTAAATTCACAACTTGAAAACACCTCTCCGGTGCATGTGAAAGAATTCGCATAACAGTCTCACGCATTGCTTTATCATTTATGTGTGCTCCGAATTATACAAACCTGGACGAACATGCCTAAAACCTTGATAGGTACTTATAAAGTAACCACATAGGCTTATAGCAGTATGAAGTCAGTGGACACCTGGGCAGTGAAATATATTTCTTGATTTTTGTTCGATAAGCCCGTAGAAAATATGTTGGACAAGGCATTGTAATGGTGATGGGAGGTAAAGGAGCCCATGGTATATAATTTGTTATCAACGACTATCATCAGTGGGTACTACACATCATATAGTATATGTTTTAATATTCTTGTCAGTAAACAAAACCAAAAGAAAAGAAGATTTTTCACGCATTTCCTATTGAGTTGCGATGAATAGCTTCAGGGCTCCCATGGCCCGATCAGGTGCCCAAATACTCATGTAATATCGGTTGAATTCACAAGTATCTTTAGTTTGACACACATATAAATGTGTGTTTGGGTACCTGAGACATTATTTGGCTTTCAAAACCTCATACCCACAATGTATCATTGTATTTTGATACCGAAATAGAGATGTACCTGGATCCTATAACCCAAGAAAATAGGTGAAAGCAGTCTTCTTGTTTGTCTTGAGTTGCTGGTCCATTTGGAGCAAATTCAGGGCCCCTGTGGTCTATACCATATTTCACTGTATTGTTTATAATGCGTTTTGTACACCAAACGAACCTTTTCAGTCAAAATATTTGTTCTGAAATGCATATAAACGCTGGTGGGCCCCTACAACATAACATATGGACACTTTAGGCACCGATTTTTATAAAAAATCAGTCGGAGGCATCGTTTTAAGCATTACGTTTTACTTAGTAATCCACATTTAAGAAAAATAGGTGAAAACCATTTCCTTGTTGGAGCCGTCTGTTTACCTTACTAGATGGCAAACCTTGTTCTACACCTTTTCAAAGGCAGCAAGCAAAACATGTCACGGTGTACAATCCATTTTACTTTAATGCGTCTCACTCAATGACAAAATATTGTTTTGTGGTATGCTGTTATCATTGTTTGCTGTCTGGTCGACCACACATCATTGCAGATGAAGGCCATAGCTTGCGTATATGAAAGAATATAAAACAGGCAGGCGCTCACCCAGGCGCTCACACCCCCCTGCTGTGTACAATAGTTGGTATTCATAAGTCAGCTTTACATACATTTGGTGACAGTACAATTATTATATACATGTATGGTTCGCAAAGGCTAACTTCGAATCACCCGTTATCATCGCGTTATGCGCGACCGTTCCTGAAACGAAAACGGATCGAAAATTACGTACGTGTTATGCATGACAAGTCATAAGCCGTGTTCACACGATGTCAATTTTGGTCGGCGTAAAGGTCGTGTTTAGAGCTAGTCGGCGTAAGTAGTGTAAGGTCGGCGTAAAGGTCCGCGTAGTGACCGTTTGAACAAAATAGTCGTGTTAGCTACGCCGACATTTACGCCGACTAATTTACTCCTGGATTTTTCCAAGTGTAACGCACTAACACGACTAGAGGGTAGCGTAAGTTGACCGTGTGGATGCTCTCACTTGGCATTTTTCACACTGGCAAAATTTTGCTTAACCCCGGACTATAGGTGGGGTTAAAGGGGGGGTCTTAACCCCACCTATAGTCCGCGGTTAAGCTTATTCCACTTTCTGTTCAGACACGTATTTACCAAAGTGGGTTAGCCCCACCTATAAAAACGGGGTTAGCTGGCCCTGCAAAATAGCAGAGCTAAACCTAACAGACGCGGCGTCGATAGAAAAATATTAATGAAATTTAACGGAAAAAACCGACAGTCCCATACAAAACGCACTGATTCAAAATGGCGATACGGCAAAGCTTGACGAACCTAGTTACAGTAACCGCGCATTACGTAATCGCCGAAACTGGCCTATTGTGGTGCTAACTCCGCAAATGCGGTGCCAAGCAAATGAATGAGAACATAAACGAAACATAGTCCGGTAATACGCAATGGAGCGAATTAATGATTATTCACGCTATATAGCTAGTACGGGGCTAACGAACTGCAGTGAGTACAGTATGAATTTTCTTATTCCGGGCTAGGCGCTTAAGGGCCTATCTCACTGAGCGGCGAATGTTTGCGAACGTAGCGACTTTGGAATCACCAACTTTTCAGGGTTCGCCTTTGCGACATTTAGCGACTTTTAGCGATGTTTGCGAAAGCGTTTGCGACAAGAAAACTGTTTGCGACAATGAAAAGGTTTGCGAACTTTCTTGCCACCTTTAACGAACCATTTGCAACATTTTACGAACCCTGGCGAAACCCCAAATTCGCTACATTCGCAAGCATTCGCCGCTCAGTGAGATAGGCCCTTTAAGGCCCTATCTCACTGAGCGGCGAATGCTTGCGAACGTTGCGGATTTTGGATTTTGGGATCAAAAAGAACTTCAGCGACACCGTCTTACAACCGTTTGCAAAGGCTTACGTCTGTTTTGCAAAGGCCTACGACTGTTTTGCGACGGGAAAAACTGTTTGCGACAATGAAAACTGTTTGCGAACGTTCTTGCAACCGTTTACGAACCCTGGCGAAACCCCAAATTCGCTACGTTCGCAAGCATTCGCCGCTCAGTGAGATAGTGAAAAGGCAAACAAGTTAGTCCTGGGTTAAGGATAGGACGGGGCTAAGCAAAACAAGTGTGAAAAGAGTATCCTGGTATCTGTGACCTTTGACAAGGGTTGTATGACCTAGCATTTAAAACTTCCGGGGTCAAACCTACGGTGTTTACCACATGCGAGTTTTGTGATGCCTTTAGATTGATTTTTAGGGTTTAGGAATATGTTTGTTTACAATCGAAAATGAAAATTTGATTTCGCGCCGTTTAGAGGCGGGCTGGGTTGAGGTCGGCTAGTGCGGGCGCCACCACTTCCGGAAGTTACGCTGAGTAAGACTGGGTTAGTGGAAGGTCGTTTTAACTTAATCGTGGCAAGTTGGTCCGAGTAAGAGCATATGGACAACTAATGGTGAAAGTAAAAAAATTATGGAATATTTATTGCTGCAGGGAAAACTTACGCCGACTAGTAGGAGCCACGTCTGAACATGGCTATAATGCTTGTCCTCAGGCTAGCAACAATTAGTGTATGCAATTCACATTCTGAATATTGAAATACAATTATTCTTAACAAAATGGAATTGTAACGAGGCACGGGAGGGCTTTTCGTCATGTAATAAAGGCCAGGATCATGATGATAAATTGTCGGGAAGTACATGTAAAAGTCTTCTGTACATAAACTTAGAGGTTCTGGAGGGGTGGGGTAGTCTTGAAGCACAGACTCTAACATAGCCTATAGATCTTTCCGTCTCTGGCTGTGCAACGGCCTAATTAGTACAGAGCCTATTGTAGTATCATAATTAGACACTGTTACGCACACGGAATACGAAAATGCGAGCATTCCAGCGTGGGGTCCGGGCAGGGGCGTCGCTAGAGGGGGGTTGTGGGGTGGGGGTGCGACACCCCAGACCTATCAGGATAGTGTCTGTAAAATTGCGCTGCCGTCGGGAAAAATGAGAAAAGGGGGAGGGAAAAAAAGAGAGGGAAATAAAAGAAAAAAAGAAAAGGAAAAGAAAAGAAAAGAAAAGAAAGAAAGAGAAAAAAGAAAAAGAGAAAGGAGAAGAAAAAGGAAAAGAAAAGAAAGGAAAAGAAAGAAAAAGAAAGAAAAGAAAGAAAAGGAAAAAAACAGAAAAAAGAGAAAATGAAACAAAAGAAACGGGGGATGAAAGGAGAGGAGGGGTGGGAGTAAGACAGAAAGAGAGAGAGAGAGGAGGGAGTGGGGTTGTTGGGTGGAGTCATCTCGTTGAGGGAACAAGAAAGATACGCATAGATATGTTGCTGTGTCGGGTTAGCTGTGTCGGTTTTCTCGCTCGATTCTCGTGTACTATATCAATGCAGAAGTTTGAACTCGGTGTATGAGATGTATAATGTCGGTCGGCCGGCGAAAGAAAAGAAAGAAAACGAGAAAAGGAAAAACAAAACAAAATCAAAGAGAAAATGAAACAAAGAAACGGGGGTGAAAGAAAGGAGAGAGAGGGGGTAAGAGCATGATAAAGGAGGGGTGGGAGTAAGAGAGAGAGAGGGAAGGGGTTAATTGTTGTGTGGAGTCACCTCGTCGAGGAGCAAGAAAGATACGGATAGATATGTTGCGGTGTCGGGTCAGCTGTGTCGGTTTTCTCGCTCGATCCTCGTGTACTATATCAATGCAGAAGTTTGAACTCGGTGAGATGTATCATGTCGGTCGGCCGGCGAATTATTTTTTCATACGAACTGTGACTTTTTATCTGTGACGACTTCGAGAGAGACTAAAACTATAATACTTGTATTTTCTCGAAGTTTCACCAGCAATCATTAAAAATCATTGTCAATTGTCATTGTCAACCTTACTATAACATCAGCAAAAGAAAAAAGGAGTTCCAAAATAGCAGCTTTGATCTTCGAACCCGGGACATTTGTGCTCAAGCGCAGCACTCGTATCAATTACGCCACACCAAAAAGTTTCATATGCTAATGCACATTAATTGATATAGCTACGATGCTGACTAGTCTTAACGAAATTAACCGTATATTTATGAGGTCGAGGAAATAGGGGGAAAAAAGCCAACCGTAGATTTCAAGATTTTGGGGTCGGTCGCAAAGGGCACTACAACATCTTTTTTTTAACGCCTTATCGTGATTATAGATTAGCACGACCATCGACGGAGACAGCTCAGAGAGAGTATCAGATTACCATGTTAACCATACATGTCACGTGCAGGACAGCCGCCTGCAACTTGTCTACTCCTTGGCAGTGGCTTCACAAACCATCTCTATGTTTCCGCTTGGCTTCTTCTTCGATCGCTTTGGAACTAGATCGTCTAGGCATCTGCTCAGGTGAGGTTCTTAACATTCTCTCATTTATCATATATCAAGTTTAAAGATTTCTTCAATACAGTTTGTGTTAAATATAGGAAGCCCCCAAAACAGGAACCTTTCAGCTAACTACGCACCATCATTCATAAATGAATAATGCAAATTTTTAAAACTTTACATCGGAGAGCATGGATACTTATTTTGTATTGCATTTTTCCCCTTTTGATCATTTTTAGCTTCTTGTTACTGATCGGCTATTTAATGATGGGATTCAGCTCTCCTCTTATCCCCTTACTCTTATTCCCTGGGACCATTAGCTTTACTGTGGCAGGCTCCTTACTCATCTTCTCAACGATGCAGGTCAGTTTATCGGTTAGGTTTTCAATGTGAAATATTTGGTTTTAATTTTCCCCTTTTCTTCGTTTTCTCCTTTGTGTTCTCCCTCTTCTTCATTTTCTGCTCTCCTTTTTTCCTCCTCCTCCTCCTCCTCCTCTTCTTCGTTTTCTTCATCTTCTTCTCTTCTTCTTTATCATCATCTACTTTTCTCTATATCATCATCATCATCATCATCATCATCATCACCGTCGTCGTCATCATCCATCATCATCGCCAACGTTATCTTCATCATCATCATCACGACCAACGTGATTATCATCACCATCATCATCATTTTCGTCATTTTAAGACATTTTTGGCTTGCACCAAGTGGATAAAGATCACATGCTCGATATTGAAATTGAAAAGTCAGATTTGAATCTGTCATCTATTTCTTGCCGGGCAGTGACTCTACCACCAAGCCTATCACTTGTCCATGGCACAGTCACGATGAACTGGAACTACCGCAGCTCTCATTCTAACGTATTAATATCCATCTGTCCGCCATTAAGACAATAGCTTTGAATTTCAAGAATTTCATCATCATTCATCGTCATCATCATCATAACAACATCTTGAGAATTATTTAATACTGTTTATTTACTTACATGATTGATATTTCTTTTCCCCCAAGAATGTCACGAATATGAAAATACAAACTTTAACCGTTCGCATTGGCTATCGATTGGATCCGCTAGTAAATCATTCGGTTTATGATCCATGGATTACACGCAGGTCGCGCTAACGTGACCCTATCTTTTGTAATAAAGATGTATGGTTCTTTTTCTTCTTTATAAATACAGATTGGTAATGTTTTTCAAGGAAGGAAGTCTACTGTCATCTCATTGATCAATGGCATGTATAGTTCATCAACGATTGTCTTTTGATAGCTAAGGTAAGGAAGATTTTTCAAAGAAATGCTAATTCGCATTGGCGTAGCTTCGGTCAAGCCGTTGGGAAGGGGGTGCACGATTATCTTTGAGTGACATCTGCCTTCTCAGGTAGGTGAAATGCGAGATAACAAAACCGTCGAGTGAGGGGATGTATGGAAGGGGTCGTACCATCTTCTTCTTTTTCTCTCTCTGTCTCTCTCTCTCTCTCTCTGTCTCTCTCTTTGTTTCTTCGTCTTCTTCTCTCTTTCGTTCTTTCCTTATCTTATTCTTTTTCCTATTCGTTGGGAGAGGGGGGTAATAAAATAATGATAATAATAATCACACTATTATGTATAGCGCTTAATACTACGATTCTAAGCGCTTTGCGTTGTAATTATTATCAACCCGGTCATTGGATTCAATTGCTCATCCGCACATGATTAGTGCACACTCTCCGCTCCCCTGGGAGTATTCCGGCCAGGTGCCTTTTTACACGCGCACACATGCCAATCCAACCACGTTCAAGTTCGCATCCTAACGGGTATCCATTTAACGCTTGAGTGGAGAGTTTCAAATGTAGATTGTTGCCTTGCCAAAAGACATAAGTGCCGCGACAGGACCTGAATCGCGAATCATGTGATCCACACAGGGGCGGATCCAGCCGGCGGCAGGAGGGGCCCAATTCGTGAGAAAATATTTAGCGGCGAATCGGCCAGCCGGTGAATAAGCAGGGGGGTGGGGGTAGGGAGTAAGTCCTTACCACTTTTTTCTTCCAATTGTTGAAGAAATATTTAGCGGCGACTCAGCCAGCCGGTGAATAAGCGGGGAGGGCAGTAAGAGCTTTTTAAAATATTTTTGGGGTCCAATTTTTAGGAAATCTTTAGTGGCGCCTCGGCCAGCCGGTGAATAAGCGGCAGGGGCGGATCTAGCTTTTTGCCAAGGGGGATGTTTTCCTGGCATCTACTAACACAGGAGACCATAAAAAGCAGTGCATGACAACGTCTTTTTTTAATCGAGGAACAATTTGACCCAATGACGATGCAGAGCATCGTCCACGAGCCGCGAGGCGATTTTTTTTTTTTTTTTTTTTTGGGGTGCTATTTTGAACCCCGTAAGTGATGTTTTCCTGGCATCTACTAACACAATGGAGACCATAAAAAGCAGTGCAAGATAACGTCTTTTTAAATCAAGTAACCGTTTAAACAGTTTGACCAAATGACGATACGGAGCATCGTCCACGAGCCGCATAGCGGCGAGGCGATTTTTGTGTGTGGCTATTTTGAATCCCCGTAAGTGATGTTTTCCTGGCATCTACTAAAACAGGAAACCATTAAAAGCAGTGCATGCTGATAACGTCTTTTTTAAATCAAGTAACAGTTTAAACAGTTTGATCCAATGACGAGCATCGTCCACGAGCTGCGTAGCGGCGAAGCGATTTTTGTGTGGCTATTTTGAACCCCCTGGCCCGCAAGTGATGTTTTCCTGGCATCTACTAACACAATGGTGACCATAAAAAGCAGTGCATGATAACGTCTTTTCAAATCAAGTAACAGTTTAATACACAGTTATATCCAGAGTTATCATAACTTGTGTTTGGTTAAGTTACCAGATGAGTTGAATATCTTGCACCTTCTTTCCGATCCAGTGTGCGTTCTTTGGCGGCCCAAGGGGAGTAAGAGCACTATTTGGGGGCACAATTCGTGAGAAAATTCTCTTTTTTTTCTTTTTTTTTCTTTTTTCTTTTTTTTTCTTTTTCTTTTTTTGGCCGGGGCCCCCGTGGATCCGCGCCTGGATCCACATTCCAAAGTCTGGTGACGTATCCACTAGACCACGACACCTCTACATCCGTTCCAGCTTAGCATTGTTACTGTTTGAAATACAAATTAACATAACCCATACACATCAGGAAAATGATCTGCCATTGTCGTGAGCCACGATCTAAACCCCTAGACCAATATCAAACACAAACGAACAAACAAATTAAGCTAACAAGGGTCTCAGTTTCGTTTGCTTTTTCCACTTACTTATGCCGCGCCAAAAATTAAATGTCAACTTCTTAATTTCGAACAAATTATATTAAGCCTGTAAAATGATGAACGAAAAGAAATGAGTAAGTCATGAAATGGAAATAAGGATTGAAATCCATGACGACATGATTTTGATTTCTTCATCCATTTAGAAACATGTATTTAATTGTTGTTAATCTTACAGTAATTTATATGAAGAAATTACTTGGCCCTCCCTAAAGTTAGTCGACGAAATCATCCCATCTTGTCGGGGTTTATACCTGGACTAAAGTTACTTCACTTACCGACCTAACTACAGTTGTATATCAAATACGATCGCAAAGACTTTTGGATAATCAACATAAGGCAATTCCAATAGCCTTGTTTATCACCTACTGAAATGTGCATACATTGCCCCGACACATTAGGCAGTCCGGACATGATTTCTATGAAATAAAAAAAGCCAATTGCAATTCGACCTTGCGTTGATTTCTTGAAAGGCTTTACGATCGTATTCTCAATTCAAATCGCACTCCAGGCAGCTTATGAAGCAGGATTGTCCCTCCAAATCTTCTTCTCTATTCTGGCTGGATCCGTGATCCTCCTCAGCATCAACACCTTCATCATCCTGCCCGTCAAACACATCCCCTGGCCCTACCCCGACCATCATCGACTGTTCACCTGTTGCACTACGGGGACCGATCGAGACCAGAAGGGTGTCGCTGGACTCCGCAATAAAGGGGTCCTTGAGGATTCCGCCGATGATATGGGGTGTTCAGAAGAACCACACAGGGACGGAGTAGGGTTTGACTCGGTTACTGGTAGGTCGATCTGGATGTTTTGTTTCCCTGTCTCTCCCTCCTTTACGTTTCTCCTTCCTTTCCTCCTCGGTGATGTTCTTGGTCTTCCTCTTAGGCCTCTTGTTTTCGTTGTTTATCTTTTTGTGATAAATTTATATTTCCAGACCTCTTTTTCTGAAATCTGTTTTATTTGTTTGTATTGATTTTGTTTTCTTTCTTTCTTTGACTTCTACTCCTCATCCTCCTCATCCTCCCCTCTCCTTCTCCTGTTTTCTCTTCTATGTGATATTCGTGTTCTTAATCCTCTCGAGAAAGTTGTTGTTCTTCCAGTAAATTTATATTTCCTTACCTATTTTCTATTTTTGTTTATTGCTTTGCTAGAGACATGTGGTACTATTTTGCAACTGGGTCATGACATTCAATCCGACCGTCTATGCAGGCTATATTTCGCACAACGACTTCCAATGTATACAACAAATAATGAAATAGCATGAAAACATTAAAATAACAAAATCAACAGCAATAAGAATTTAATTAAGCAACTAAACTACTTAAATCCACCATCATGAAAAATAGAATGGGCATAATATTTGTCTTGCCAACTCAGATACCAACGGAGATGAGCCGACGAGTCTAAAGAAGGCCAAAGAAAGTCAAATGATGGCAGTTTCGAAGACGAGAAGAGAAGAAAATATCCGACATTTCGCTCATGTATATCATCACCGCCATTTTGGATGATACTTCTATGGCTAGCGATCCTGCAACTTCAGCTATACTTCATATTTGGTGCAATCAACTTTTTCCTCACCAGGCTAACCAATAACGACGAAAGTCTAGGTAGGAGTCTCGATGGGGAGTCTTTCTTTCTATTTCAATTAAATTTCATTGATACTTTTAGTGCACGAAACATATTCCATCGAAGCATAATAATAATAATTAAATTAATAAAATAAATAAATAAAAAATAAGCTCAAATGTTCAGACCAGATTCATTACCACATTGATTTAAGACATTTCTCTGTTAAACTTATTTTTCTTTTGTTGAAAATAACCTGGGAATAGTAGCCAATGTTTGATAAATAAGTGTATAAGCGGCGAGCTAAGCGACTGAGCTATATCCATATATGTTTATGTTAATTAACACTTAATAAAACAATTTATTATGCACTTTTTCATAGCAAAACATTTGCAAAGGATCACTACAACCTAGCGTGCCGTTCTTAAAGGACCTAGATAACCGAGGAAAGCATAATCAAGACTCAACCGTTATTGAAGTCAATGTCATTACTTTTGTGCTATTACGAAACAGATTCCATAATCTTAATGATCAACTGACATGTCATTGTACTCTTATTTGGTTGTCCTTTCACTTGTGCTCAGTCAACTGAGGAATAATGAATTTAAGGTCAGCTAGGCGTCAACAAATCATTAACCTGTCTCTTAGTACAGTATAGAGGAATAACCCCGCCCCCCACTCAGTGTTATTTAGGGTACGCATATGCGTGTTCCTCCTTTGAAAACACCCCTAAGTCCGGTGTGTAAAGTCAATTTTGTGTATGTACGAGCCGGACTTTGGTGCGTGAAAAGTACCCCTTTACCGGACATTTTGGTAACACGCATGCGGTCATTCCGACCCCGGAGTGGGGCGGGGAATAACAATCTTGTCAAATTTGAAATGTAGCCATTTTGTCTTTCAAGCGTGCCCATTTAAGCATGAATTGACTGATATACCTCTGATTTTCACACAAAACTTACATAAGAACCACGGAAATCCCCTCCTTGGAAGATTTGTTCAAAATTTGCGATTCAGAAATGATAAGGAGTTGCTCAGGGGGGAACTAACTTTTTGTGTTTTTTGTGTGTTTTATTTTACAGTAAGCCGGTACACCGATGCCTTCGCGATCATCCAGACTTTCGTGTTCTTCGGCGGGCCTCTTGGTGGTCTTCTTATGGATAGGAACAAGCTTCAGACACCCTGCTCTACCACCAGTGAGTTTATAGCACGATCGCAAGACTTTCGGGAAATCGGTAGTCCTATCCATCACATTTGTAAAAATGTGCGAATATTACAATGACGTGTTAATTAATCCGAACATGATTTTTATATACGTAATGCAATAGAGTTTTTTTTTTGCCCTAAAGTTGATTTTTCGAAAGTCTTATCGCTGGTGTTATATGCGAGTTTTCGCGTTATTTGTTTTCTCCAATCTCAACAAACATTTATTGTACATGAAGTTATACATAACATTGGCAGATTATTTTCGCGTATTATGATAATCCTAACGTAACAATCTGTTTTCTATTTGTTGTTTTTACGATGATTGCGTTGTCATACATATAATATGCAAAATTTATTTTGCAATGAATTTCTGGACACTTTGTCCTCGCAATCCTATATGCCTCTCATAAATAAGCCTACTCGAATAACAAAGACAACAGCCTCGCTTATAGATAATATATTTACAAATATGTATATCCAAGCTATTTCTGGTATCATAATCTCAGATATAAGTGACCATTTCCCAATTTATACTCACTTACCTATCTTTCAAATATCTAAAACACGGAATGGTCCTAATCCAGGTCGTCGTAAGTTAACTGGTGAAAATATTGATAAATTTAAACAAAGTTTAAGTTCACTTGATTGGTTTGAGGTTTTAAATTCTCGCGATGTAAATGAAGCATTTGAAATTTTTCTTGAAATCTTCTCTCGATATTATGAAAGAGACTTACCTGTTCAAAATACAAATAGGAACTCGAATTATAGAAAGACACCACGATCGCCATGGATAACAACATCCCTTTTACGTTCAATTAATAGGAAAAATCGTTTATTTTACAAATTCAAGTCCAAGCCGACAGAGTCAAACGAAAACAAATATAAGACTTATAAAAATACACTAGTTAGCATTTTACGTTATGCAAAAAAAGATTACTTCTTTAAACAATTTGAATTTAATAGAAATGACATTAAAAACACTTGGAAGCTAATTAACAAGGCACTTAATAGAAACAGTAATAAGCAGGATATTCAAGAGATTTTGGTCGGAAACACATGCTTTAAAGAGCCTGCTTCTATTGCTGAGAGCTTCAATGATTACTTTGTAAATATAGGCCCTAATCTTGCACATGCCATCCCCACTTCAAATAAATCATTTCATTCATTTCTAGATCGTCGAAATCCTGAATCTCTATTTTTTGTCCCGGTACAAGAGGTAGAGGTTATTGATATTGTTAATAATTTAAAGAGTAAAAGAGCACTGGATATGATGGCATATCAAATATACTACTTAAACATGTTATTTCCGAAATAGTCATCCCACTAACCCATATATTTAACCTCTCTTTCATATGTGGTGATGTACCCTTTTAATGAAAAGAGCCAAAGTAATACCTGTATTTAAAAAAGGTGACTCACGTGAACAGGGAAATTATAGGCCAATTTCTTTACTTACCTCTTTTTCCAAAATATTAGAAAAACTTGTGTATTCACGAACTATAAATTTCCTTATACGACACAATTTACTTAGTGACGATCAATTTGGATTTAGAAAAAAACACTCCACAAGTCATGCTATGTTAACACTCATTAATAAAATTGTTTGTGCAATTGATAACTCCTGTCACACAATCGGTTTGTTTCTAGACTTCTCAAAGGCGTTCGATACTATTGACCATACAATTCTTCTTCATAAACTGCATGTCTCACTACGGTGTCAGAGGGAATGCCCTTGAGTGGTTTAGAAGCTACCTTTCAGACAAAACTCAATACACCTCTGTAAATAACTTCCAGTCATCAATCAAAAATATTACCTGTGGGGTGCCCCAAGGCTCTCTTCTGGGTCCTCTTCTTTTTATACTATATATAAATGATTTCAAACGATCATCTAATATTTTATCTTTCATATTATTTGCTGATGACTCTAATATTTTTTTTTCATGTCGTGACCCACAAACTCTCTTAAATACAATTAACTCGGAATTAGTTTTGGTTCAAAGTTGGATACAAGCCAACAAACTATCATTGAATATAAAAAGACAAATTATATGATATTTAGCAACACTATTGATCATCTTCCTGGTTCTATTCTAATAAATGGTATCGAACTAGAATGTGTTCAAAGTACAAAATTCCTTGGAATTTATGTTGATCGCAAATTGACATGGAAAGTGCATATTAATTATTTATGTAAATTATTATCAAGAAACATTGGTATCATAAATCATGTTAAAAATACATTTCCTTTACCGGTTTTATCATCACTGTATACAACCCTTATTTTGCCTTACCTAAATTATGGGATTTTAGCATGGGGTAATCCTTGTAAGACTTTAATTGATCGAATATTAATTTTGCAGAAGCGTGCATTAAGAATAATCCATAATGTCTACTTTCGTTCCCACACTAACCACTTATTTTTACAAGACAACATTCTTAAAATTGATGATTCGTATTATTGGTACCTCGTTACTTTATGTTCCAACTTATTAAAAACGAGTTACCTCTCCCGATTTCCTCCATTTTTCAAAAAAATAACGAGATACATTCATACCCCACTAGACAGTCTCACAACTTCCACACTCCTCGAATGAGAACAGCTTTCGCACAAAAAACAATTACTTACACCGGTCCAGTATTTTGGAATAACATAGATCCATCTCTTAAACAAAGTACCAGTTTATATACATTTAAAAAAAAACTGAAAATTAAATTTTTAAACACATATGCATGATTGGATGTGCCGTCGTCGGTCAGCTGCATTGCTGATATTGCTGATACGTCGCTATTATACATGAATCTCGGTTTGTTTGACTCTCGACTCAATCCCTTTTTCCCCCATTTTACTGATCTAACCTCCTTTTTCCAGAGCTTTTGCAGTCATTCATTTTCCTCTTTTTTAATCTTTCTTTCTTTTTGACTTCTATTACTTTCCTCTATATTTTTTGTTACTATCTTTTATTCTTTATTTTCCCCCCTAAATTCATAATTTCTTTGCTACATATATTTTTTATTTATTGATTTTTAAGTATACTTTGTTCAAGATATATTGTAAAATAGCATCTGAGGAACTAACACTTCAACAAGCTCTGCTTCTAGTTAGTTCCTCCTTTCTCATGCTATTTCTATTATATTTGTCGTTTCATTGTATATTTTTTTTTGTAATATACGTATTCATTGTATTATGTTTGCATGAGAAATAAAAATCATCATCATCAATACACACTGAATACGTAACCATGACAAAAAAGAGAAAGAAACAATACATTGTGAAATTAAATTTATTATGCACAAGACATATTTTATAATATATATATATATATATATATATATATATATATATATATATATATATATATATATATATATATATATATATACATGTATTCGACCGTCTCTTTGCAATGCAGAGAAACCGTATGATCGCGGTCAGTTTGCCGACATGCGAGATAGCTGTCTCCCTCTAGCGGTCACAAGTCTCTCGGCAGTCGGTGCCTCGGCATGTCTCTTGATACCAAGTCTTCCTCTTCAGTATCTCACTTTTGTCTTCATCCTCATCATGAGATCTCTTCTCTTTGGGGCCGGGGCGTCGGTGACCGCCATCATGTAAGTTATCGAATTTTGACCACAAATCTTGAATTTGATTCAGGGCATATTTTGTTCTCCTGTTTTGTTAAAAGTTTCGTTTCTAGCGGTGCAGATTTCAAGGATCAACTTTGGACTGTTAAATTTTTTAGCATTAGGGAAAAATAAACAGAAAATTGAATAATTTATAGCTCAAAGAAAAGCAAATTAGGAAGTCATCTGAGGGAGTGGTCTCTCCTTATTTTAATCCTTTTTTATGATTTTATAGTCGTAGAGACCCTTGTATATTAAGTTATTTACTATGATAGCGACTAGAGATCGAAATTATTTACACATGATAAATGATATATATATATATTCAATATCAACGTATATATGTATCTTATGATTCCAGATTCCCCATGCAGTACTTCGGCAGTGTTTATGGTGCTATTCGAACGATGAGTGGTTTTGTATCCTTCCTGCAGTACCCGATCTTTATCCTGATCCAGAATTATTTTAATGACGACCCTTTCTGGGTAAGCGAAAAATCCTGTTTAATGCGGGATGCCCATTGTTTCGATTGAGTTATTGTGATAAGTTATATTTTCTTTTCTAATCATAATTATATATTTAACTTGTTTTTTAAAGACTTTGTATTTCAACAGAAACAAAAGACATTCATCTAAATTGGCATATGTATGCCTACCAAAAGATTGCCCTAATTTGTATCCGGGTTGAAATTTATTAGCTCGTTTTCATCAACCATCAAATCATCAATGAAATCTTTTGAGGTACAGGCAGTACACTTAAATATAAATTAGACGGCCTTTCCAAAGAATATTTTGTCATTCTTCTTTTCTTTAGGTGATCGTCGCCTTTATCGTAGCCGATTGTGTGACCCTCATACTGCCTATCGCCCTCTACGTCATGTCAAGAGGAAAGTCCCACGCAGCTGCAGGCGGTACGAGCGCCGATCCTGGGTCACAAAATTGACAGAATATAATTATTGCCTACTCTGTATATATCATATGGGCATTGACAAGCCGGATATTCAGTGGTTTTGTAGGCACATTTAATCTGATTTCTTCAAATGCGAGCCTCGAAGTCTTGCACATTTTGCTCCTATCCCAGTTAACAAAATATCTATTTCAATAAAAGAAAAAAATGGCTGTATTATAATTATTATTATTACTTTTGTATTATTATTATTATTATTTTTATCATCATTATTTGTATTTTAATTATTATTACTAGTATTATTATTATTGTCATTATTATTATCATTATAATTATTAGTAGTATTAGTATTAGTATTAGTATTATTATCATTATCATTACTATTGTTATTATTACTATTATTATTATAATAAATAACAGAAACAATTCTAAAGTCATATGTTTCGTAACATTTGCCAAACATGATATTATTAAATATTTGAGCGGGTTTTCTATCTAACTATCGTCGTCTATTTGAAGAAAAAATACTAACGCATTTTTCACACATACTTAACCTATGTCCCACTTAAAGATACTATGTCCCTTTGCGGCCAACATCAAATTCTGTAGAACTTTGCAGGAATCATGAATATGTCATGTATGTCCTATCTGTGAAATTTAAACGTTAGCAGTGTCCTAATATTCAAATTATGCAAGGAAACCCGTTTACTTGCTAGACTTCACTGTCAGACACTATTGAGTGACTGACTGGCTTTTTCATCTTTGGTAATAACATACATAAAATGAGCTGTAAAGGGTACATGAGCATTTGTCCACATCAATAACCCACTTCTTGTAATGGCCAACATTAACTGATTGAATCTTTGCGCAGCATAAAACGTAAGACCATTCGGTACATGCAATGGTCTGACAAATCAGACTATTACCTAATAGTCGTTATTTTCCCACTTAAAGACATTTTAAAGCCCCTTTTTATTAGGAAAGTTCTAAATTAGTATTGTCTTTCAAATGCCGTTGGAATTTAACCTGTTTATTTTTTTGGCCTGCAAATGGGACAAAGAACCTTTAAATGACCAACATTTGTACAAATATTCCAAATAAATCTTCTAACCCATTTTAGCTTTAGTGCTTTACTAAAAGATAAGTTGATAATTATGACTCCAAAGGAGATTATAAAAAGGATAATTTCACACGATGGCAACTCCACGTTGTTGTACGTCATAACCGTTACCTCTTTATGATAGTAGTAGTATTAGTAGTAGTAGTGTAGTAAGCAAATATAGGATTTCTCGGTCAATTTCGTAAGCTTTTCATTCGTTTTGATACAAAGCTCATTCAAATTCGCGAAATAAAGCTGCCGGCGTGTAAATTTCATTAAAAATAACACTTTTTTCATTTGATTTACTTATTCGGTCAATGGATTTAGCACTTGTTTCATTCAATTTAACAGCCGCTTACAAATGCGCAGTTTGCATTCATTTTCGTCAATAATGGCAAATCGGACGTCCGTACCATTCAATTTCACTTTGGGTCATTCTAAATAACAAAGTTTTCATTCATATTCGCCTATCTTTACAAACCTATGGTATACATGGTATATGCACATGTTTCTCATCTAAATTAAACAAATGAGTTATTGGTAATTGTGACTGTGATCACGATCGTGATTGTGATTCAGTGTGATGGTGATTCAGATTTTGATGTGATTATGATTGTGATTGAACTGATACTCATAGATTGTTCTTAACATGTTCAATACAGACTAAATATAATTTACACAAATATAAATGGCTTCAAAGAGATTACGAACATCGAATAAATTATAAAAAACAAAACAAAACATTAAAAATAAATCAATGTATAGAGTATTGATAGATACCCCCCCACCATTATGGTACGCCACTCCAATAAATACAACTGTAGTCTGTAAACACACACTTTGCATGCACTTATATCATTGCATATTCATAAAAAGACACTCTTCCTTAGTTCCATGCTAATTCTATATTGATGTGGTTAGGTTATATCTACTTAACACATGATCGTTCAGTTGCTGAATAGTGATGATTTAGTGGGTATACACCCCTAGTGAGGACAAATAATATGTTTGTTGCTTACCAACCCATACAATTTGAAATGGATTTAGCATGGAACTAAGCTTGCGGGGTTCTATTATGATCATACTGGGTAAGATTTACATGTTTAATTTGTCTGCAAAACGTGTGAAATTGTATGCAAAGAAACGAATTTGAATTCACGGAAGACGCTATTACGTAATCGCGAATCGTCTCGCTTTAAATTGAATGAAAATTTTACGAAAAAGAAACACGTTTTAATTCGAATGAAAATAAAATGTTTTTGAATGATCGTTTTATGAATTTATATACTAAAAAACGAATTTGAACGAAAAATAACAGCTGCGGTGACAGAATCGGCGAAATTGAATGAACATAAAATGAATTTGTGTGGCCAACTGACGAAATTGACCGAGAAATCCTATATTAACCGACTTCGAGGGTAATGGTACAAACTATCATCGCCGAGGTGATCAATCAGGGCTACTATCATCAAGAGCCGCAGGCGAGGGATGATAGTAGCCCCGAGATCACCGAGGCGATGATAGTTTGTATCCATTGCCCGAGTAAAGGAGGTTAATATAGGTTTTTGCAGCCAATTTCACACTTTTTTCATTCAAGTTCATATTCCGAGCATTTGAATTCGCGCAAATCGCACTCGCAGTGTTGAATCAGCTTTCAAATTCAAAATCCGTCATTTAAATTCACTATCCGTGCAATCAATTGTTAAATCGAGTCATTCAAATCTTAACTAAGAGCGTACATTTCGTGCAAAGAGCATTCAAATTCATCTAATGCTAGCTACGGTGCCTCGGCGGTCAATCAAATTCGTGAATGAGCAAGCATGTTTGAAATAAGTGCATTCAATTTCAAAAATATATTGCGTTTAGTTTCTTTGGGGTCTTCGAGAAATTTGTTTTGCTCAGTTTGTGAACAATGTAGGCTTCATGACATTTGCGTTATCTTAGTTCATTCCCATTTGTAAACTCTCTCGGCTAACAAAAAGTTAAACACATGAATATGTAACTTGCCATATTACTCATGGCACACACACATAACATAAAGCTGTATATAGTGTATATGAAAACTGCAGAAACTGCCTAAGAACTGTGGTCGAATTGTTTGTGAAGTGTCATGTCACTGGATCCAAAATGACACTCGGTTACTTTTTCCCTTTCAACTCATCAAATATTGTACAAATATCACACTTTTCGTGGCATGTTAAAAAAATATATATAAATGCACGTACCAAGATATGCCTAAGATGAGAACATTTCAAAAGTTTTGTTTATTTTGTGATGGACTCGGTGTTATGTCTGAGTATTGTGAAATTGTGTATGCTGATCTTAGGATGGGTGAAGAATACTTGTTCTTGTAGGGGGTGTTATTCGTGTGATATCATCAGCAAAGTGTATCTTTATAAGAAGTGTCTTTGGATCCATATATAGGTGATTGGTATTCAGCTTATCATATCTGATTAGGCCTACAAAAAACAGAGGTAAAAAAATATACAAAGAAAAATGGGGGGGGGGCTGGTAAAAAAGAAAAGGGGGAAAAGTTTAGGGAGAGAGATTGGAGAGAGACAAAGAGCGACAGAGAGAGAGAATGGGGAGAGGGTAACATGGGGGAGAGAGAGAGAGAGAAGGGGAGAGAAAAAGGGTGGGAGAGGGAGAAACAGAGGAGAGAGAGTGAGCGCGAGCGCGAGAGAGAGAGGATGGGGAGAGGGTGACATGGGAGAGAGAGACAGAGAGAGAGGGAGAGAGAAGGAGAGAGAAAGGGCGGGATAGGGAGAATGAGAGAGAGGGGAAACACAAACACATACTGTTATATAATTATACATCATACAAAAGAACAATTTAATTGAAAAAGCCTTTTCATCCAAGTTTGTGGAAATGCATTTTAAAGTAATTTTTTTTTATTGAGGGAAATGCATTTCCGCAGTACATCACCTCCAAATCACTAGTTGCGATGTTCTAAAACCCTATCAATGTTTCAATTATTTAGAATATGTTTACATATATATTGAAAGAAAGGTGTAGTACGGGATATTCATGTATATATATATGATTAGCGACATTAGCCATAATCAAATACATGATCAAAAGGCAACAACTATTGTCAGATAAACAAAGAACATTAACTAAACTGTTGAGGTTTCATTGTTTAACAGTGATTAACAATAATTCCAAGTAATCAATTTAAAGAAATCAAAGTTTCCCTCTAATCTGGAATCCCTCTCAATATTACACTAAATTGAATGCACGTAATAGGAAATTGATCACCCAAAATGAAATTGAATGCCCCAAACAGGCTCATCGTAAGCGCCGCGTTAATTTGAATGCACGAAGTAGGAAATTGTACGCACATTCGTGAATTTGATTTCACCGAACATGAAAAAGAGTGCCGATAAATGAAATTGATCGCTCGGAGTTTGAATTTGTATGCCCGAATTCACCAGCGAGCGACCTCTATGTGAATTGAATGCACGTTCATGAATTTGAATGAAAAAATTGCGAAATTGGCCGCAAAAACCTATATTTGATTTATATCCCACATCGGCAATAAGGTCTATTTAAAGTGATTTTTACATAATTAAATGAACTAGGTTTTTCGCTCGCGGAGTGACAAAAAAACACTGACATTTCGCGTAACCTACTTTGCTATGCTTATTCAATTGGCAAGTGGGGAGCAGCAAAAAAATACTGTACAAAAGTACTATTCGCAGGGTGATAGTACCTATCTATCATTGATCATGTGACCTCGTTTAGACCAATCAGATTGCAAGATTCTTAGTATGCGGGATATAATAATGGTTATTTTACCTGACTGCTAAGAAAGCATAAATGCTTGTTAGTAAGCAACCAGAGGACCGACGGCTTTAGGTCCTCTCCGAGAGACCTGATAATGAGGATTAATGCCTTACCAAAGGGCACTAGCGCATCGACTTGGTTTCGAACCCGGGTCACCGGATTGAAAAAAAAAGACAAAATCAGGACAAATCAGTGTTTATGATAACAAGACGGTGCACATGTTGGCACTACACTAGATCATAGCCTTAGCTCTACTTTATAGCATATTGATGGCATGATCCGACTATACCATACACTCTTCCCTTCGTGTAGGGTTCCTGCGCCAGTATTCAAATCTTCGTTAAATGGGAAAAATTATCAGTGGCAAAGGGGAGGGGGGGGGCACAACCGGCTTGTGTTCGCCCCACCCCCTCCAGAAACGCAAGTGACATATACTTAAAGGTAAGTGAAAAGCTCTGGTATGGAAATTGTATTTTGAGAGAAAATTGCTATGATTTATTCTGGATTGTTTATCCTGCAGTATATTGGTTGTTTGAACCAGTGACAAAAACTTACTGGGCATCATCTTCTATAAAAACCGCAACTCCCATTTGCACGTAGTGACCTGGTGTCGGGCGTCCTTACCCGGATTTCCTTATCTTTCTATGCTCGTTTCTCAGCCACTATACATTTTCTACCAAAATTGTTTGGCACATGTCATTTATTTGTAATCTTGAACATTCAGTTTACGTTTCGTTGGATTATGTATGAATTTATTTTCTATATTTACCAGAACTCAAGTTTATATTTTAGTTCTCAAGGTCCCCAGCCCTTTTTTTAACTGACAGCTTCTTTTTTTTCTTTTTTTTTAGTTGAAGAGTAAATTGGAAAAACTAGAAATTCATTTTTTACTAGTCCTTGTGTGATCATTTTCCAACCATCTTTGGTACGCAGTCTAGCAAAAGTACGTTCCCCTGACCTCTTTGACCTAGTTGGAGAGTTTCCGCCTTGCCCCGAAGACAGCGACACGCCAACGATATTAGTGGAGAGGTTCACACGGCAGTTCGTTAACTTTAAATTAAGTCGTGGTTTTAAATTTCGAAGTTATCTTGTAGATAAGGACCATGCGGACGCACTCGCATTTACAGAAGTTTAGTTTAACTCGAAATTACAAACCACTACAGCCGGGAGGGGGTGGGTACTAATTCGAAGTGCAGTGTGGACGCAATTAACTTCGAGGTTGCACCAGCTTTTGGTTAAAATGAATGCTTTGCCTGGAATGTAGTCAACTTTGAATGTTCGTTGTTTGGGTCCCGCATGAAGCCTCGTCGTTGTTACCGGGTCGATGTTTACAACTTCTAGTTTAAAACTGCGACTGTACTATGTGCTCATAGCTACTGAATGCACATGCACTACTTGTTTCTATAAAACGCAAGAAATGTTATCCAACTCGTAAATGGCTCCATTTTTAAACTGTTTTTTCCATCGCCTTTATAGGTCACTACAGTTTGGAGGAGAGCAAACAGACATTATTGTCCGATCAAGATTGAGCTAAAAGAGTGATAATTATAAAGACGAAGAAGAAAGAAAAAAGGGAAACCCTCATAATTCCGACCATGAGGGGGAGATAATGGTAAGAACTCTAATTTTATCCTCTAATATCCGTGCGTTAAATATTGGACGAGATAAACAACAGGCCTTTAGATTTATTACGATAGTGCTTCCCATAAAATTTGAAACAGGGGAATTCGTGCTAAATCATCGACCACATTTTAAACTATTTTTTAATTCTTAATTACATGTTGTTGTCAACACGCACCAAACGGCCGGATACAAGGCGAACCGTTGTAATAATACTGTTAAACGAACATCACAAAGATGGTTAATTGCTTCTACATAAACTTAACCTTCATGTTTATCAGAAGTTAAGGGCATGAAGGCGTAATAAATCAAAAACATATGGACAAAGTTCAAAGAAAAAAAAGCCGATTCTCCACAAAGTCCTGTGGAAAGCTGAGAAAATGAGGGCAAGGCCGCTTTTTTCAACTCTTTTTTATGTATTGACTTGTTCTGTTCGAGATCTAAATAGTTATTGCACAAAGGAGAAGCAATGTGTTCTTGAAAAGGAAATATAACTTTCGCTGAGTTTTTCTTTACAACATTTAGGATGTATGTCTGAGGTATAAAATTAATTCGGATGCAACTAGGTTACGCTGTTTTCACAATTCAAGTTCCAATCTTATGGATGTTTTTAATAAATGTATTTAGCTAGGTAGTGATCTGTTTCATGACATATACAAACGATAGCGGAGGGGTTATGAATATATTGCAAACATTTAAAGATTGGGTCTGAAAACACACTTGTTTAATCGCTTAGAACAAAGACAAGAACACTTCTGAATTATAACTAAAATAGATTTCAACACCGAGATATCAAATCAGAATTAACCACCCATAATACACATTCCTGGTTCACATCATCTAAATAATTAAAACTCCTCTTAAAATCATGATTGTGTCCTGAGCAAATTAAAATAAAAATGCGCTCACTATCTTGAATATCACAAAAATTCATTCGAAAAGATCTTTTACAAACTAGGAGTGTAGATGTAAAATGCGTTTCTCGGAACCGGCCATAACAACATGCTTGGACGTTCCTGATTTATAGTCGAAAGCGTGCAGCGGACTTAGCCAATCAGGAGAGTTGTTTTGTGGAGCTCCATTGTGAATAGTGTGTTTTAATACAAATACAAGATTATGCTACAAGCATGAACTGTTTTGATTGGTCGAAAGCGTTCTGCGATCTAGCAAATCATGACAGTTTTTGTCTTAACCTCAAAATGTCATCGTGGGGCATGACATTAATGTCTTAAATCGATTTACCACACATCTTTAGAGCACATACCGCGAATCATGAAGTCATACGTTTGCCTATATGCCCGGTGTGCCCTCGTATCAATGGAAGGGAAATAAGAGACCATTAAAGGAAGTAGTCTAGGATTACTTTGTCGAGAATGAAAATGATGAAAGTGAAGAAAAAAATGAAGAAAAAGGAGGAATATAAAGTTATACATCATTGTATCATTCTGAAAGATTTATTTTTAAAAAATTGTAATTTGTCATAATGACATACATGAAGTTATGAATTCAGAACGACTGAAAAATCTGACTGCGTGAAGGGAATGGAAATTTCTGTTTCATTTTGATAACAGGTTTGTAATGTTATCGTCATGAATATCATTGCAAAGAGGTAAGTATTTTTATTGTAAGATTTCATGCATTATTTAAATAGCATCATGAGAATCTCAAATCTTAAATGTTATAGCGTGAAAACAAAACGGGAATATGTTGAGAATGAATTGGTGCAATTCGCAAGACTACTCTTATAATTGAGAATTTTTTTCGCCATTTAATAAAAGCAATTACATAATTCAATAGGCCATTTTCGTGATGTAATCTTATTTCATGCATAATTTTTTGTTTAAGATAAACTTGAGTTCTGGTCAAATAGAAGAAGAAAAAAATCACAGAATCCAACGAAACTTACACTAAATGTTCAAGATTACAAATAAATTACACGTGCAAAACAATTTGGGTAGAAAATGTATAGTGGCTGAGTAATGAGCAAAAAGATAAGGAAATCTGGGTAAGTAGGCCTGACACCATGTGCTTTTTAAACACATGTCACTGTGTTCAAATGGTAGTTGTGGTTTTTATCGAAGATGATGCCAAGTAAGTTTGTGTGCGTCTGATTTTATTTCACTGGTTCAAACAACCAATCTACCGCACGATAAACAATCCAGAATAAATTATAGCAATTTTCTCTCAAAATACGATTCCCATACCAGAGCTCAAGATTAGCTTTAAGTACCATGTTACAAATTATTTCATTCACATGTTACGAATAATTTTATTTCAATAGTCAGAATGCGAAATGCGTACATTACGTGTTGTTACAATTAAATTATGCAATTCGCATTCTTCCATCAAAATACATTTATTCGTAACAGGTGAATGAAATAATTTGTAACATGGCACTTAACCAAGATTTATGTATTAAATTGTATTACGTTACGAGAATGGTCTATTGATCAATTTGTTGATATTCAATGTTATATTGTATCGTCTTGATATGAGGGATGCTTAACTTCGTGTTCAACTTGTTCAAATAAGTGAAGCTTATAAGCCCATTTTCATTTCGTCAGATTAGGTTCACTCGTGCAGCCATTACCACATGAAGCATTGGGTTTGATCTTCTCAGTATATTGTACAGTAAGCTTATCGGTGGTAGGGAGAAGGGACAGCGATAACCCTCTACGATTTTTTTTTTTTAATGAAGAAAAAAAGAGAATAGAAACAAATCTTAGGGGGAAATCCATCCATTGTAATAAGATCATTTGTATGACAGCAGAATGAGAGAAAGAGGATGGCGAAAGTTTGAAAGAAATTAGATCAATATTGAGAGAGTTATGAATGTTAGTTATAAGATTACCAAATATATAAGAATCTCAATTGCAATTTGTTCAGTGGATTGTGACGTTGTCATGGACAACCCTCCCGTCTGTCGTTCACACAAATTATATCTTTAACTTCTATTTTTCTCATAAGTACATGAACCTTCTCCCCTGGGGCATTAATCAAATATATATTATGGATGGAATTATTACAGGTTCTCCTTAAAACGAAAGACCTTCCTGTGTTATACATTTTGGAGGGGGAAAAACTGAAATTTTAGTAATTTTGTGTGTTGAAACAAATTGGAAAGTTGTCCGACACTTCGTCGCAATGAAATTACGATTCAGCAAATTTGAAGTACCCATAATTATGTATAGTGATTACAGCTTTCAAAGATCATACCTTTTGGGGGTGCGGAGTCTGATTTTGTTCAAATCTTTATCAGTCTGCTTCTCTGATTTTTCTTTCGATTAGAGCACTTTTCTATTAAGGTTGGATTTTCCTTCAATGATTCATATTCCGGGGAAGTTTTTCTTTTCCCTACCTCCCATCCCCCTCCATTAAAGAAATTATAGGGGAAGCAGTCGGGGCTCTAGAAATCATAATCTCGGGGGGAAATGCACAGGCTTTCCCCCATGATGGTAGGCTTTGGTTTCAAACAATTCGACCCCTATATCGGGTAGGTAGCGGGGAATCATGAGGACCGGAGTTTCCCCTAAATAAAAGATGAAGAGTGTATCAAGCTAAAAGACGGTTTGATTACAAAAGAAATGGAACTTTGAAATTTGAAGTGTAAATGTGAGTTTGTAAGACAAAATCCGATCTTCTTCTTCTTCTTCTTGTGCTTCTTGTCTCGATTCCTCATCTCTCTCTCTCTCTCGCCCTCTCTCTCTCTCGCCCTCTCTCTCTCTCTCACTGTAAGTCTAATTCACTCTTTCCACGTCTGGCTCCTCTTTATCTGCCCCACTCCCTCGTCCATCTCTTTTTGTCTGTTTGTCACTCTGTGTCTCTGCTCGTCAGTCTTCCTGAATGGTACCCTATCCCTCTCTCTTCTTCTTCTTCTTCTTCTTTACGTCTCCTTATCATTTTCTTACTTGTATCCCATCTCTCTCTCTCTCTCTCTCTTCCTCTTCTTTCTCTCCCCCCTCTCATTCTCTTCACTTTTCTCCTCATCAATCTCTCTCGTTTATATACAGTCAGCTAATAATAACATTTTACTCCCTTTTGTTACTCTCTTTTTTTCATCAATTTCTCTCCTTTCTTTGAATAAACATCACATCCTTCCTATTAGCTCAATCCGTTGTCTCTCTTTTAATATAAACTTATGTATATAGCTCTCCCCTCCCTCCCAACACCCCACCCCACTCTCTCTCTCTCTCTCTCTCTGTATCTCTCTCTGTATCTCTCTCTCTGTATCTCTCTCTGTATATCTCTCTCTCTCTGTATCTCTCTCTCTGTATCTCTCTCTCTCTCTCTCTCTCTCTCTCTTTCTCTTCCTGTTTTCTGTTTCACCCCTTATCTCTTCCCCTTTCCTCATTTCCTCATAATATATTTGATTTGCTGAGCTGTACGCTACACGCATGCCACCATCGTGTACAACGAAGGAATGAGACGCATAATCAAAAGCCAGAAGAAACAAATAAAAATAACCATCGATATAATCAAGTTCTGCAAAATAAAATCAACATGCGAGGAATACCATGTTTCTTGTGTTACTTTTTTGTGCAACAAAAAAATCAACTACGTATTTTGCTTCCATATGGTTCTGGTGTCGGGTGACTCCAGATAAATCAATCATTTGAGCGGGGAAGGCTTCAATCGAATCAGTCATAACCTGTTTTAGATTTTAACAGGCAGAATACAACTTCCAAACATAAAGAAATGGGTTGCACAATTATTTGACCTTTCAAATCAATATATCTCCAATAAACCTGAGAAAGAAAAAAAATTCCCGAAAAGAAAACAGGAGATTTGCTGGGCATTATTATCTGAATACTCTAAATTATATCAATCTGATATTAATCTTAATTTTAGTCTTTATTGTTGATTTATACACTCCGTTATGTACCTGCTAAAAAAATACATGATTATTTTGCACGGAGGCTTTGTGCATATATCTATTGTTACAAAAATTGGTTATTCATTTTAATTTTTTTTTTTTTTAACCAAATTAAAAATCAAACCATGAAAGAGATGAATATGCCGCAATTTGCTCTTGTACGAGAAAATGGCTCTTTGAAAGATGCGGGTATACGCGGGACCAGGGGCGGGATCAAACTCTTGCATGTCGTTATTGGTTGCATTGGAATACATAATCAGTACTCTTACGAATACAATAGTAAATGAATTTCATCCCATTCAACATCTGGATATATTCACTCCAATTTGAAGAGCTAAAACTGTGGAAGACAATCAGTTGTTGTGCGTGTTGAGAAATACTCCATTTGCGGGATTTTGCATCATTTTTCGAGGGGAACCGTGAGTGGTATCTGCACCCCTTTCCAATCCGCGATCTTGGTATCTCCAAACTGGTAGAATAAAAAGAAATCATCGTTTCAAGTATTATACTTATATAGCGCAATGTGTGTGCTCATCACCCTCATGTAAAGGTGAAACTGAATCTTCAACGCATATGGTGAACGTATCATCCCGTCTGAAAAAAAAAAATTATCTATATTTGGCGACAAACACAACTCACCCTAAAGAGACATTGGAAGAAAAAGACAGGAGACACAAAGACAAGAAGGTAAGATGTGTTTCTGTTTATTGAGAATAATCATCGAGGCGATGACAGCGAGATTCGCATTTTGTGAAAGGGCGTGAGATGAATTGACAGAATGTTAATTGATTATGTATTGATGGTACTAAAGAAATACAAAATGACTATAGGTACAAATTTACAAAACGTACCAAATCATAATTATGCCTTAACAAAAAAGATGCTGTATTGCCCTTTACATGTATGTGCCAAAACATGGGTCGGTCGGTCGGAATTTTTTTTTTCCTTTTTTTTCCTCTCCCTCTTTGGGCTGATTTTTCTCAGTTTTGAATGCTTTAATACATTTTTTTTTAAACGGTTTTAAAAAAAAAAGCTCTTTTAAAAAGCCGACCGTACATTTCAAGATTTTTGGGTCTGTCGCAAAAGGCAATACAACGCCTTATTACCATTCGCTAAAATTCGCGTTTAATACGTTGATTTCTGATGACGTTATTCATTACGTATTTTCTATGTTCAAAGTACAGTGTATAATCATTTTGCTTTTATATTAATTTTTCTATTATGTTAAGTTGTATTGTTCCGAGAAAACTTTAAAAATTAAATGGCCTGTTAATATTAGAGGGTAAACAAACATTACCATCACACTAAAATAAATTAAGTCAAAGAGTGTTTTGATGCACAAAAACTCGTGTTCCAACTTATTTGCTTCATTGTTCTAGTCTCAAATTCTTCCCTCTCTCGTTTCTTTCCTCTCTCTCTTTCTGTCTAATTCCCCCGTAACTATTTTTTTTATTACTCTTAACTGACAATAAAAATGTAAAAAAAAACATTAAATTTCGAATTATTTTTGTTCTTTTTTTATTATGCAGTATTTGAAATATATATAGAACAGCAAAATAAAATAACAAACTAATGAAAACCTGATGTAAACCACATTCACTAAAAAGCAATACACACGTACAGGTTGGTCTGGATCACTTTCTCGATCTTTCGGTTTACATGTGCATTACTCAGCTAGGATATATCGTTTATACCAAAATCATTCATTTACAGTTTTGAATACTTAATATAAATCTGGATTGATTATGTGAGATTTCCGCCGTCTTTTACAAAAACACAAGATTCATTTTGAGTATTGCAGACGAGTAGTGACTTAGTCTATTTCATTTTAGACCTTTAACTCTACAAAAATCAACACTAGTTTATTATAATACGTGTATCACAGTTATCTATTCATTCATTTATTTAATTATCTAGATATCTATTTATCTATTTCTTTTTTAATTAATTTAATTCACATATTTTTTTTGGATTTCCAATCTAAGATTTGTACACATCCTAGCGCCAGACCAAAGTTCTATATCATTATAATCGTAGATTCCCTGTAGCATTGTAGATTTAGCTACTATCACAACCAACGAAGCAAACGATTTATTTAAAATCGCATACCTAATGAAGTTGCATAAACTGGTTCGAAATCAGGAACAGAGAAATAGTGCTTTTATAAAATACCATCCGGCACGAGACACAATCAATCACAACTATTTGCTGGTTCTGAATCCTTCACGAATACTGCAGCCACGGGTTGTATTCCTATACATTACTGTTTCGTGACTGTGAGTGGGAAGGGTGGGGGTAGTTTTTTTCTCCAAAAGTTCGACTTTCCAATGGTTCATAATTGCGAAACACAAATATGAGATGCAAGGGCATTCATAATTCTGGATTTTTGTTTCATTGTATTTTTTTCATAACTCAGAAGGCTTGTTATTCCGGTGGTTCGTTTATAAAAAGGTTCATATTTTCTGAGAATTTCAAGTTTATTTGCTCCACATTTTACAACAAATATAGACAGACATATAAAATAGAAATTATACACATATGCATGTAGTATACTCAATTCATATGAGAGATTAAGTAGAATGTGAGGAACCTATTGAAAAGCAGTGCTTGTATATTGTAGGTTCCTGGTAAAATATACATTGTAGATGTAAAAACCGTGGCAGTAGAGAAAGACGTGTTTTAGAGCTAGGGGGAAATTAAAACACAATAGAATAAGGACATTTGTATACAAATACATTAGCATCAATATCCAGAGTCTAAAAAGAATGAAATAGAGTACAATGTTACGGAGGTTGGTAAGTGTGAAAATAAAAAAGGGTTCTTTTCCATTTTCAGAATTTTGAACCTTTGGGAATGGACAAATGAAGATTAGAAAATCCATGAATCTTCGGGAAATAGCATAAACCAAAGTTTCGAGCACGTTTTCCTACGAAAAAAAAATATTATCTTAAGATATAAATTTACCCTTTCTACACTAACTATATAACATTTAAAATAGCTCCATGTTTTGTTTGTTTTTCTTTTCTTTGTTTCCTTCTTTTTTTTATAAATCTATTAAATATTTATTGTTCTTGCCTAGTTGAAAAAACAATGATTATATATATGTACTGCGCCTAGAAACAAAGTATTAGTCGCATTATAAATGTTAGCTATTATTATTATTATTATTATATGTTTATTTGGAAATATTTATTGCGCATCTAATGTCTAGACCTGCAGGGTCCTTGACTTGTTGGAGGACAACCGTTTTCTTATAGCTGACAATGCTACCAATAAAATAAAACTACAAATAAACAAACGAAACTAATATCTAGATAAATGATTAGAAATAAAATGAAAAAAAGGCGAATTTAGTCTCGCACTCTTTATGAATTCATTTCAAATGATATCTTACCGACTGATTTTTACCATCATAGATTTTAAATGACATTGAACACATTATAATAGATACAAGCAAAGTTAGATGCATATTCATAAAATAAACTGGGCATTTTCACATCTCTTATCTATCAACCATTCAGCCATTCAACCAACTTCATATTACTCAAAAAATGCAAAGTATACCTAAACATGAATCTGTAATTTACTTCTAACTCCCTTCTTTCGATATCAAGCTCATACCATAACACCGCAGAGTCAGCAGCAAGAACTAAAATTTAGCCCGGGGCTGCATTCAGCAAACCTATAACTCTTCTGATTTCAAATCAAAGCTTTTATCAATGCCTAACATACAACTAACTCCTAGATCTGAATCAAATGATTGGTCAAGCGCGGTCACTTGGGTTTATCTCATTGTGTGCGGTAAATAAGCATATTAAACTTGAGATTTATTTGTCAGCGATGGCACTAAATATTCTTGAACTGTATTCCTTTTACGTCAAACAACAATGATCTAGGTCTTCTAGGAGTTTCGTTGTATTAAACAAATGACGCATGTTTACATTTCGTTCATCAAACGATCTATCCGCTCTTGTTAAGTCTCTTTACGCCCCCATCGTACACAGCAAGCTGACGGCTTCGTACGATAGACGCATAGAGCCTCAACTCGCGTGCATGCGGATATATCATATAATGAACTCATTAGCACGCATCATTTGTATACCATGAATTCAAATTTATAAATACCCGCCGTACGTTCATAAAATATTCCTTTTGTTACCCCTCCACCAGCAATAATACAAAATCAGTTATAGGGATATGCTTCAGAAGATTGGTTATATTAATATTATTGATGACCGCACACCATAGCATTTACAGTGTAGGCTCCCGGTTTTGTACAGTGATTACAGCGATATCATTTTGCAATATCATCATTACAAAAGCAATTTTGATTACGTCTATAAGATTATTCATTTCAATAAAATTAGATTCCGTTCAAATAAAAGCTGAATAATTCGATTTGTTACTGTTTTCCCGCATGAAATTGGTATTATATATTTGCTGGTTGATACGCCAGAATCGTTTATTCCCAACCAGATTAAAACTTGATTCAGAATCCATGGGAGCTAAATGGGCGTTGGCGCATATCTTCAACACAGAATCAATGCCCTTAAAAATCCACGACTGTGATGATGATAATCAGAAACAGAAACAAATATGCCATATCCATGTTCAGACAGGGCTGTCCTCGTCGGCGTAAGTTTATCCCTGCAGCAATAAATATTCTATAAATATTTGACTTACACCATTAGTTGTCCATATGCTAAGCAATCTCGAATTTTGCCCTAGTATCAGCTGATATTCCAACGTGGATTCCATCAGAAAGGACGCCATTAACATGACGAATAGCAAACATGTTGGACAATACTTCTAACAGGGTTACTGCACGTGCTGTTGACTACAATACAACTGCGTTTTATATTTATGTTTGATATGAAAAAAATGGATCTATTATATTCTTCATTGTTTTGTAATCAACGGAATAAGTTTGTATTATCGAGGCCTTATCGTGTCAGTTGCACCCCCCCCTTTTTTCTCTCTCCTCTCTCCCTCTCTCTCTCTTACTCTCTATGTCTCTCTCTCTCTCTCTCTCTTCGATATCTAACTCTATTTTTTTTTTAATCTATATGTAGCCTATTATTTATAAAGGGTGGCGCCCATTTAAACGTACATTGATTTTCAACCAGCACGCTAATCAGGTTAGCGAAATTTGGTACTTGCATTTTACGTGTTTGTAGAAAAGGTCGCCATCTTTCTGACCTCCTCTTACACGCCTTAACGTGCTTGACATATTCCCCATTTTATTTATTCATTTCTTTGTTGTCAGAATGGCGCATGATGGGAACTTTGACATCGCGGAAGAAGTAGCCCGAGGTCTTGCCATGAGATCGCAAGAAACTATCTATGTGACGCAAAACAATCACGACAGCTCAAATGCCTTGGTGTGCGGTATCCCTTACCCCGGCTACGTGACAAAAGGTTCTTATTTTGATTACCCGACTCCGCCAGTGATTGACAAGACTTGTGCATCGTCGACGGTTTCGTCGAACTCCGCCCAGGGCGTCTACTCGCCGTCATGTCCATCGTCGACAAGGATGCGTAGCGCGGTCGGGAGGAAGCCGTCTAAGGGTGCGGACGGCATACGGCGGTACAGCAGCCGACGGAAGACGTACGAGCGACGCGACCGCATTAATTCGCGGGAGCGTGACCGCATGCATCAGCTGTGTGATGCGTTTGAGACGCTTCGTCAGGTGCTTCCATGCAAGCGGCTGAAGCAAGGACCACATCGGCATAGGCTTAGCAAGATCAGCACCCTTGTCCTTGCCCAGAATTATATACGAGCCTTGGAAGTGATGCTGCAGGAAAGTCCGGACGACACATCAGCGTCAACAGCAGAACTAGACGTTAATGGATTCATCACGCCTCAGAACAGCATTCCAAATCAACCCAATGGCAGTTCAAACGCTTACTTCCATGTCGACGAAACCACAGAGCTTGAGAACAATTTGTGCACCATTCCGTCTTCGTTCAACGCCGCTCAAATTAACCCCAATTATACACAAGAGTATTACAGAACGGAGCCTACAACTCAATATCAGTATATGTGAACAAGAGACACACAGAGATTGGAATAAGGATCCACAAGGATCAGTATCATTCCCAAAGATTCGTAATGGGACAAGACATGCATTTACTCACTGGAAGGGCCTTCTTCATCTTCAGAAGCCTTTAGGTTGAGTAAACAAAACAACATGTTTATTTGCCACGTGCAATGATGTTATGTTACACAAATGTTACTTCATGCTTGATGTGTGAAATAACACGAACTGAACTATCACGAGACAGGGGAAACTGTAGACTATGGGTATGCAGGAGGTATCCGAGTATTCTTTCATAGAAGATTATGAAATGTGTATATCATTTAATACTTGCAAGATATTATTCATATTTTGTGTTTTTCTTTGTGGTGAATATTCAAATTGAATTGAATTGAGGTGAAGTGATTTTAATTAATCAATTGAATTGAATTGAATTGAGGGTGAGTTGATTATAATTTATTAAATTGAATCGAATTGAAGTGATTTTATTTTAATAAATTGAATTGAATCGAGGTAAAGTGATTTTAATTAATTGAATTGAATTGAAAAACATACAATCTACGCTACCCGAAACTGTCATGGATTTATGGGGCTTGCTACTCGAGTTGAGGGAATGGGATGGGGAAGCATGACCAAACATGCCAAACAGATTTTTTTTTTTTCAACTTTCCCATAAATAAAGAAATGTGTTTTAAATACTTCATAATATGTGGTAAGTAAACTGGACATACAACATCAGACAAGGAAAACATAATTGACCTGTCTCTTTAGTTTTGGAAGAGATGGGCACTTCAAGAATGTCACGCGAATCACTTCTTGAGTAATGTCACCTGAGTCACACTGATAATTGAGAGAACACATAAAATCAAAGATTGGCATTAGGATAAAACTTTCAAAACCAAAAAGTCTGAGGTATTTTCGAGAGTATCTGGGAATAAATGCAACCAAAAGCCTAGTGAAATAGGTGAAAATAACTAAATTGGAAGTGTTTCATACAATATTAATACCGGTGTTTCTCCTTGTTTACTGAATCCATGATATCAGTGGTAGGCTAATGTTTGCAGAGCTGTGAAAACGTTTTCTCTTTGACCATTATTTATCAACCTGTTATCTCTTTTAAGAAAAGATTATATAATATGTCGTTTACATGGTAATTATATTACCTGTTACATAATTATGCATAATTTGAAATATAAATGCACATGGGCATCTCCTCATACTGGAATCTTCAAAGAAATCAGATTACAAAGAATGCTACAGGGGCTGTACATCCCTACTTCTTCTTCAGTTTAAATTGATCTTGGAATCTGTATTGCATTGTAAGTATCATTTTTAAACTATTTATCTAGTTTTATTCTCTTTTTTGTTTAAATGCATTGAAGATTTACTCAAGATTAGGAGTCTGCAAAATATATAATGGGCAATTTTAAACAAGATTTTGCACAGAGATCTGTGAAAATGTTTATACATCGTGGTTGGTTGTGTTTCTTAGTGTTAAATGCATTACCAAGAATCTGTATTCTTTCAAGTGACTATTAGAACCATTAATTTTGAATGCACAATATTTCAAATTTTCGAGTCAATAGCACAGGTAACTGATGGAAAATATAGATAGTATCATATTTGCAATGAATGTGCTTATCCTCTCATTCTTCATAACAAACATGTTATTAACTTGGTGATGCGTACCTAAAATTCAGCTTACACGCCATTATCATCCTCTAATTTTCAACATTATTCATGAGATAGTTTAGACTTGAATTATGAAGATAAAGTTTATGCATTAGGCTCCATGCCAATGGCAGGGTAAAGTACATGAGTATGAGTATGAGTAGTGGTGGTTATTTTACCTGACTGCTAAGAAAGCATAAATGCTTGTTAGTAACAAGCCATCGGCGACGACTTTAGGTCCTCTCCGAGAGACCGGGTCACCGGATTAAGAGACCACTGCTCTACCAACTGAGCTATCGCGCCTCCTCAAATCTGCATATTTGATGATGTACATAGATCTGTTCTGATTTAGTGTGATTGTCTACCAGGACACTGTAGTACATACTGTGGACATTCTGAAGAAAGAATTTTTACAAAGTTGTGAAATGAAATGAGATTTTTGAACATTATACAATCCTAGATTGCGTCCTCTTACCCTTATATCATGTTTTATTCATCTTAGAGATTATCTGATTCATGTTATGCCTATGTATTCAAAAGCAAAATCGAACCTTGTCACGCGGCCACGTTTCCTGTCACGCGAGTTACAAAATCAAGAGACTAATATTTTGTATTGGATCAATATTATTCAAAGCCAGTTAGGCACAAAATGGAGAAAGTTATCAAGTTTATAATTGTAAAGTATGACTTTGATCTCACTTATACTTTCATGGTATACATTAATGTCGTAAAACCTAATTTCTAGCCTGTCACGCAAGTCACCCCAATTAAATCATGTTTTCACTTTAACAACATTTTGTCAAGATTTGTTTCTATACTTTAATATTCTTTACTTTAACCCTCACAAAATTATATACCTGTATAGTGTATAATTGATATGCTGTTTATATGGATTTGCAGGAACATTTAAAGTGCCCTTTTTTCTTCAAATGTCATGCGAGTCACGCTGGAATGTCTGTTAATTATTGCTCCAAAGTCATCTTATGTCACATACTATTCAATTAAATGTAGCACTTCGCTTTTGGTATAACTATGCCAATACTCTGTTATCTGTTCGATTGGTAATGAAAATTGCGTTTTTGATTGCAGTGATGACAAAGAAATGATGATAATTGGTGGAGTGTATGAGAGACTGTCGGTAAGCATGATGACTGGTTAAAGGGCGTTCCAACCCTTGTAACAAGTTCATTTGTATGAAAGCAGAAATATTAGAGAATGCGATTTGGCCAATTTGACTCTTATATTGTGCCCATACGTATAGTGATTTACAACTTCCGGAAATTCATAACTTTATTTATTTTCGTCCGATTTCATTCAAAATTTCACCAGTCTACTTCTCTTTTTGTCTGCTTTCTTTTAGAGTAGTGGTCTATTAAGTTTCGATTTCCATATAAAATAATTGTGAGACTAGAGGCAGTGCCTCTAAGGGTGATGATGATGGCAGAATGATTGATAGTTTGCATGGGTTTATTAAACCATTTTTTCAATGTATTTGCCAGTGCCGGTATCACAAATAAAGATATATATTAAATTTGCTGACGTCAGCCATAAATAGGGGGAAAACAATTTTCTTTGCAAACATACAAAATTGAACGTGTGTACCACAAATAGTACAAAACATACACCGATTAAGCAAAAATATATACCTTGAGCTTTTTGCTTGCATTTAATACAATATTTAATGAAAGTTACAATGCCTAAAATAAATCTCACTAAAAAAAGAAATATTGCAAGGTTGTGAAACAATTACTATTCGTACAAGTAACACAATATTACGAATCTTCAAAAAAGAGAATTTCTAGTGTCTTTCCAATGTGTTGGGATTTAATATCTCACTATAATGCCAACAGTGTTGATGAACAGACACTTACATATCAGATAACAACATATCTCTTTAAATTTGCACCAAACCTTTTCCTATTAACATCTATCCTAGCTATACTAGACAGTTCTGTCGATAAATTAAGATCCGTAATAAATCAGTGGTGAGTAATACCGTAATACAGAGATTGAATTTTGTGTAATATGAATTATTTTGAAATTTAACTATTTCCTATTGCTCTTTAGAGATATTTGGCATTGTGCCCTTCGCTTGTAAATTCGGTTTTCATGAAGTATGACTAAAGAGGGCGCTATCGAAATAGGCAGTATGGTACCATTGATTAGGAGAGTTTGTCCAACCCGGTTCGAGTTGGGGTCAATATGGCGAATACTGTTTTCTTGGGCAAGCACAAAGCAACAGAATAATTATACCCCATATTATGGCCAAGGGAAACCAAATCGGCAATACTTGTGACAGCCATATTTACTTGTAAAAGACATTTTTTAGAAAATGATTAAAGTTTAGTGTGTATGTTGATTGTTAGTCTGTTGATGTAATGACCGTAAGAAATAAATGCATAAAAGAGGAAATAGAAAGAACTTTAATTGATATATGTTAAGCTGTAACTAGTACTATATATATATATATATATATATATATATATATATATATATATATATTTCACTCAGTTAACTACTAGCAATACTAAGAACGTAACAACGGGAAAAAATATATAAGATACAAAAACATGTGTAGCTGTTTTAGAAGGGTCGTAGGGGCTCAAGCTTTACCCCTCCCCCCTCATTTTTTTTTTTAAATTCCAAATTGATTTAAGCGAGGCACATGTAAAAATGAATGCAGGAATCCTCAAGCCACACCAAGTCCCCCAAAGAAAAGAACACCCTAGAACCGCGCCTTAAATAAAATACAAAAGAGCTTTGGTTTTGCAAACGGCTCCCCTTATTAGGTGACTGTACAAATGCACAAGTGAAATAGTATGACACTAAATTAACCACAGTATATCAAACAAGTAAATATTAATTGCAGGTCGTTAAAAAATGAGTCTTATACAAGAGTAACATTGTATGATCACAGCATAAACTTGATTAATTGATGCATGTCAATATCAGAGAACCCGATCATTATTAAATATTTCAAGGAGTTTAGTTTAATTCGATATAAAAATTAAAATTGTATGTCCTTGTAGTCATCTTCTTCCTTTTTTTAATACAATATTTAGTGAGTATCGTGAATATGATTCAAACGCGATCACAACGACTTTACACAATCAATCTGATGCAATTTCAATAGCCTCATGCGTCACCTATTGAAGCGTGCGAGCACGACAGTGTAATAATAGTGATCCGAACACGATCTCTGACATGTCTACAGGCAATACAATGGGTTTTGAAATCGCCACAGGCCTTTTTTTTTATTTATAAGGTGTTTTATTTTCTCAATACCAGAGGCAGTACATATAATATAATCGAAATCATGCAATTTACATCATACTCAGAATAATTAATATACAACTCAGAATAATCAAAATACAATTCAAAAGTATAATTCTTAACATCAATTGCTGAACAAAAGAACTCTTTCATACATTTCCTTATTCGTTTAAAACAATCATAGTAATAATAATAATGATAAAATACTTAGTCATTTCATGTTCATTTTGTGCTTCTTTTTATTAAAAAAACTTTATCTGTTGAATGAAAAAAATGGAAAAAAAATACACACAGTACTACCTCTGAAAAGAGAAAAAAAACTCCCCCCAAAAGAGAGATAAAGATTAAAAAACATCCAAAAACAACCCCCCCCCCCAAAAAAAAAAAAAAAACAAAACAAACAAAACAAAACAAACAAACAAAAAACAAACAAATATAAACATAAAGTAAAGAAATACTGCTGGGCCCGATAGTCGATTTCTTTAAAGTCTTCGCGATCGTGTTCAATTCACAATGACATTTTTGATGAAAAAGGCAGTTAAATATTTACAAGATGTGTGATTATATTAATTACTTTTTGCTTTTGTGAACAATTCTGTCACTATCATAAAACCGTGTTTTACAAAAGGAAAACTTAGACAGACTCAAACTTCCTTTGTTAAACCCGATTTTAAACAAAAGCCGGAAACCCTGAGACGTTATTTTTTCTTGATAGAATATGGGCATTAGTAGCAGTTAATGAAGGTGAAAGGAGTCTGTTCCAACTGGAGTGAAACTGAAGAGGCTGTATCATGACTGAAACTTGTCCAATTTTGTCTTATTTTGTCTTATTTTGAATCAAACCGTTAAAACAGTCACTTATATTGCAAACCATTCACTAAGTGGTTAACAAAACCTGGACAAATATTTGTTCTTCATTCTTCTAAAAATGTTATGTACAGCAATGCGACATGTCTGATTGGTGACATAGTGTAAGACAGGATTCCAGCTAGTGTTTAATACTGAGGTGACACTAGTGAACAGTCTAAAAGACGACGGTAAATTAAGACGGGTTGCTCTGTCCAAGAATAAAAGAGCCCACGGACACCACGCAATCCAGTACGACACCGTGATAACTATGATGGTCCCTATGCCTTTGAAACTGTTACCACGGTTAAGGTCTCTTGCAGGGTTGTTCACTTCTCCCGGACGGCCCCTGACCATGTTTCCTTGCGCCGCATGTATGCGTCTAGAATGCTTGACAGAGATGTACAGGATTTGAGAACTGGTAACCAGCTGTATCACAAAACCAACTATCATAGGAAAGACAAGGGTGGCCCATGAATGATGTGTTTGGCTTTCATTCAGGAATACAAGCGTACAAATCATAATAGCTGCCATAAGAAACCAGGCTAAGTGGCAGATACAGATATTTCGACGAGTTACAAATGTGAGGTACTGAAGTGGTCGGACAATCATTACGTAACGACATACATGAATTGTTAGAACAATGTACAGTGTTTGGTAAATTATGAAGATAAGCAGTAACGAGGTTACAGCGTACAAAGTTTTGTAATTGCCACAGGATTGGCTTATTACGAGCAGGCTGGATGTATTCAGTAAGCTCCGTAACGATGCAAAAATATCCCAGAATGCGAGCATTTGATAAAAAAAATGCCTCTATCTCACGGAGGGTATTACTTTCCTTTATGACGCAGATGATGATGGTGTTCAATATAACAGATATCACAAAACCCGCCAAAGATATACATGTGAGCGCCAAGACTAAACTGACACCGCCGTTTATACACTGCGTGGAGTTACTTGTGTCCAGACGTGTAGATACATCTGTGTCCATGTAATGACTCGTATTTTGAAACATGATCATGACTTGTAAAAAATAATTGAGCCGAATCTAGACAACAATTTGCAACAAAAAGCATTGTGCAGAGTCACTATCCACAGTAAATATTCCCCTTTTTCAGACGTATCTCGTAAAATTAATCTCGTTATTTCTAAGGGGAAAAGATGGAATGAGGTAACGCTATGCTTGTCTAAGAAGCAAAGATTTACACATTCTCTTCTAACTGTCCAGGCTACTCGATCATTAGCAGCCTACACAACAAGCGCATCCCTGTTCCACAAGGGCCATCGCACGAATCTTGGCGCACGCTCTTTTAAACACACATAATTTTGTTGCGCTTTAGACGTCATTTCAGAAGCTAATTTTATTGCTTTTAGGCACACACAAAATCAGACGTTTGCCTTGAATTGTAAATTTCGTGAGCGCAGTCTCATCAAATTGATGTCCAGATTCACTCGTTGTAATCCACTTATTACATCTAGCGGGCTTAATATTGCTTAATGCTTTTAATAGGTGGTGTAGACTGTGCCCAGTAAGTGTAGGGGTGCTGGATCATGGAAAAGAGGGGGCGGGGTACGTGGCGTCGCGGTGTTATTGGGTGGATACAACGTAAATTTACAACGCCCCAATTTAACCACTACCTGATTCATAAACATTCATATAGGACATGTTTTTAGTGATTAATTTTCAGTATCAAAAAACAAAAATCGTTGGGGCATTTGATATTGTGCCCCCCCCCTAACCCTTTCCAAATCATGGGGTACGCCACCTTTCCGCCTATGGAACACACAATGCTATCTGACACATTGACACAAGTCTCATATTGTTAGTAGTCGACAGTGATTTGTACCTTAGTGAATTAGACAATTCTACGTCTTCCTATTCAAACATTATCATTTTGTTATATGCGGCAGCGAAACAGTCACAGTGTGCCATATATGTGACGGTGAAAGCTTATTAAACCACTTGCGAAAAGCAAAAGTTTCATTAAACTGTCACTCATTTTATTTTTCAGTAAGTAATCGAAAGTGTGCTTGATATTAGTCGTCATCGCTCGACCTCTCTACGTCTCTACCTCTCTCTTTGTGATCTCACACTCACGTTCTCCTTTCTTCCCTCTTAACACTTTCCCCTTGTTCTCTCCCAATTTTGTCCTGTTCTTACAAAAACTATTTTTAACTGATCAACTTTAAATGAATACATGTTTAACCAAGAGTGTTCACTCTAATTTTTTATCTGTTTCTCTCATTTTTCTGATTTTATTTACATCGGCTGCATTTACACTGCAGGTAAAAAATCGTAGATTTTTCTCATATAATGTGTTTCGTCGGAAGTTGTTTAGCAACTACCTGTAAACAGGATGAAAAATCCAAATCGAAAAACCTACGTCTGACATATGTTTTTTTTTTAACGCCGGCAGAAATTTCACCGATTTTTGCTCTCAAAACATTTGTGAATGATTCCATTTTTCAAAAGGTTTTGGGGGTTCTTTGAATGAGTCTATCAACTAAATATGAGGATGCAATTCCACTTTAAGTTTTTCTCTTTCAGCTTTCAAAGAAGTGAACTCTGAAGGATTTTTGTTTCAATTGTTTTAATTATTATTTGTATATTGACGTGGGAAGGATTATCCAATTTGAATTAATTAATTCGCATCTCGTTGGACATTGTTCCTCTTAGCATTTTCATTTCAAATGTATAGATATTCATTAATATTGATATATGATTGTTATTCTTGTTTATATCATAATATCAAATCCTGCGTGGCTTTATCAGCAATATATTATATGAAACTGATAAAGCCATACATGAACTCATAATAACGATAACATTAATGTTTATAACATTTATTATGACAATATTGACAATCATGATAATAATAGTAATAATAATAATAATAACAATAATAACAATTTTAATGATAATACCGATAATAATAATGATGATGATAATAATAGTACACATACTAATGATTGATAATTATGATAAAATTTCAAAATTACAAAGTTACAAAATTACAAAAAGTACATATTCGAATACTTCATTGTACATTTAATCATTTTCCAGTATTTTTTTACTGAAAACATTCCGCACGTTGTAGCATACTAGTGGCTTGATTGATGTATATCAAAATATATATATAGCACTTTAGCACTTATTGTCAATAAATATTCAGAAGCATTGCTTCTCACTGAAATTCTCATAGCACACGCACTCTGCATTTAGTTTCGTTGTTACATTTTTCCAGGAACTACTGTCTGATATTTAGTTTTTTTTTTCAATCTCCATGCAACACGCTAGCAACTACTTTCGAAAAATCAGCCGAAGGCAATTGAAATAGCCTTTTGCGTCACTAATTGAAATGTGCGAACATGACAATGACGTATTACGTAATCCGAACATGATTTCTACGGAGTATTGAAATTACCCTTGAGTTGTTATTTCGAAAACAGTTGCGATCGTGTTATTCATTGTCAATATGTTTAATATTCCGATTGAAAAATGATCAATCAATTCATTCCCTCACTCAAAAGAACAAAAATGCATTCCGACGTATTTGCATAAGAGAGGTGTAGAGGTGTCGTGGTCTAGTGGATACGTGGAGGAACGCATGGTTCACGGTTAGTGTCCCGCCGCGGCACTAACGTCCTTTGGCAAGACATTAACCTACATTTGCCACACTCGACCCAGATGAGGTAAATGGGTACCTGGCAGGAACTAATTCCTTGAAATGCTAGAGTGCCATTAATGGCAGCCATGCTAAAGTCGGGTTAATAAATGTGGAGTGATAAATTGGAAGATATATTGGATTGAAAGCCCTTTAACAAAATCCCTCACACGGACGATCGATTATAATAATGTTAATATTGATTTAAAAAATAATGATGATTACGGTGATAAGCATAATAATGATGATGATGATGATACGAATTACAGTATTTGTTATAATAATAAGAATAATTATTATCACAAAAATTATAATAACATCAACAAAATAACAATAACAAACATTCTTGTATAGCGCAGATGTCGGTCAGACTAAATACTCCTGTTCTCATATTCATAAAAATGTACTAAGCCTAGTTGTCGACTAACTACTACTACTATTACTACTTCTACTACTACAGCTACTACTAACACCACCACCACTACTACCACCACCACTACTACTACTACTACTACTACTACTACTACTACTACTACTACTACCACTACTACTACTACTACTACTACTACTACTACTACTACTACTATTACCACTACTACTATACTACTAATACTACTACTACTAGTAGTACTACTTCTACTACTACTACTACTTCTTTTACTACTGCTACTACTTCTACTACTAATACAGCTTCTTTTACTACTACTTCTACGACTACTTCTACTACTACTACTACTACTACTACTGCTGCTGCTGCTGCTGCTGCTACTACTCCTACTACTAGTACCACTACTACTCTTCCTACTATCACCATTAATACTACTACTACCACCACCACCACCACTACTACCACCACTACTACTACTACTACTACTACTACTATTTCTCCTAGTCTATTCTTCTCAGGGCACAGTACACTTTCACGATCACCTTTTACTGTGGTTAACTGCGTCATGCACGAACGTGGTGCATAAAGGCTAAACCTCGTTTCCCCCATTCTGTCAAATATATCTATGCCCTAGAAACTGTTAGGATCCACAAGGATCATTATTATTCCCAAAGATTCGTAATGGGACATGACATGCATCTACTCACTGCAAGCGCCTTCTTCAACTTCAGAAGCCTTGAGGTTGAGTAAACAGAACAAAATGTTTATTTGCCACGTGTAATGACGTTACGTTACACAAATGTTACTTCATGATTGATGTGCGAAATAAGACGAACTGAACTATCACGAGTGGCGTATCAAGAAATGATTAACGGACAGGGGAAACAGAGGACTATGGGTATGCAGGAGGTATCCGAGTATTCTTTCATAGAAGATTATGAAATGTGTATATCATTTAATACTTGCATGATATTGTTCATAATATGTGTTTTTCTTTGTGGTGAATATTCAAATTGAATTGAATTGAATTGAGGTAAAGTGAATTCAATTAATCAATTGATTAATTGAATTGAATTGAGGGTGAGTTGATTTTAATTTATTAAATTGAATCGAATTGAAGTGATTTGATTTTACTAAATTGAATTGAATTGAATCGAGGTGAAGTGATTTTAATTAATTGAATTGAATAACATACAATCTACGCTACCCGAAACTGTCATGGATTTATAGGGCTTGCTACTCGAGTTGAAGGGATGGGATGGGGAAGCATGACCGAACATGCCAAACATGAATTTTGTTCAACATTGTCATAAATAAAGAAATGTGTTTTAAATACTTCATAATATGTGGTAAGTAAACTGAACATACAACATCAGAAAAGGAAAACATGATTGACCTGTCTCTATAGTTTTGGAAGAGATGGGCACTTCAAGAATGTCACGCGAATCACTTCTTGAGTAATGTCACCCGAGTCACACTGATAATTGAGAGAAAACATAAAATCAACGATTGGCATTAGGATAAAACTTTCAAAACCAAAAAGTCTGAGGTATTTTCGAGAGTATCTGGGAATAAATGCAACCAAAAGCCGAGTGAAATAAGGTGAAAATAACTAAATTGGAAGTGTTTCATACAATATTAATACCAGTGTTTCTTCTTTTTAACTGAATCCATGATATCAGTGGTATGCTAATGTTTGCAGAGCTGTGAATTTTTTTTCTCTTTTATCCTTTTTTATCAACCTGTTTCCCCTTTTTAAAAAAAGATTATATAATATGTCGTTTACATGATAATTACATTACCTGTTACATAATTATGCATAATTTGAAATATAAATGCACATGGGCATCTCCTCATACTGAATCTTCAAAGAAATCAGATTACACAGAATGCTACAGGGGCTGTACATCCCTACTTCTTCTTCAGTTGAAATTGATCTTGGAATCTGTATTGCATTGTAAGTATCATTTTTAAACTATTTATTTAGTTTTCTTCTCTTTTTTTGTTTAAATGCATTGAAGATTTACTCAAGATTAGGAGTCTGCAAAATATAAAATGGGCAATTTTAAACAAAATTTTGCACAGAGATCTGTGAAAATGTTTATACATCGTGGTTGGTTGTGTTTCTTAGTGTTAAATGCATTACCAAGAATCTTTATTCTTTCAAGTGACTATTAGAACCATTAATTTTGAATGCAAAATATTTCAAATTTTCGAGTCAATAGCACAGGTAACTGATGGAAAATATAGATAGTATCATATTTGCAATGAATGTGATTATCCTCTCATTCTTCATAACAAACATGTTAGAAACTTCGTGATGCGTACCTAAAATTCAGCTTACACGCCATTATCCTCTAATTTTCAACATTATTCATGAGATAGTTTAGACTTGAATTATGAAGATAAAGTTTATGCATTAGGCTCCATGCCCATGGTAAGGTAAAGTACATACATAGATCTGTTCTGATTTAGTGTGATTGTCTCCCAGGACAATGTAGTACATACTGTGGACATTTTTACAACGTTGTGAAATGAAATGAGATTTTTGAACATTATACAATCTTAGACTGCGTCCTCTTACCCTTATATCATGTTTTATTCATCTTAGAGATTACCTGAATCATGTTATGCCTATGTATTCAAAAGCAAAATTGAACCTTGTCACGCGGGCACGTTTCCTGTCACGCGAGTTACAAAATTAAGAGACTAATATTTTGTATTGGATCAATATTATTCAAAGCCAGTTAGGCACAAACTGGAGAAAGTTATCAAGTTTATAATTGTAAAGTATGACTTTGATCTCACTTATACTTTCATGGTATACATTAATGTCGTAAAACCTAATTTCTAGCCTGTCACGCAAGTCACCCCAATAAAATCATGTTTTCACTTTAACAACATTTTGTCAAGACTTGTTTCTATACTTGAATATTCTTTACTTTAACCCTCACAAAATTATATACCTGTATAGTGTATAATTGATATGCTGTTTATATGGATTTGCAGGAACATTTAAAGTGCCCTTTTTTCTTCAAATATCATGCGAGTCACGCTGGAATGTCTGTTAATTATTGCTCCAAAGTCATCTTATGTCACATACTATTCAATTAAATGTAACACTTCGCTTTTGATATGAATATGGCAATGTATATTATGTGTATACGATTGGTATTGAAAATTGCGTTTTTGATTGCAGTGATGATAAAGAAATGATGATGATTGGTGGAGTGTATGAGAGACAGTCTGTAAGCGTGATTATTGGTTAAAGGGCGATCCAACCCTTGTAACAAGCTCATTTGTTTGAAAGCAGAAATATTAGAGAAACCGAATGGCCATTTGTCCAATTTCACTCTTAGTGTGCCCATACGTATAGTGATTTACAACTTTATTACTTTTCGTCCGATTTCATTCAAAATTTCACCAGTCCACTTCTCTTTCTTCTGCTTTCTTTTAGAGCAGTGGTCTATTAAGTTTGGACTTTCCGTTATAATAATTATGAGACTAGAGACAGTGCTGATGAGGGTGATGATGATGACAGAATAAATGAGAATTTGCATGTGTTTATTAAATGCTGTTTTTCAATGTATTTGCCAGTGTCGGTATCACAAATAAAGATATATATATTAAATGTGCTGACGTCAGCCATGAGTAAACGGTAACACAATGAGAGAAAAAACATACACCGATTAAACAAAAATATATTTTTGAGCTTTTTGCTTGCATTTAATACAATATGTAATGAAACTTACCATGCCTAAACAAATCCCACTAAAAAAGATAGGCAAGGTTGTGAAACAATCAATATTCGTCTTCAAAAAGGGAATTTCTAATGTCGTTCCAATGTATCGGGATTTAATATCTCACTAAATTGTCAACAGTGTTGATGAACAGATACTTACATATCAGACCAGTTATTACGAATATTAAAAAAAATCTCTTTAAATTTGCACCAATACTTTTCCTATCAACATCTATCCTAGCTATACTAAACAGTTCTGTCGATAGATTAAGATCCGTAATAAATCAGTGGTGATTAATACCGTAATACAGAGATTGAATTTTGTGTAATATGAATTATTTTGTAAGAATTTTTGAATATTATATACTGAAAGGTTTAAGGCAATTTTACGGAGATAAGTCAATGCAATTGTTCACGATGAATAATTACTGCCGCATAGGCTTGTTCCTATTAGGTTAGATTATGGAGATAATGAAGCAATAAAAATAACACCTTGGGTGGAACGGATACCTGTTGCCTCCTAAGACAATCCCAAATATAGAGATAATTACATCAATAGAAAGCTTTAACCCCCAGAATAACACTTAATGGCCGACAAAACAAGTTCAGAATAGTGAATTTATGCGAGTAAACTCCACCAAAATCTCGAAGTCGGAAACGCGGAATTGCACGGAGAAACCGGGTCCTCTATTCTTGACGTCACAACCGGTGAGCATGGGCTTAGTGAGAGTGAATGGCAATGATATGCCCACGTAAATGCTATCCTGTCAGAGCTTAGAATTTTTCTCTTTTTAACGAGTTTATGTGATAGATTTTCTGTTTTTTATTTGAATGAAGAATAACTAAGCAACGTTTTCCAGTCGCTAATTTCTTTTTATATCCAAACATTCTCCTTTTTGGTAGAGTTTTAAGACGGGTTTACTGCTTGGGAAACAAGATTAAATCATATGCACGTATGAATAGGTGGGTGTACATATACATTATCTTGTCATCAGATAAGGTACAGGAGCAGTTTTTGAAACGAATAGGCCTATAGAGCTGTGATCGTACTTATCATGGATGTGTGTGACTGCCTCAAAAAAGGATACAGTACCAGTTAAATATTTTTTTTAAATATATATCAAACTTGAACGAGATCAAGCTTCCTATATTACTAGTGATTGAACAATATTCGTCCGCGAGTGGAGTGATGCGGCCCTTGCACGAACGTTCCTGAAGCGAGCGGAATCGGCAGGTAAGACCAGGCCGCTGCTCTCGGCGGCTTGTGGAACATACGAGCGCTAGGTATCTGTATATCGGCAATTGCAAGAGAGTGAGAGCGACGTTACCACCTAAGGCCACCGACGTCGGAATTTGGAATATCTCACAATGCACTCTCGTCCCTTTCTCCTTCATTACTTTCATCATCTTCCTCCATAAACTCTTCAAAATCCATAAAAAGATCGTTCTGGTCAAACTCTCCAGCATATCAATTGATATAATTATATAATAAGTACCGTACGTGTATATGTATAAAGCTAGCTAGACCGAACGCGAGAACGAAGCCAACGATCGGATCTACTTTACCGAGCACACCAAATTCAGTGAACACACGAAACAAAATTACATGGTGAAAATATCGAGTAATAGCGCATCGTTGGCATGTTTATGTCATAATCCTGAAAAAGGGAAATGATATTAATACTATGAAATATTAGGGGACGGTTCGCCCGTCGCATGTAATTCGGTTATATGAATTATGACTTAAGAGGAGACGCTATTGAAACAGGCCGTATGGTGCAATTGATTAGGAGAGTTTTGCCAACCCGGTTCGAGTTGGGGGCAATATGGCGAATACTGTTTTGATGGGCAAGCAACAACAAAAAAGAATATACGCCAAGGGAAACCAAGTCGGCATAACGTGTGTACAGATGGCACTGAAGCCGTATACGTAATAGACATTATCTGGCAGCCAGATTTACTTGTATAAAAACATTTTTATACACAAATGTATGGTTTAATGTGTTTGTTGATTTTCAGTCTGTTGATGCAGAAATAAATACATAGAAGACGAAATAGAAGGAACTTGATTTGCTATATGTTTAGCTGTAAGTAGTACTTTTATTATATATATATATATATATATTTCACTCAGCAGTTAACTACATGTACTAGCAATACTAAGAACGTAACAATGGAAACAAAATATATAACATACAAAAACATGTGTAGCTGTTCTAGAAGGGTCTTAGGGGCTCAAGCTTTACCCTCCCCTCATTTTTTTATTTTTATTTTTTATTACAAATGGATTTAAGCGAGGCACATGTTAAAATGAACGCAAAAATCCTTAAGCCACACCAAGTCCCCAAAAGAAAAGAACATCCTAGAACCGCGCCTTAAAGAAATGCATAAAATACAAAAAAAGCTTTGGTTTTTGCAAACGGCTCCCCTTATTAGGTGAATGTACACATGTACAAGTGAAATAGTAAGACACTAAATTAACCACAGTATATCAACCAAGTAAATATTAATTGCAGGTCGTTAAAGAATGGGTCTTATACACGAGTAACATTTTATGACCGCAGCATAAACTTTATGAATTGATGCATGTCAATATCAGTGAACCCGATAATTATAAATTATTTCAAGGAGTTTAGTTAAATTAGATAAAAAATTCAACAACAAAATTTCCTTCTAGTCATCTTCTTCCTTTTTTTTTAAATACAATATTTAGTGAGTATCGTGAATATGATTCAAACGTGATCACAACGACTTAAAGGGAGTGTAGCACGACGAGACTATGTGTCTTTCCCGTTGCCTGACTCGGGGCCAATCGGGTATAACGACTACGGACGACGCGACCGCAGCATTCACGTGCGTGCAAAATACGCGAAACCGAAGCGTGAGGAGAACTTCGGTCTGTTTCGCGAACGCTGACCATGTAGACATTAAGTCGCTGACTACCGTTAATCAAGTCCATTCGTTTACGTGTAGTTGGCCAAAAGAAGACGTAGATGGCGTTAACCAGTATTTGCCATGCCACACTACCTTTCACAAAATCTACCTGATACAATTTCAATAGCCTCATGCGTCACCTATTGAAGCGTGCGAACACGACAGTGTAATAATAGTGATCCGAACATGATTTCTGACATGTCTACAAGCAATACAATGGTTATTGAAATCGCCCCTTAGGCATGTTAGTCGATTTCTTTAAAGCCTTTGCGATCGTGCTCGATTCACGATTGATGTTTTCAATTAAAAAAGGCAGGAAAATATTTACAAGATGTGTAATTATATTAAGTACTTTTTGCTTTTGTGAAAAATTCCGTCACTATAATAAAATTGTGTTTAACAAAAGGCAAACTTAGACAGACTTAAATTCGTTTGTTAAACCCGATTTTAACCAAAAGCCTAAACCCTGAGACGTTATTTTTTTTGTCTTGATAGAATATGGGCATTATTAACAGTTAATAAAGGTGAAAGGAATCTTTTCCACATGGACTGAAACTGAAGAGGCTGTATCAAACTTGTCCAATGATTCTTATTTGAATCAAACCGTTCAAACAGTCACTTATATTGCAAAACGTTCACTAAGTGGTTAACAAAACCTGGGAAAATATTTGTTCTTCATTCTTCTTAAAATGTTATGAACAGCAAGGCGACATGCCTTATTGGTGACATAGTGTATGACAGGATTCCAGCTAGTGTTTAACACTGAGGTGACACCAGTGAAAAGTCTAAAAGACGGCGGTAAATTAAGACGGGTTTTTCTCTCCAAGACTAAAAGAACCCACGGACACCACGCAATCCAGTACGACAGCGTGATAACTATGATGGTCCGTATGCCTTTGAAACTGTTACCACGGTTAAGGTCTCTTGCAGGGTTGTTCACTTCTCCCGGACGGCCCCTGACCATGTTTCCTTGCGCCGCGTGTATGCGTCTAGAATGCTTGACAGAGGTGTACAGGATTTGAGAACTGGTAACCAGCTGTATCACAAAACCAACGATCATAGGAAGGACAAGGGTGGCCCAAGAAGGATGTGCTGGGCTTTCATTCAGGAATACAAGCGTACAAATTATAATAGCTGACATAAGAAACCATGCAATTAGGCAGATACAGATATTTCGACGAGTTATAAATGTGAGATACTGAAGTGGTCGGACAATCATTGCGTAACGACATATATGAATCGTTAGAACAATGTACAATGTTTGGTAAATTGTGAAGACAAGTAGTAACGGTGTAACCATGTACACAATGTGCAAGGTGTCAATGCCACAGGATTGGCTTATTACGAGCAGGCTGGCAGTAGTCAGTAAGTTCACAAACGATGCAAACATGTCCCAGAATGCGAGCAGTTGATAGAGAAATGCCTCTATTTCACGGAAGGTATTACTTTCCTTTATGGCGCAGATGGTGATGGTGTTCAATGTAACAGATAACACAAAACCCGCGAAAGTGATACATGTGAGCGAAAAGAAACTGGCATCGCAGCCGAACTGCGTGGAGTTACTCGTGTCCAGACGTTTAGATGCATCTCTGTCCATGTACTGACTCGTATTTTGGAGCATGATCATGAATTGAGCCGAATCTCGACAACGATTTGCACAAACATCAAAGTGTGCTAAGTCACTATGCACGGTAAATAATACCCTTTTTCAGACGTATCTCGTAAAATTAATCTCGTTATTTCTAAGGGGAAAGATGGAATGAGGTTACGCTATGATTGTCTAAAAAGCAAAGATTTATAAATTCTCTTCTAACTGTCCAGGCTACTCGATCATTAACAGCCTACACAACAAGCGCATCCCTGTTCCACAAGGACCATCATACATTATGTTGACGCATGCTCTTTTAAACACACATAATTTTGCTGTGCTTTAGACATCCATTATAGAAGCTAAATTTCGTGAGCGCAGTCTCATTAAAATTGATGTCCAGATTCACTCGTTGTTATCCACTCATTACATCTAGCAGGCTTAATATTGCTTAATGCTTTTAATCGGTGGTGTAGACTGGGCCCAGTAAGTGTAGGGGTGCTGGATAATGGAAAAGAGGGGCGGGGTACGTGGCGTCGCGGTGTTATTGGGTGGATAAAAACGTGCATTTACAACGCCCAAATTAAACCACTACCTGATTCATAAACATTAATAAAGGACATGTGATTATTTTTCAGTATAAAAAGACTAAAAATCGTTGGGGCATTTGATACTGTGCCCCCTCCCCCTTTCCAATTCTTGGGGAACGCATACATTTCAGCCTATGGAACACACAATGCTATCTGACACATTGACACAAGTTTCATATTGTTGGCAGACGACAGTGATTAGGACCTAAGGAAATTAGAAGATTCTCTCTCGTCCTTATTTAACAGTATCCTTTTGTTATATACGACGGCGAAACAGTGACAGTGTGTACCATAGATGTGACGGTGGAAGCTTATAAAACCACATGCCAAAAGCAAAAGTTTCATTAAACTGTCACTCATTTTATTTTTCAGTAAGTATCGAAAGTGTGTTTGATATTAGTCGTCATCGCTTTACCTCTCTACGTCTCTACCTCTCTCTTTGTGATCTCACACTCACGTTCTCCTTTCTTCCCTCTTAACATGACGCAAACATCCCCTTAGAAAGAAGGGACATCACATTTACAGGGTCGTTCTAAAGGGATTACCTGCTAATCCCCTCAATCCTATTATAGCCCCTATTCAGGATCTGACAGTTATATTCATGAGCCAAGGGCCAGGGAGTGATCTTCACAGCGTAGTGCACCTGTATAGTTCTGTGGTAGTGCACCATACATGGTAATCCCCTGAAACGGCATTCATGTAGACCAGTTGATACTGTCAGAGCAATTATTTTATCATTAGTTATTTATTCATTCATTGACTCATGAATGAAAGCTGGTAAAATGAATTGTGAGTGAACTTGGACCCAGCAAATGCACTTACTATATACCCTCCCTTGACATTTCTCACCTTCTGTCTACATGAAACCCTGTATTCTCCAATCCCTTAGCTTCTCATATCTTCTATTCTCTCTTGCTCCTTGTTTCTCTGATATGTTTCTTCTACTTTCTCTCTCTCTCTCTCTCTCTCTTGGTCTCTCTCCCGTCTGGTCTGTGCTCTATACTCTCTATGATTTGTTTTTGTGTGGTCTCTTTTCACTGAGTCAAAACCGTTTAGCATTTCTCGCTCCATTTAACCGTTATTTTCGTGCAGTTTGTTACATGTGCATTGTTTTGTTTTTGAGACTTCATTACCGATACGGAACTCCTAAATAAATAATTATTGACGAGACTTCATTGCCGATACGGACATCTGAAAACAATAATTATTGGCAAGACTTCGTTGCCGATACGGAGAACGGAAAACAATAATTATTGGCGAGACTTCATTGCCGATACGAAACTGCTAAATTGATAATTATTGGCGGGACTTCATTGCCGATACGGAGATCAGAAAACAATAATTATTGGCAAGACTTCGTTGCCCGTACGGAGATCTAAAAACAATTATTATTGGCAAGACTTCGTTGCCCGTACGGAGATCTAAAAACAATAATTATTGGCAAGACTTCGTTGCCCGTACGGAGATCAGAAAACAATATTTATTGGCAAGGCTTCGTTGCCCGTACGGAGATCAGAAAACAATATTTATTGGCAAGGCTTCGTTGCCCGTACGGAGATCTAAAACAATAATTATTGGCAAGACTTCGTTGCCCGTACGGAGATCTAAAAACAATAATTATTGGCAAGACTTCGTTGCCCGTACGGAGATCAGAAAACAATAATTATTGGCAAGACTTCGTTGCCCGTACGGAGATCAGAAAACAATATTTATTGGCAAGGCTTCGTTGCCCGTACGGAGATCAAAAACAATAATTATTGGCGAGACTTCGTTGCCCGTACGGAGATCTAAAAACAATAATTATTGGCAAGACTTCGTTGCCCGAACGGAGATCTAAAACAATAATTATTGGCAAAACTTCGTTGCCCGTACGGAGATCAGAAAACAATAATTATTGGCAAGACTTCGTTGCCCGTACGGAGATCTAAAAACAATAACTATCGGCAAGACTTCGATCGTTGCCCGTACGGAGAATGAAAACAATAATTATTGGCAAGACTTCGTTGCCCGTACGGAGATCAGAAAACAATAATTATTGGCAAGACTTCGTTGCCCGTACGGAGATCAGAAAACAATATTTATTGGCAAGACTTCGTTGCCCGTACGGAGATCTAAAAACAATAATTATTGGCAAGACTTCGTTGCCCGTACGGAGATCTAAAAACAATAATTATTGGCAAGACTTCGTTGCCCGTACGGAGATCTAAAAACAATAATTATTGGCAAGACTTCGTTGCCCGTACGGACATCTCAAAACAATAATTATTGGCAAGACTTCGTTGCCCGAACGGAGATCTAAAAACAATAATTATTGGCAAGACTTCGTTGCCCAAACGGCGATCTATAAAAACAATAATTATTGGCGAGACTTCGTTGCCCGTACGGAGATCTAAAACAATAATTATTGGCAAGACAGAAATGATTGAAGAAAATGAATGCCAATATCACCGGCGCTCGAGAAAATAAAATAGAAATAGATCGCGGGAGAGAGAGAAGCAAAAACAATTAAATATCACTGATGTTACAGGCTTTTACGACAACAAGTAAGCCAACGGAACGAAAGAAATGAATGATCTCTGTGCTCCTACATGATTAGAAGCAAGAAGTCCCCCTCCCCTTGTCGAGTGAAAACTCTTAACTCTCGACCCTTTTTTCTCTCTGTCACTATTTCTCTCTCTCTCTCTGTCTCCCCCCCCTCTCTCTCTTACGGGCCAAGTCGGGTTTTACTAATCCTTTGACATCACTTTTGGAGTAGGGGATGTAAGTGTCGGGCCACTGTTCGCAGGCGAGGGGCTTAGAGGCGTGGGCGGATTCTAAACTCTTGACCCTTCTCTCTCTCTCTCTTACGGCCAAGTCGGGTTTTACTAATCCTTTGACATCACTTTTGGTGTAGAGGCATTGGCGCAATCTAAACTCTCGAACCTTCTCTCTCACGGCCAAGTCGGGTTTTACTAATCCTTTGACATCACTTTTGGAGTAAGAGCTGTACCGTACGTGTCCAATGTTATATATCTTCCTTCAAGCTTAGCGAAACGATTTCTAGATTTTATTTTATTGTTCACTTTACATAGACTTCAAATTTAATTTAATGATGACCCTGGTACTTTCAGTAAATTATTTTAAAATCGACTCAAGTATTGAGTGGGTTTAGATAAAAGACTAGTAAATTGGGTATAAACACATCCCCTTTTTGCCTCCGTCTCCTATCTGCCTTCAGTACATTACAGACCAGGGGGATAATCCACTAGAGGCTTTTTTTCTACATGAACAGACGCGTCCATTGTAAATTCCTTCAAAGCTTAATTAGCGAAATGAATTCTAGATTTATTTCATTAGATCACTTTATATAGACTTACAATTCAATCTAAAGATGACCCTGGTACTTTTAGTAAAAGGTTCCTAAAACGACTCAAATGTCGAGCGGGTTTAGGTTATAAACTAATAACTCGGGTACGAACACATCACTAGAAACAATAATTATTGGCGGGACTTCATTGCCGATACGGAGATCTAAAAACAATAATTATTGGCGGGACTTCATTGCCGACACGGAGATCAAAATACAATAATTATTGGCAAGACTTCGTTGCCCGTACGGAGATCAGAAAACAATAATTATTGGCAAGACTACGTTGCCCGTACGGAGATCTAAAAACAATAATTATTGGCGGGACCTCATTGCCGATACGGAGATCTCAAAACAATAATTATTGGCAAGACTTCGTTGCCGATACGGAGATCAGAAAACAATAATTATTGGCAAGACTTCGTTGCCCGTACGGAGATCTAAAAACAATAACTATCGGCAAGACTTCGATCGTTGCCCGTACGGAGAAGTAAAAACAATAATTATTGGCGGGAATTCATTGCCTATACGGAGATCAGAAAACAATAATTATTGGCAAGACTTCGTTGCCCGTACGGAGATCTAAAAAATAATTATTGGCAAGACTTCGTTGCCCGAACGGAGATCTAAAAACAATAATTATTGGCAAGACTTCGTTGCCCGTGCGAAGATCTAAAAACAATAATTATTGGCAAGATTTTGTTGCCCGTACGGAGATCTAAAAACAATAATTATTGGCAAGACTTCGTTGCCCAAACGGAGATCTAAAAGCAATCAATATTGGCAAGACTGCGTTGCCCGTACGGAGATCTAAAAACAATAATTATTGGCAATTAAGACTTCGTTAATTGAAGCTCAATCTCTCTCTCTCTCTCTCTCTCTCTCTCTTTATCTTTTCTGTCTCTCTCTCTCTCTCTCTCCTTTTGGCCAAGTCGGGTTTTTAATCCATTGACATCACTTTTGGAGTAGGGGCCCGGATGTACGTGTCCACTGCAGCTCGCAAGCAAGGGGCTTAGAGGCGTGGGCGGAATCTAAACTCTTGACCCTTCTCTCTCTCTCTCTCTCTTACGGCCAAGTCGGGTTTTACTAATCCATTGACATCACTTTTGGCGTGTCCACTGTTATATATCTTCCTGCCAGTCGGGCTATTTTTCAAGATGGCCGCCAACACTTATGTATTATTTTTATTCTAAGTCAGAAAAAGATCATTATTTTTAGCAGTATGTTTTTCATGTTTTTTTCAAGACGGGTTTACCAAAGGCAATCCTTTAACATCACTTTTGGAGTAAGAAAATGAAGGAGAAGAAAAAGGAGAAGAAAAAGAAGAAGAAGAAAGAGAAAAGAAGAAAAAAAGGGAACTAATCAGGCTCCGTTCAAGTAGAAAATCAACTGAAAATTCATAAACAAACACACGTACACTCTCTCTCTCTATATATCTCTCTCTCTCTCTCTCTCTCCCTTATGGCCAAGTCGGGTTTTTTAATCCATTGACATCACTTTTGGAGTAGGAACTGTACGTGTCCAATGCAGCTCGCAAGCGAGGGGCTTAGTGGGCGGAATCTAAACTCTTGACCCTTCTCTCTCTCTCTCTTACGGCCAAGTCGGGTTTTACTAATCCATTGACATCACTTTTGGAGTAAGAGCTGTATAACCGTACGTGTCCACTGTTATATATCTTCCTGCAAGTCGGGCTATTTTTCAAGATGGCCGCCAACACTTATGTATTATTTTTATTCTTATTCAGAAAAAAAATCATTTTAGCGGTATGTTTTTCATGTTTTTTCAAGTTGGCTTTACCAAAGGCAATCCTTTAACATCACTTTTGGGGTAAGAAAAGGAAGGAGAAGAAAAAGGAGTGGAAAAAAAAAAGAAGAAGAAAAGAAGAAAAAAAGGGAACTGATCAGGCTCCGTTCAAGTAGAAAATCAACTGAAAATTCATAAACAAACACACGCACACTCTCTCTCTATATATATATATATCTTTCTCTCTCTCTCTCTCTCTTATGGCCAAGTCGGGTTTTTAATCCATTGACATCACTTTTGGAGTAGGAACTGTACGTGTCCAATGCAGCTCGCAAGCGAGGGGCTTAGTGGGCGGAATCTAAACTCTCGACCCTTCTCTCTCTCTCTCTTACGGCCAAGTCGGGTTTTACTAATCCATTGACATCACTTTTGGAGTAAGAGCTGTATAACCGTACGTGTCCACTGTTATATATCTTCCTGCAAGTCGGGCTATTTTTCAAGATGGCCGCCAACACTTTATATGTTTTATTTTTATTCTTATTCAGAAAAAGATCATTTTAGCGGTATGTTTTTCATGTTTTTTTTAAAGTCGGCTTTACCAAAGGCAATCCTTTAACATCACTTTTGGGGTAAGAAAAGGAAGGAGAAGAAAAAGGAGTGAAAAAAGAAGAAGAAAAGAAGAAAAAAGGAACTGATCTCCGTTTGAGTAGAACTTCAACTGAAAATTCATAAACAAACACACGCACACTCTGTCTCTCTCTCTCTCTATCTTTCTCTGTCTCTCTCTCTCTCTCCCTTATGGCCAAGTCGGGTTTTTTAATCCATTGACATCACTTTTGGAGTAGGGCCCAGATGTACGTGTCCAATGCAGCTCGCAAGCGAGGGGCTTAGTGGGCGGAATCTAAACTCTCGACCCTTCTCTCTCTCTCTCTTACGGCCAAGTCGGGTTTTACTAATCCATTGACATCACTTTTGGAGTAAGAGCTGTATAACCGTACGTGTCCACTGTTATATATCTTCCTGCAAGTCGGGCTATTTTTCAAGATGGCCGCCAACACTTTATATGTTTTATTTTTATTCTTATTCAGAAAAAGATCATTTTAGCGGTATGTTTTTCATGTTTTTTTAAAGTCGGCTTTACCAAAGGCAATCCTTTAACATCACTTTTGGGGTAAGAAAAGGAAGGAGAAGAAAAAGGAGTGGAAAAAGAAGAAGAAAAGAAGAAAAAAGGGAACTGATCTCCGTTTGAGTAGAACTTCAACTGAAAATTCATAAACAAACACACGCACACTCTGTCTCTCTCTCTCTCTATCTTTCTCTGTCTCTGTCTCTGTCTCTGTCTCTCTCTATCTTTCTGTGTCTCTCTCTCTCTCTCTCTCTCTCTCTCCCTTATGGCCAAGTCGGGTTTTTTAATCCATTGACATCACTTTTGGAGTAGGGCCCGGATGTACGTGTCAATGCAGCTCGCAAGCGAGGGGCTTAGTGGGCGGAATCTAAACTCTCGACCCTTCTCTCTCTCTCTCTCTCTACGGCCAAGTCGGGTTTTACTAATCCATTGACATCACTTTTGGAGTAGGAACTGTACGTGTCAATGCAGCTCGCAAGCGAGGGGCTTAGTGGGCGGAATCTAAACTCTCGACCCTTCTCTCTCTCTCTCTCTCTCTTACGGCCAAGTCAGGTACGTTTACTAATCCATTGACATCACTTTTGGAGTAAGAGCTGTATAACCGTACGTGTCCACTGTTATATATGAAGAGCTTGATTCCAAAAGGAGCTAAATCCATATTTTATCAAAATTGAGTTTTTTGTCTTAAAATGATGATTTCCTACATGGGGACAAAATGCACTATGTCACATTCTAAAATTTCACCAGTAAGTATGAACATTTTTAGGTACAATATCATGTTTCATTTCAAAAGGAGCTAAATCCAATTCGGTTTCATTCCAAAAGGAGCTAAATCCACTTTGGGTACTTTCACGTTTTTTATTTCTCCACTTTCCCTTTAGCCATGTACCTTCATGTTGTTATATATGTTAAAGGTGTCGCCCTGGACCAATAATATATGAGAAGAAAAAAAATCTACCAGTTATTTCTAATTTTTACTAAATTTTTAGATTTTGTGGATTTAGCTCCTTTTGGAATGAAACATGGATTTAGCTCCTTTGGAATGAAACGGATTTAGCTCCTTTTGGAATGAAACTCGGATATGTTGTTTACTTTCTTTTCAAAGGGTATTTTTAGTTGTGATTTCACTATTATTATTTAAAAGGAAAGGTTTGCTACTAATTTTAATAAATTTCAGTGATTTTATTGAGAAAATATGACAAATTTTCGGTACAAAATCATGTTTCATTCCAAAAGGAGCTAAATCCACGAAAAATAAAAATCTAAAAATTTAGTAAAATCAGAAATAACTGGTAGATTTTCTAATCATATATTATTGGTCCAGGGTGGCACCTTTAACATATATAACAACACCAAGGTACATTACTAAATGGAAAGTGGAGAAATTAAAAAAGGCGATTTACTCAGAAGTACCCAAAGTGGATTGAGCTCCTTTTGGAATGAAACTCTTCATATCTTCCTGCAAGTCGGGCTATTTTTCAAGATGGCCGCCAACACTTTATATGTTTTATTTTTATTCTTATTCAGAAAAAAGATCATTTTAGCGGTATGTTTTTCATGTTTTTTTTAAAGTCGGCTTTACCAAAGGCAATCCTTTAACATCACTTTTGGGGTAAGAAAAGGAAGGAGAAGAAAAAGGAGTGGAAAAAAAAGAAGAAAAGAAGAAAAAAAGGGAACTGGTCTCCGTTTGAGTAGAACTTCAACTGAAAATTCATAAACAAACACACGCACACTCTGTCTCTCTCTCTCTCTATCTTTCTCTGTCTCTGTCTCTGTCTCTGTCTCTCTCTATCTTTCTCTGTCTCTCTCTCTCTCCCTTATGGCCAAGTCGGGTTTTTAATCCATTGACATCACTTTTGGAGTAGGGCCCGGATGTACGTGTCAATGCAGCTCGCAAGCGAGGGGCTTAGTGGGCGGAATCTAAACTCTCGACCCTTCTCTCTCTCTCTCTCTTACGGCCAAGTCGGGTTTTACTAATCCATTGACATCACTTTTGGAGTAGGAACTGTACGTGTCCAATGCAGCTCGCAAGCGAGGGGCTTAGTGGGCGGAATCTAAACTCGACCCTTCTCTCTCTCTCTCTCTCTTACGGCCAAGTCGGGTTTTACTAATCCATTGACATCACTTTTGGAGTAAGAGCTGTATAACCGTACGTGTCCACTGTTATATATCTTCCTGCAAGTCGGGCTATTTTTCAAGATGGCCGCCAACACTTTATATGTTTTATTTTTATTCTTATTCAGAAAAAGATCATTTTAGCGGTATGTTTTTCATGTTTTTTTAAAGTCGGCTTTACCAAAGGCAATCCTTTAACATCACTTTTGGGGTAAGAAAAGGAAGGAGAAGAAAAGGAGTGGAAAAAAGAAGAAAAGAAAAAAAGGGAACTGGTCTCCGTTTGAGTAGAACTTCAACTGAAAATTCATAAACAAACACACGCACACTCTGTCTCTCTCTCTCTCTATCTTTCTCTGTCTCTGTCTCTGTCTCTGTCTCTCTCTATCTTTCTGTGTCTCTCTCTCTCTCTCTCTCTCTCTCTTATGGCCAAGTCGGGTTTTTTAATCCATTGACATCACTTTTGGAGTAGGGCCCGGATGTACGTGTCAATGCAGCTCGCAAGCGAGGGGCTTAGTGGGCGGAATCTAAACTCTCGACCCTTCTCTCTCTCTCTCTCTACGGCCAAGTCGGGTTTTACTAATCCATTGACATCACTTTTGGAGTAGGAACTGTACGTGTCAATGCAGCTCGCAAGCGAGGGGCTTAGTGGGCGGAATCTAAACTCTCGACCCTTCTCTCTCTCTCTCTCTAACGGCCAAGTCGGGTTTTACTAATCCATTGACATCACTTTTGGAGTAAGAGCTGTATAACCGTACGTGTCCACTGTTATATATCTTCCTGCAAGTCGGGCTATTTTTCAAGATGGCCGCCAACACTTTATATGTTTTATTTTTATTCTTATTCAGAAAAAGATCATTTTAGCGGTATGTTTTTCATGTTTTTTTTTAAGTCGGCTTTACCAAAGGCAATCCTTTAACATCACTTTTGGGGTAAGAAAAGGAAGGAGAAGAAAAAGGAGTGGAAAAAAGAAGAAGAAGAAAAGAAGAAAAAAAGGGAACTGGTCTCCGTTTGAGTAGAACTTCAACTGAAAATTCATAAACAAACACACGCACACTCTGTCTCTCTCTCTCTCTATCTTTCTCTGTCTCTGTCTCTCTCTCTGTCTCTCTCTATCTTTCTCTGTCTCTCTCTATCTTTCTCTGTCTCTCTCTCTCTCCCTTATGGCCAAGTCGGGTTTTTTAATCCATTGACATCACTTTTGGAGTAGGGCCCGGATGTACGTGTCCAATGCAGCTCGCAAGCGAGGGGCTTAGTGGGCGGAATCTAAACTCTCGACCCTTCTCTCTCTCTCTCTCTACGGCCAAGTCGGGTTTTACTAATCCATTGACATCACTTTTGGAGTAAGAGCTGTATAACCGTACGTGTCCACTGTTATATATCTTCCTGCAAGTCGGGCTATTTTTCAAGATGGCCGCCAACACTTTATATGTTTTATTTTTATTCTTATTCAGAAAAAGATCATTTTAGCGGTATGTTTTTCATGTTTTTTTTAAAGTCGGCTTTACCAAAGGCAATCCTTTAACATCACTTTTGGGGTAAGAAAAGGAAGGAGAAGAAAAAGGAGTGGAAAAAGAAGAAGAAAAGAAGAAAAAAAGGGAACTGGTCTCCGTTTGAGTAGAACTTCAACTGAAAATTCATAAACAAACACACGCACACTCTGTCTCTCTCTCTCTATCTTTCTCTGTCTCTGTCTCTGTCTCTGTCTCTCTCTATCTTTCTCTGTCTCTCTCTCTCTCCCTTATGGCCAAGTCGGGTTTTTAATCCATTGACATCACTTTTGGAGTAGGGCCCGGATGTACGTGTCCAATGCAGCTCGCAAGCGAGGGGCTTAGTGGGCGGAATCTAAACTCTCGACCCTTCTCTCTCTCTCTCTCTTACGGCCAAGTCGGGTTTTACTAATCCATTGACATCACTTTTGGAGTAAGAGCTGTATTACCCTACGTGTCCACTGTTATATATCTTCCTGCCAGTCGGGCTATTTTTCAAGATGGCCGCCAACACTTACGTTTTATTTTTATTCTAATTCGCAAAAAGATCATTATTTTTAGCGGTATGTTTTTCATGTTTTTCAAGTCGGGTTTACCAAAGGCAATCCTTTAACATCACTTTTGGAGTAAGAAAAGGAAGGAGAAGAAAAAGGAGAAGAAAAAGAAGAAAAAGAAAAGAAGAAAAAAAGGGAACTGGTCTCCGTTTGAGTAGAACTTCAACTGAAAATTCATAAACAAACACACGCACACTCTGTCTCTCTCCCTCTCTATCTTTCTCTGTCTCTGTCTCTGTCTCTGTCTCTCTCTATCTTTCTCTGTCTCTCTCTCTCTCCCTTATGGCCAAGTCGGGTTTTTTAATCCATTGACATCACTTTTGGAGTAGGGCCCGGATGTACGTGTCCAATGCAGCTCGCAAGCGAGGGGCTTAGTGGGCGGAATCTAAACTCTCGACCCTTCTCTCTCTCTCTCTCTTACGGCCAAGTCGGGTTTTACTAATCCATTGACATCACTTTTGGAGTAGGAACTGTACGTGTCCAATGCAGCTCGCAAGCGAGGGGCTTAGTGGGCGGAATCTAAACTCTCGACCCTTCTCTCTCTCTCTCTCTCTTACGGCCAAGTCAGGTTTTACTAATCCATTGACATCACTTTTGGAGTAAGACCTGTATAACCGTACGTGTCCACTGTTATATATCTTCCTGCAAGTCGGGCTATTTTTCAAGATGGCCGCCAACACTTTATATGTTTTATTTTTATTCTTATTCAGAAAAAGATCATTTTAGCGGTATGTTTTTCATGTTTTTTTAAAGTCGGCTTTACCAAAGACAATCCTTTAACATCACTTTTGGGGTAAGAAAAGGAAGGAGAAGAAAAAGGAGTGGAAAAAAAAGAAGAAGAAAAGAAGAAAAAAAGGGAACTGGTCTAGCTCCGTTTGAGATGTTTTTTTAATGACCTAAGGTTGGAAAGTTATATAGATAAAGTATAATTTCGCATTCAAACCAGGCTACATTATTAGCATTAGGCCCCCAAAAAAAAAAATCATTTGGTTGTCCTCGATTGCTTTTCTGAAGTAGGGGCGGGCGGGCGGATTTTTTTTTTTTTTTCCATTTCATTTTCCCCCTGTTCATTTGGACTCTTTACTTCCTATTTATTTTCATTTTTGTTCAAATCATGAGGCCAATATTATTATTATTTAAACACAAAAGAATCCCAGAAAAAGTCATGAATTGCCATGGCAATATTCAATTTCATTCTCATTGTTTCGGAGGTAGTTTTGGCTATAGCGAGGCAGTTTTCGGCCGCATGTACAAAGTCAATGGGAGCGCACGCGCGTCGTTCATTCACCCGCTGATCTATAGCGCGTGTGTATCCCACGCCAGAGCTGGGCGCGCCGAAAATTACCCCTGCATGCAATGATCGTGTGTGCGCGCTATCCGACTGCAGTGATTGAATACGTGCTGTGAGACACTTTGAGTATGCTATACATGAAAAATCGCGATCTAAATCTGAAAATACTTGAAATACAGCTCAGGTTTTGGTACCCATCTTCCTTACAGACACGCGTAAGATATTTGATTTTTCAGATTCAGGTAGCAGGACCGCCGATTACATTGCTAAAATGTGATATTTAAGGATGCATTTTCCATTGCAAATGTCGATCTCCTGTGACTCTGAAATGTATTGTATGTGTGTGATTATGTGATATGCTATTATGCTATGTATTTTAAAGTGATTTCACCTGCGTACAACGGACCTGCCCAAAATTGCCATCTGGCCGAAAATCCCTCCTCTATATTATAATATAAAAACAGAATTGCGTACTGAAAGACCAAATTGGCGACGGGACACATTTCGATCCTTGCAACATGCATAAAATGGTTAAAATTGCTCAAAAAACTTTAAAAATTGCTCCAAAATTAAAAAAAAATTTTAAAAAAATTTAAAAAAGAGCCTCCTCATTCCTATTTTTCAAAAAGGCAGGACGCTAAACATGTTTTTTTTTTTAATGGCCTAACATTTGCACTTCAACTCCTCAGACCACTGACGATTCATTCTCTTCCCACACAAAGATACAGACACTATACATTATACACCTGCTCCACACTATCATGGTCTAGTTACTGAAGTACTGAGCAGTTTGATCACAGCACACGCAATACCCACCGCGATCTCCGAACACTGGGTCGAGGTAGCTAGGGGAAGTACAAGTACAAGCTCGAGTACACACACACACACACATGCACAACCACACTCGATCCTATTGTGATTGAAGGCATTGTAGTCAAGGATTACGTAATAGCTAACTGTCCCTCGCTAGTTAAGAGGATTAGGGATAATTGGATTACTTGGAGAAGAGATATAGGAAGGACTTAATCCTCAGATTCACCCTGTGAAAGTGATGTCCTGAAACCCGAGTAAGCAGGGATTTAGTAGGGTAAAGGGTAGACGGGCCGTTTGCGTCATGAACACTTTCCCCTTGTTCTCTCCCAATTTTGTCCTGTTCTTGCAAAACCTATTCATAAGTGATTAACTTTAAATGAAAACATGTTTAACCAAGAGTGTTCACTCTAATTTGTTGTCTGTTTCTCTTATTATTTTTTTTATAATTTACATCGGCTGCATTTACAATGCCGGTAAAACAATCTTAGATTTTTCTCATATACTGTGTTTCGTCAGAAGTTGTTTAGCAACTACCTGTACTCACAGGACGAAGAAGCCAAATCGAAAAATCCACCTCTGAGGTATGTTTTGTTTTAATTACCGGCAGAAATTTCACCGCTTTTGCGGTGTAAATGCTCGCTCTTAAAACATCGGTGAATGATTCCGGTTTTGGATCACGTGACTCTTCTCGTTTCCGTGCGATCGCATACAGAGCAGCAATAATTAGCGCATGCGCTCTACTCACCAGCGAAAATAATAAATAAAATAAAATTTAAAACAAAGCAGATTGGGCAAACACCGACGGTTTGGGGGTATTTCCAGTACTGTTTCTTTTAAAAGAAAACACCGATGTTTTTTCCAAAATGTTTTGGGGGTTCTTTGAATGAGCCTATCAACTAAATATGAGGATGCAATTCCCCTTTAAGTTGTTTTCTTTCAGATTTCAAAGAAGTGAACTCTCAAGGATTTTTATTTCATTTTTTTTTTTTTGGGGTATATTGCCGTGACGGAGGATTATCCAATTGGAATCATTTGTTCTATATATATATATATATATGATGTATACAATTGTATAGAAAACAAAATTATTAACTCGCAACGCTAGATGGAATGCACAAGAGGCGTGGATTGTGTATTCCATCTAGCGTAAAATATTTATTTCTACTATTTTTAATTTGCATCTCGTTGGACATTGTTCCTCGTAGCATTTTCAATTCAAATGTATAGATATATATATATATATATATATATTAATATTGTTATATGATTGTTGTTCTTGTTTATATCATAATATCAGATCCTACGTGGTTTATCAGCAATATATTATATAAAGCTGATAAAGCCATACATGAACTCGTAATAATGGTACCATTAATGTTTATAATGATCATGACAATATTGACAGTAATGATAGTAATAATAATTATAACAATAATAACAATTTTTATGTTAATAATGATAATAATAATGATGATGATAATAATAGTACACATACTAATGATTGATAATTATGATAAAATTACAAAATTACAAAAAGTACATATTCGAATATTGATTCTGAAAGTTGATCTCGGGGAGAATGAATTACTTCACAGAATTTGGGACAGAGAGTTGTGGCACGCCATGGTCGCCAACGTCTCAGGATATGGCACGTAGAGAGAGAGGTCTACCACGACACTGTAGTACATACTGTGGACATTCTGAAGAAAGAACGTTTACAAAGTTGTACAATAAAATGAGTTTTTTGGTTAATTATAAAATCTTAGCTATATCCTTTTTCCTTTATATCATGTTTTCTTTGTCTTACAGACAACCCGATTCATGTTATGCTTATGTTTTTAAAAGCAAAATTGAACCTTGTCATGTGAGTCACGTTTTTTCGTCACGTGAGTTACAAAATTAAGAGACTAATGTTTTGTATTGGATCAATATTATTAAACGCCAGTTAGGCACAAATTGGAGAAAGTTATGAAGTTTGTAATTCTAAAGTATGACTTTGATCTCACTTATAGGGTATACATTGATGTCAATTGTCAAGGCTTGTTTCTATACTTGAATATTATTTGCTTTAACCCTCACAAAATGATGTATAGTGTATAGTTAATATGCTGTTTATATGGATTTGTCAGAACATTTAAGGTGACTTTCTTCTTTAAATAATGTCATGCGAGTCACGACGGAATGGCTGTTAAAGAAATTATGGCTCCAATAGAAATGGAGACTGCCGCCATATCGAGTTTATAACACATTATTTGTTCTTCATTTATCTTATGTTACACACTATTAATTAAATGTAACACTCCGCTTTTGATATAAATATGATAAAACTCTGTCATCTGACCGCTTAGTACAATCTTGTCATGGTAAAGACAAATATTTCAACATAATCAAAGACAGATCATTAAAAAAAATCATGCTTGTGATTTAGCTGGTATTATATAAACAGCCCACGAGACCAACAATGTAGGTCTCTTGAACCCTCAGAAAAATGGTTGGGATGCCCATAAAACTGACATGGCGGTCTTGTGAATCAATTAATTTTTCAGAAGACCATGCATAATGCCGAAGCGTTAATGTGCTGTAAATTCTTTTCAATACATGTGGATATCAAGTCTGAGCCAAACATTTTTTCTTTTTATTATTGAAGAAAACACATATAAACACTTTTATTTGCGTTAATATAGAACACATTACTTAATTTACAAGCATTAGAATACAGTTTATTGCATTGATATTTATTTGCTTCATAAATATACATGTATGTACAAAAAGCAACGTGTATATAGATTTTCTGGCCTGGGGTACTCGTATTTAAAAAAGGTCCATTTTTCGGAGGGTAAATGTTTATGAACACCCAAACCTCTAAATTTAATGAAGACTCATAACTCTTAAGGCTTAGGGTATTGCTCCGAAGGGGTGGGCGTGGGGAATGAATTTCCTATTTTCATTTCTGAATATTTCCCGCACGGGAGTCACTCGGGCCTTCTTGTGGTCTGAAAAGAACGGGTTCGCAGATCAGTGTTTTACCCCTAAATTGGTTTAATATATATTTCATTATTCTCCTTGAATTGCCTAAGCAGAAAGGAGCGACATTATGAAAATGCCTTAACTCGCCTTTCTTTCTAAATTTGGACGTCTTCCGATCACACTAGCACAACTTCACTATCAACATGAATTTAATATATCTTTGGATGCCGTTTCAATGTGGTAAAATTAATTATTTGTTTTAAAATTCCTATCCACTATATGTCCTAAAGCAACTAAAACTTTTACAGCTTTGTCGAAAGATCGAATATTAACCAGATAACAACAGGACTACAACATTTAGACAGGCCTATTTATTTTTCTACATCATGTCTTTGACACAAAACTTATTTGATGTTTCCAGGGGCAGACTGGGACTGAAAATTGGTTTTTAAAGTGTTATGCGACCTGCATGCCCACTGAATATGTAAGATGCATATATCAAGTGGCCCTTGGACCACAAATCGACTGGACCTTGATCCAACCAAAAATAAAGAGCTGCTCGTGGGGAAAATTCCCCAAACTCCCCATGGCCAATCTGTCTCTGGATCTTTCCTTATAGGATAATTACGTGTATCTTTTATCTACCCAAAATGACAATTTGTCACTGGCAGTTGTCAGCGGAAGCCCCTTGTAAAAAGTAAAGCACAGGCGTCGATTGAGAGAGAGAGAAAAGAGAGGGGTTTAGGGGTTGACACCACGTCAACTCAAGAGTTTGATAAACATTGTATCCTAGCATATAACGAAAAATCTTTAAAATCTAATGAGCCATTTTTGTTGTTGAATATTCTTCAATCTGGTCAGGAAATTCAAATTCTAGGGATTTTTTTGTATGAATAACTATGTCATTTTCTTATTTACATAAATGCATTTTTTATTCTTTACCATACATGGTGATTCAATTCTCAAACATTCATCCCACACCCATTTCCATTATAAATATTGTCTTCATGTCTTATGCCTTATTTTATTTCAAAATTCAGAACTAGTTTGCATTCTAAACACATCTTGGTAGTTTTAAATCTCATTTCTATTTCAAATTGGGGTGGCGGGGGTTGGTGAAACGATCTTAAACCCATCTCCAGGATGTGCCAGGATGTACACTTTACCAAAACTAGGGACTTAATAATTCCAAGATTTCTTCCACACCCCATAATACATGCATAATGCTGCATTTATCCATCATTTTCTTCAAAATTAAGAACTTCTTTGCATTATAATCATGTCTTGGTGATTAAAATCTCAGACTATTTATGATGTGGGAAAGGACTCTTTTCCCTAACCTACATGTATTTTTGATATATCCAACATTTTTTTTCAAAAGGAAAAATGCATCATTATTCGTCTGGATAAAAAAAAATCTCAATACCGTTCCCATTATCACGATAGGCCTGTAAGCTGGGTCGTCTTTCCATTTTCTTCAAAATTTTATTTAGGTCATTGGCTGATTTAAATGAGCAATTGGATTTTCTGAATAAAAATTTAAAAACAATGTTCTCAGCATCCCCTTCATTCTCTGAGTATGCTTCTAATTACTCTTAACGTTATAACATGGTGTGCATCATAGCAAGTCTAGATAACGTAGATAATTAAACAGAATCTATCCATGTATCTGCCTCGACTCCCTTTTTTGGCTGGCGTTCTGGACAGCCAGGATAATGCCAATATCTTGTCAGGACATAGAACATAGGATCAATGCCAGGAGGTTTGTTCAGGAGTGAGGAGGCGACACCAGGTGAAGTGGATTCACTACTCGCTAGTGCCCTTTGGCAAGGCATTATTCCTAAATTCCTCGGAGAGAACTTACGAATGTGGGTACCCTAGTTGCTTACAAGCATACACATGTTTTCTTAGTAGTCAGGCAAAATAAACCATCAAACCAAACATGGCGATATTATATTATATTCATGTTGATAGATGCACTAACTTGTCTGGGTCATGGGCAAGATTATGCCAAGCGGCTGGAAGGGGCGGGGTGTGAGGGGACTGCCAATGCCCACATTTCCTGAAACATCCCAGAGTACAGAAGAAGTACTTATCAATTGCAGTCAGCACTCCAAATCCCTTGAACTTTCTGCACTACTAAAATATTCCAATCACTTTTTTCCTGTTAATATACCGAGATACTGGCTAAAATTAGAGGGGAAAAATATCTTGGTGGGGGGGGGGAGCAACTGCCAATGCCCACATTTCCTGAAACATCCCAGAGTACAGAAGAAGTGCTTATCAATTGCAGTCAGCACTCCAAATCCCTTGAACTTTCTGCACTACTAAAATATGTCCAATCACTTTTTCCTGTTAATATACCGAGATACTGACCAAAATTAGAGGGGAAAAATATATTGGTGGGGGGTGAGTTGCGACGGCGGAGGGGAGGGGGCAACTGCCAATGCCTACATTTCCTGAAACATCCCAGAGTAAAGAAGAAGTACTTATCAATTGCAGTCAGCACTCCAAATCCCTTGAACTTTCTGCACCACCAAATGTCCAATCACTTTTGTCCAGTTAATATACCGAAATACTGGCCAAAATTAGAGGGGAAAAAAATATCTACAAAAAAGCACTTTTGGGGCTCAAAATTTACATTTTACACACTACATAACTCAATGAAATTGATATCAACTTGAAGGAATTTTAATTATCAATCTTTTGACACCAAATCCATGGTGATTAAATGTTTTACTCAAAAGTTATCTTTAAAACTCGATGTAAACACACCAAACAGGTCCTCCATACACTAATACATGTATATGCATACAGTTAATACACATGTGGGCAAAAATGTTGTTTTTGTGGAAATCGAATCAATAACTTTGGGTTGCTATAACTGTTTATTGAAAAGAGATATAAACCTTTCCTTTCACAGAATATTTTCCTTGTATATGGGCAAATTCCTGAAAAGTTACCAAAACACGCCTTTTTCCGATTTTGATATATGGAAAATAACGATTATTGATAAAATTCAATATTTGGAAAAAAATCACAAAAAATCATGTTTTTACTTAAATTTGCAATGTTAATTAATCCTAATTTCTTTGAAATTGGTATCAAAATTTAGATAATTTAATTCTCTTTCATATGACACCAAACTCATGGTGGTTTAAGGTTCCCTTAAAATATAATTTACAAAATACTATTTTTCGTCAAAGGGCCGCTTTTTTGGACGCCCCCTCCGATTTAGGATTGTTCGCAACAAATTTTAAAAAACACCTCTGAAATATTGTGTATTATGATAAAATCTTTCAAATAAACAAGGTGTGCTTAGTTTATGCGGTAGTGGCAGGCAACTCAAAAACTAAGCATGATATTTGACTTTGGCCCTCCGCTTATAACAAAACAACTCATATTTCATAATTGTACACATTTTATGATCCAACGTATCAAATGCCTTACTAAGATCGAGAAATATTCCTAACATAATTTCTTTATTATCTAAGGCATTTGAATCTTTAAAAAACACAATCAATCAGTGCAGAGGATGTCGAGTGACCAGCTCTAAAACCATATTGACTATCCGATAATAAATTACATTGGTTCAAAAAAATATATCAGTCTATTATAAAACATTTTTCTAAGATTTTTGAAAATATCGGCAAGAGTGATATTGGCCGATAATTACTCATTGGATCGAATGATCCATTTTTATATACAAGAATAACGTTTGCTATTTTCAAATTTTCCGAAAAATACCTTTATTCATAGATTCATTAAAATACGACAAAACGGATAGCATATAATGTGAACAACCCTTTTAACGACGACAATATCAATTTCGTCACAACCACTGCTTGATTTGCTTTTTAAGTCACAAACAATATTTATGATTTCGTTAGTTGTAATAGGATTTAAAAAGGTAGTTACATTATTCTTTTCTAGAAATTGCATATGGTTATTATTTCCAATTAAAGTATTTTGGAACATTATTCCTCAAAGAAGCACCTATACATAATTAGTAAACTCTTGAGCAATGCATAATTTAGCTGTAACACGTTCATTATTAACATGAATGGGCTCAATATTTGTATCACGAGTCTTAAATGAATTTCCTATAGCTTTATTTAATACCTTCCATGTTTCTTTCATGTCATATTGCACATTTTGAAACTTGTTTTTAAAATATTAATATTTCACATGTTTAGTTTCATGGTTCAACTTATTTCTGTACATCTTATACACACTTTTTCTATAGTCAGTTGGATTTTGTAAGGATTTTTTATACAACTTATATTTTTTATTGGATATTTTACGTAATTTATTAGTTAATGGTTTATCTCTTCTTTTCTTTTTAAATTTAATGGAGCGTAAAGGAAAACATTTATTATATAGCTGCATAAATTATACAAAAATTATTATAACTCACATTTGGATCTTCATTATCTACTCGAATTAACATCATTCAAGAGATTGATATATTTTCTAATGTTTATTTCATTAATTTCACCATTCATAATTGTCTGTGATTTCTTTAGTTTTATCTGAGAGTTTGATATACAAAATACAGGAAAATGATCACTAATATCCGCAATGATAATTCCTGATAAAACATCATCAATGTTATTTGTAAAAATATTATCAATCAGTGATACTGAATGATCAGTGATGCGAGTTGGGTAAGGAATTACTGGATACATCGATTTGGGCATCATACATCTAAAATAAGATTTACATATTTTATTTTCATTTACAATATGTAGAACTAAATGTATTGATTAGAAAAAGTTATTTTCAGATTCACCCGGAGGTTTATAAATAACACCAATAATAATATTTCAATTTCAATTTTGAATCTCAATAAAAATAGACTCCATAGAATTTACACTACTGTCTCAAAATATTCTTTGTTTTAAAACAAAATTATCTCTTACATATATACCAACTCCTCTTCCTCACCGTTGTACTTTATTATTACCCATAAATTTGAATCCATCTAAATTATATTTCGGTTCGCTGTTGCGTAATCATGTTTTAGTTATTCCTATAGCACAAAAGGGATTAATCAATAACATGCAAACAAGATTCCAAACAAGAAAAGTTTTGTATATACTTCTGCAATTTATATGAAGACATGAAAATTGTTTTTATGAATATTTATCTACTTTGTGCACATTTAACATTTGGGTAAAATCTTTAGGATTGTAATATGATTGTCGAAACCCATATGATTCTTGATTATTTATTATAGGAGATGATTTATCGAAGATAGCATTAATATCAAAATTGTAAAAGCTTCTTAACAAAGTGTAAAGTTCACAATGGATTTCTGGCGCCCTTCATTTAATTGCTCGATGCGGGAAATAATAAGGCAATAGAATCGACACCTCGGGAGCAGCGGAAACCCGTTGCCTCTTTTTCTTGTTCCTAATTGCGTCCCTTCAAACTTAAAAAGCCTTAAAGGTCAAATGGAAAATTTAATTCCACTTTTTCCTATTGCTCTTCAGCGATATTTGGCATTGTGCCCTTCCCTCCTCCTGTTGTTTTCCCGTCGCTTGTAAAATCGTTTTTTTATGAATTATGACTTAAGAGGACGCTATTGAAACAGGCCGTATGGTTAGGAGAGTTTGTCCAACCCGGTTCGAGTTGCGGGCAATATGACGGATACCGTTTTCTTGGGCAAGCACAAAAACAACAAATTAAACCCCATGAAATGGCCAATGGAAACCAATTCGGCAAAACTTGTGACAGCCATATTTACTTGTAAAAAGACATTTTTTAGAAAAAATTAAAGTTTAATGTCACATTAAACTTTAATGTCACATTTCTTTTATATATGCATTTATTTCCTACGTTCATTACATCAACATACTAACAATTTGTTGATTGTTAGTATGTTGATTTAATGAACGTAGGAAATAAATGCATATATAAAAGAGGAAATAGAAGGAACTTGATTTGCTCTATGTTAAGCTGTAAGTAGTAATTTTATTACATATATATTTCACTCAGTTAACTACTAGCAATACTAAGAACATGGCAATGGAAACAAAATATATAAGATACAAAAACATGTGTAGCTGTTCTAGAAGGGTCTAGGGGCTCAAGCTTTTCCCCAAAGAAAAGATCATCCTAGAAAGAAAACGTCCTTAAAGAAAAGCACAGTATATCAACCAAGTAAATATTAGTTGCAGGTCGCTAAAGAATGCGTCTTATACAAGAGTAACGTTTTATGATCACAGCATTATCTTTATGAATTAATGCATGTCAATACCAGTGAACCCGATTATTATAAATTATTTCAAGGAGTTCAGTCAAATTTAATAACAATTAAAATTGTATTTCCTTCGCGTCATCTTCTTCCCTTTTTTTAAATACAATATTGACTGAGTATCGTGAGTATTATTCATACGCGATCACTATTGGAATTGCGAACGTGACAGTGTCATAATAGTGATCCGAACATGATTTCTGCCATGTTTAACAGGGTATTAATGGGTATTAAAATCGCCGCTCAGGCGTGTTAGGAGATTTCTTTAAAGTCTTCGTGATCGTGCTCGATTCACAACTTGTATTTTCAATTAAAAAAGGCAGTAAAATATTTACAAGATGTGTAATTATATTAATTATCATGTTTTGCAAAATGAAAACTTAAACAGACTCAGACTTTCTTTGTAAAACACAATTTTCAACTAAAACCTTAACCCTGAGATGTTTTTTTTTCTTTATAGAATATGGTCATTAGTAACAGTTAATGAAGGCGACATGAATCTGTTCCACCTGGAGTAAAACTGAAGAGGCTGTATCATGATTAAAACTTGTCAATGAATCTTATTTTGAATCAAACCGTTAAAACAGTCACCTATATTGCAAAACGTTCACTAAGTGATTAACAAAATCTGGACAAATATTTGTTCTTCATTCTTCTAAAAAAATTATTAACAGCAAGGCGATATGTCTGATTGGTGACATAGTGTATGACAGGATTCCAGCTGGTGGTTAACACTGAGATGACAACGGTGAACAGTCTGAGAGACGGCGAGAAATAAAGACGGGTTGCCCCGTCCAAGAACAAAAGAACCCACGGACACCACGCAATCCAGTACGACACAGTGATAACTATGATGGTCCGTATGCCTTTGAAACTGTTACCACGGTTAAGATCTCCTGCAGGGTTGTTCACTTCTCCCGGACGTTCCCTGACCATGTTTCCTTGCACCGCGTGTATGCGTCTAGAATGCTTGAAAGAGGTGAACAGGATTTGAGAACTGGTAAACAGCTGTATCACAAAACCAACGATCATAGGAAAGACAAGGGTGGCCAATGGAGGATGTTTTCCGCTTTCATTCAGGAATACAAGCCCAAAAATTAAAATAGCTGACATAAGAAACCAGGCAATTTGGCAGATAAAGATATTTCGACGAGTTACAAATGTGAGATACTGAAGTGGTCGGATAATCATTACGTAACGACATACATGAATTGTTAGAACAATGTACAGTGTTTGGTAAATTATGAAGACAAGCAGTAATGCTGTTACAGTGTACAAGGTGTCATTGCCACATAATTGACGTATTACGAGTAGGCTGGCACAAGTCAGTAAGTTCATAAACGATGCAAACATGTCACAGAATGCGAGCCTTTGATAGAGAAATGCCTCTATCTCACGGAGGGTATTACTTTCTTTTATGACGCAGATGAAGATGATGTTCAATATAACAGATATCACAAAACCCGCGAAAGTGATATATGTGAGCGACAAGAAACTGGCATCGCCGTTACACTGCGTGGAGTTACTTGTGTCCAGACGTGAAGATACATCTATGTCCATATACTGACTCGTATTTTGAAACATGATCATGACTTGTAAAAGTAAATTGAGCTGAATCTCGACAACGAATCGCAAGAAAATAAAATTGTGCAGAATCACTGTCCACAGTAAATATTACACTTTTTCAGAGGTATCTCGAAAGAGTAATCTCGTTCTTTCTAAGGGGAAAGGTGGAATGAGGTTATGCTATGCTTGTCTAAGAAGCAAAGGTTTACAAATTCTCCTCTACCTGCCCAGGCTACTCTTTCATTAACAGCCTACACAACAAGCGCAATCCTGTTCCAAAAGGACCGTAACACGTATTTAGACGCATGCTCTATTAAACACACATATTTTTTTTTTTGTCCTTTAGACGTCAATTTTAGAAACTAATTTTATTGCTTAGGCACACACAAAATCAGACGTTCGCCTTTGAATTGTAAATTTCGTGAGCGCAATCTCATCAAATTGATGTAAAGTTTCTCTCGTTGTATTCGACTCCTTACATCTAGCAGGCTTAATATTGCTTAATGCTCTTAATGTGTGGTGTAGACTGGGCCCAGTCAGTGTGGGTGTGCTGGATCAAGTGGAAGGGGGAAATTAGGGGTGGCATCGCGGGTTTATTGCGTGGATAAAATGTAAATTTACATCGCCACCAATTAAATCATTACCTGAGTTATACACTTAAAGATAGGACATGTTTTGAGTGATTAATTGTCTGTATAAGAAGACTAGAAATAGTTGGGGAATTTGATATTGTGCCCCCTCCCCCTTTCCAATTCATGGGGTACGCATACATTTCCGCCTATGGAGCACACAATGCTATCTGACACATTGACACAAGTTTCATATTGTTGGTAGTCGACAGTGATTTGTACCTAAGGGACTTTAAAAATTCTACGTCTTCCTATTCAAACATTATAATTTTGTTATATACGGCAGCGAAACAGTGACAGTGTGCCATAGATGTGACGGTGGAAGCTTATTAAACCACTTGCGAAAAGCAAAAGTTTCATTAAACTGTCACTCATTTCATTTTTCAGTAAGTATCGAAAGTGTGCTTGATATTAGTCGTCATCGCTCTACCTCTCTACGTCTCTACCTCTCTCTTTGTGATCTCACACTCACGTTCTCCTTTCTTCCCTCTTAACACTTTCCCCTTGTTCTCTCCCAATTTTGTCCTGTTCTTGCAAAACCTATTCATAAGTGATTAACTTTAAATGAAAACATGTTTAACCAAGAGTGTTCACTCTAATTTGTTGTCTGTTTCTCTTATTATTTTTTTTATAATTTACATCGGCTGCATTTACAATGCCGGTAAAAAATCGTAGATTTTTCTCATATAATGTGTTTCGTCGGAAGTTGTTTAGCAACTACCTGTAAACAGGACGAAAAAGCCAAATCGAAAAACCCACGTCTGAGGTATGTTTTTTTTTAACGCCGACAGAAATTTCACCGATTTTTGCAGTGTAAATGCTCGCTCTCAAAACATCTGTGAATGATTCCATTTTTCAAAATGTTTTGGGGGTTCTTTGAATGAGCCTATCAACTAAATATGAGAATGCAATTCCACTTTAAGTTTTTTTCTTTCAGCTTTCAAAGAATTGAACTCTCAAGAACTTTTATTTCAATTGTTTTAATTATTATTTGTATATTGCCGTGACGGAGGATTATCCAATTTGAATTATTTGTTCTATATATATATATATATACATAATGTATAGAAAAAACATATTAACTCGCAACGCTAGATGGAATACACAAGAGGCATTGATTGTGTATTCCATCTAGCGTAAAATTAATATATATTTCTACTATTTTTAATTCGCATCTCGTTGGACAATATTCCACTTAGCATTTTCAATTCAAATGTATAGATATATATTAATATTGATATATGATTTTTATTCTTGTTTATATCATAATATCAGATCCTACGTGGTTTATCAGCAATATATTATATAAAGCTGATAAAGCCATACATGAACTCATAATTGCGAACTGTCTTGGAACAAGGAACTGGTGTATTATTAACAGATATTGGTAAAAACTCATTTGTTTGTCTAAATTTAGAAGACACATGAAGAATTTCCATTTTACTATCGTTTAAGAAGAGAAAGTTGTGTTGCATCCACAAACGGATTTCCTGAAGACATATATCCAGTTTCTGTGTTATGTGGTTGATTTCACTAGGTTTAACAGTGATGTATAGTTGGGTGTCATCTGCATACATCATTGAAGAGAAGCCATGGGAGTGGATAATGTCCTGAATGGGAGTTGTGTAACAGATGAAAAGCAGAGGGCCAATAACAGACCCTTGAGGTACACCCCATCTAAGCAAGGCGGGATCAGAAGTAATGCCGTCAATGATAACTTGCTGCTTCCTCCCACTGAGGTACGACTCAAACCAATTGGCTGCAGTACCTGAGATACCAAAGCGTTTTTCTAACCTTGACAAGAGAAGTTGGTGATCTACCGTGTCAATGGCAGAGGTTAGGTCGAGAAGGACAAGAAGTGCTTCGTTTCCAGAGTCAAGGGATAGCAATAAGTCATTTTGAACTCGTAATAGAGCCGTCTCTACGCTGTGATTTTCTCTATACGCAGACTGTCTTGAAGCAAGGAGAGAGTTACTGGCAATATAGGTCATGTGTTGAGTGCAGATTACCCGTTCAATCACGTTGCTGATGAAGGACAAGTTAGAAATTGGTCGGTAGTTAACGATAACATTAATGTTTATATTAATTATTATGACAATATTGACAATAATGATAGTAATAATAATAATAATAAAAAAAATAATATAAAAAAACATTATGATAATAACGGTAATAATAATGATGATGATAATAATAGTACACATACTAATGATTGATAATTATGATAAAATTATAAAATAACAAAAAGTACATATTCGAATACTGTATTGTACATTTAGTCATTTTCCAGTATTTTTTTTGCTTTAAAAAAATCCGCACGTTGTAGCATACTAGTGGCTTGATTGATTTATATCAAAATATATATATATATATAGTGGATACGTGGAGCACATGGTTCGCGGTTCGAGTCCCGCCGCGGCACTAACGTCCTTTGGCAAGACATTGACCTACATTTTTTTTTGTGGGCTGCGCCCCTACTGGCTGCACGATCGGTAGATCGCTCTTCTTATTTAGTGAGATTTTTGTCATTTAGCTGCATGCTGTGACGGTTTTAGTTACATAGTTTCATTGGACAAGGCCAAGTGAAGTAGTAACTGACCTTTCAAAGTGGACTTGGACAGATTTACAGACATTACTACAGATATTTATCTTGGACTTCGTCGGAGTTACAACGGCCATGACTTATCGGTCCAACGCTTTGATATGTACGGGGATCAAACCCGGCAGCTTACTCGTAGTATAGCATAGTCGTGAAAATGTCGCCGAACTCACTTAAGCGATCTTTTCTTTCGATTCTATTCATCATCGCCCTTCTTTGTATAAGGGCAATTAAGCCGGGAATTAATCCTGCTCATCGTGGACTACATCATGATTACAGCATGAATCGGACGCAGTATACTAAGAGACAGCTATTTCAGGTAAAGAAATCTCTAAGTGATAGTCCATTGAATAGAGTAGATGGTTTGTTGTGGAACAGACTTCGCGATTTGAACATTGCACGGGAACGCACATGTAGAGGAGGGAAAAATAAAAGAACAACTACAAAGAAACAGATTGAGTCTTCTATCACGAAGCAGATTACTCCTTCAAGTTCTCGACAACCCAGAAATAAGGGCAATCTTATTACTGTTCAAACTCTCAATACTCGGGATTCGAGCTCCCTTGTCAAATTTGGACTTTGGAATGCTCGATCTATGAATGCGAGAGGGAAATGTACTGCCTTATGTGATTATGTCATTTCAAACCATACTGACATCTTTGCTGTCACAGAAACATGGCTGACAGGAACAGAGAGAGACAACCATACATTGACACAGATCAAGACAACGCTTCCAAACTATGTGTTCCATCATGTTCCAAGATCTGGTAACAAAAAAGGAGGCGGGGTAGCAGTGCTATTGCGGAGAAGTTTTAATTTCACAAGAAATCTTCTTATTCAAGTGGAAACTTTTGAATACATCGATTTGACTGTGAATTCAGCAACTGGATCACCGATTCGTCTGGTTGTCATCTACAGACCCCTACATGCAGGAAGAAGAAACATTCTCCTAGTGATTTCATCAATGAACTTTCAGTTCTCATGGAGACACTTCTTGTTACCCAGCAAAGGCTTCTTCTTGTTGGAGATTTCAATCTTCATGTGGACGTTCAGACGGACAGAGACTCTTCGAAGTTCCTTGATACGCTTGAGGCCTTTGATCTCAATAACTTCGTGAGCTGTACTACGCATAAGAGTGGACACACGCTAGATCTTATAATATCGCGGGCAGATGACCACCTTGTGTCAGCGGTTGCATCTTCTTCCTCTTTGCCGTCAGATCATTCAGTCATAGAATGTCGTCTCCATGTAGCACGACCAATGCCCCTTCGCGAACGGAAGTCATTTCGTAAGTTGAAAGACATTGATCTTGTAAAGTTTCAACATGACATTGCCAACTCTAATATGGGCTCCAATACACTTGACAACTCGGAGAACCTGGAGGCACTCACCAACCAATATGATGGTGAGCTACGTCGGTTATTAGATCAACATGCACCTTTGTCAGAAAAGGAGATCATCCTGAGACCTAAGGCGCCGTGGTATACTAATGCTCTACGAAATGCTAAAAGGAACGCAGAAAAGGTGAAAGAAGGATGACTAAGACGGGACTTACAGTTCACAGGATAGAATACAAAAAGCAATGCTGTGCCTACTACAAGCTCCTGGACAGTGCTAAGGCGGACTACTTTCTGGACAAGGTTTCCTCCTGTAACCAACAGTCATTGTTCCGTGTGGTGAAGACGCTATCTTCTCCTGCATCAGAGCGGGTTCTACCGACTCACATTTGTTCCAGTCAACTAGCAAAATCTTTCGCCAACTTCTTTGACCAAAAGATTCGACGTTTGAGAAATGAGCTCGACCAGAGTGTCGTCCAGGACCTTTCTGTTGACATCTGTGACAAATGTGATGTCTCAATGACTCATTTCAACTATGTGGGGAAGGATGAAGTACATAAAATTATGAGATCTACTTCAAATTCTTTTTGCCATCTTGATCCTATCCCGACTTCTCTGGTGAAGAAATCTACCACTGCTCTTCTTCCTATCTTGACTAGGATAGTCAATATGAGTCTACAGTCTGCGACAGTTCCTTCCATGATGAAGCACTCCATAGTGATTCCTCGTTTGAAGAAGAGTTGCCTTCCGCCGAATGATCTGGCAAGTTACAGGCCCATATCTCACCTCAGTTTTATCACCAAGCTAACTGAGAGGGTGGCTGCGGCTCAAATCAAGGAACACCTAAATGAAAACGAGCTTTTGCCGAAAGTTCAGTCTGCGTATAGACAACATCACTGTGTGGAATCGGCTCTTCTCAAAGTACAAAACGATGTCTTACTGGCTCTTGATCATCAAAAGGAGGCAGTTCTTGTCCTGCTTGATTTCAGTGCCGCATTTGATACGGTGGATCATGGAATACTGCTGGATAGACTTGCTTGTCGCTTCGGTCTCACTGACAAAGTTCTTCTGTGGTTAACATCATACATCTCAGGAAGATCTCATGTAGTGAAAATAAACGATGCCACCTCTGATGTATACGATGACATGCATGGGGTACCTCAGGGATCAGTAATGGGCCCTCTCATCTATACCTTGTATAGCGCCCCTATGTATGATGTCATTGCAGCTCATGGTCTACAGGCCATAATGTACGCCGATGATACTCAGCTGTACATCTTGTTTGAGTCACATCTTCGAGATCAATCTAGGCTTCGGCTTAATGCTTGCATTTCGGACGTAAGACTCTGGGCGACAAAAAACATGCTCAAAATCAATGATTCGAAGACTGAAGTGATGCACTTCTCCTCGAAGTTCCGATCCTTCCAGCTAACAGCAGTGACAGTTGGTGAAGCAGTGATTGCCCCGGTAGAGAATGCGAGGAATTTGGGTGTAATTGTGGACAAAAATCTAACAATGAATGATCAACTGAAGAACGTCTGCAGATCTGCCGCAGCTGCATTACGAACTATAGGGAAGATAAGAAGATACCTAACCAAATCGGCTACACAAACGCTGATACAGTCCTTCGTCATGAGCAGACTGGATTTCTGTAACAGTCTACTGTATGGTCTCCCAAAGAATAAGATTCGCAAGCTTCAAACCCTACAAAATGCAGCAGCTAGAATAATCTCAAGAGCTCCACGCAGACACGGTACATCACACCTCCTTCATGATCTACACTGGCTTCCAATCGAAAAGAGAATAATCTTCAAAATTCTGCTCATCACTTTCAAAGCCCAGAACGACATGAGTCCTGCCTATATCTCAGATATGATTTCACCTTATGTTCTTGCACGCACACTCAGATCCTCAGCCCAGCACCTCCTGCAAGTTTCTCGTCACTCAACTCATTTCTACGGCAACAGGGCCTTTGAAGTGGCTGCTCCAACTCTCTGGAATTCCTCCTCTGCATGTCCGTCAGGCTCCCACACGACAGACTTTCAAAACCCTTCTCAAAACTTACCTGTTTCGTCTGTAATTTTGACATTGCATTTAATTAATGTATTATAATTAAATATGTTACTCTAATTGATCTTTCATAAATATTTGCTATCTGTATTAACTTTGCTCTCAATGAATTCTTACTTTTAGCTACATGTCTTTAGTTTAAGATTTTTGTATTTCGTTCTTGTAACTAGTTAAATATACTTGTACATGCTTATGTTTTACTTTGTAAAGCGCATAGAGAAACTTCTGTTTATTATGCGCTTAATAAATCAATCTTTATTATTATTATTATTTGCCACAATCGACCCAGATGAGGTAAATGGGTACCTGGCAGGAATTAATTCCTTGAAATCCTAGAGTGCCATTAATCTTAGCTATGCTAAAGTCGGGTCAATAATTGTGGAGCGATATTTTGGAAGATATATTGGATTGAAAGCCCTTTAACAAAATCCCTCACACGGACGATCGATTATAATAATGTTAATATTGATTTAAAAAATAATGATGATTACGGTGATAAGCATAATAATGATGATGATGATGATACGAATTACAATATTTTTTATAATAATAAGAATAATTATTATCACAAAAATTATAATAACATCAACAAAATAACAATAACAAACATTCTTGTATAGCGCAGATGTCGGTCAGACTAAATAGTCCTGTTCTCATATTCATAAAAACTTACTAAGCCTAGTTGTCGACTAACTACTACTACTACTACTACTACTATTTCTACTACTACTTCTACTACTACTACTACTACTACTACTACTAATACTACTACTACTACAACTACTACTACTACTGCTACTACTACTACTACTACTACTACTAATACTACTACTACTACAACTACTACTACTACTGCTACTACTCCTACTACTACTAATACTACTTCTACAACTACAACTACAGTGTACTAATTCTTCTACTACTACTACTACTACTACTTCTACTACTACTACTACTACTACTGCTACTACTACTTCTACTACTACTACTACTACTACTAATTCTACTACCAGTACCACTACTACTTCTACTACTTTTACCAATACTGCCACTACTACCACCAATTAGTTCACTACTACCATCACCACTACTACTACTACTAGTAGTACTAATACTACTAGTAGTACTAATACTACTACTACAACTACAACTAATTTTTATTCTTCTACTACTACAACTACTACTATTACTATTACTACTTCTACTACTACTGCTTCTACTAACAACACCAATACTACCACCACCATTACTACTAGTACTACTACTACTAAACTACTGATATTACCATTAATACCACTACCACTACTACTACTACTACTACTACTTCTACTACTACTAATACTACTACTACTGCTACTACTTACTACTACTACTCTTCTTTACTACTACTCTACTACTACTACTCTACTACTACTACTACTACTAATAATAATAATAATAATTCTACTACCAGTACCACTACTACTCTACTACTTTTACCACTACTGCCACTACTACCACCAATTAGTTCACTACTACCATCACCACTACTACTACTACTACTACTACCACTACTAATGCTACTACTACTACTTCTACTACTACTAATACTACTACCAATACTGCTACTACTTCTACTACTACTACTTCTTCTTTTACTACTACTCAAACGACTACTACTACTTTACTAATACCTTTACTACTACTGATACTACTACTACTACCACCACCACTACTACCACCACTACTACTACTACTACTACTACTACTACCATCATTACCACTACTGCCTCTACTACTCCTACTACTACCACTTCTCCTTGTCTATTCTTCTCAGGGCACAGTACACTTTCACGATCACCTTTTACTGTGGTTTACTGCGTCATGCACGAACGAGCTGCAAAAAGGGCTTAACCTCCTTTCCCCCATTCTATCAAATATAACTATGCCCTAGAAACTGTTATAGGATCAACAAGGATCATTATCATTCCCAAAGATTCGTAATGGGACAAGACTTGCATTTACTCACTGCAAGGGCCTTCTTCATCTTCGGAAGCCTTTAGGTTGAGTAAACAGAACAAAATGTTTATTTGCCACGTGCAATGACGTTACGTTACAAACAATTTGCTTCGTGCTTGATTTGCGAAATAACACAAACTGAACTATCACGAGTGACGTATCAAGAAAGGATTAACGTACAGGGGAAACAGAGGACTATGGTATGCAGGAGCTTTCCGAGTATTCTTTCATAGAAGATTATGAAATGTGTATATCATTTAATACTTGCAAGATATTGTACATATTATGTGTTTTTCTTTGTGGTGAATAATCAAATTGAATTGAATTGAGGTGAATTGATTTTAATTGATTGAATTGAATTGAATAACGTACAATCTCAGCTACCCGAAACTGTCATTGATTTATGGGGCTTGCTACTCGAGTTGAGGGGATGGGATGGGGAAGCATTACCAAACATGCCAAACATGCATTTTTCAACTTTGCCATAAATAAAGAAACGTGTTTTAAATAATTGGTAAGTAAACTGGGCATACAACATCAGAAAAGGAAAACATAATTGACCTGTCTCTTTAGTTTTGGGAGAGATGGGCACTTCAAGAATGTCACGCGAGTCACTTCTTGAGTAATGTCACCAAGTCACAATTGATGGAAAACATAAAATCAAAGATTGGCATTAGGATAAAAAAATTCAAAACCAAATAATCTGAAGTATTTTCAAGAGTATTTGAAAATAAAAGCAAGCAAAAGCCTAGTGAAATAAGGTGAAAATAAGTAAATTGGAAGTGTCTCATACAATAAATACCGGTGTTTCTTCTTTTTAACTGAATCCATGATATCAGTGGTAGGCTAGTGTTTGCAGAGCTGTGAAAACTTTTTTTTGAAACTATTTTCAATTGCCCAAATTATTATCAAGCTGTTTCCCCTTTAAAAAAGAAACTTGGTGATGCATACCCAACATTCAGCTCTTACACCATTATCCTCTGATTTTCAACAGTCTCCATGAGATAGTTTAGGCTTGAATTATGAAGATACAGTTTATGCATTAGGCTCAACGGTGTGGTGCATCTGCATTCATAGATCTGATGGTGTACCAGGACACCGTAGTACATACTGTGGACATTCTGAAGAAAGAATTTTTACAAAGTTGTACAATCAAATGAGCTTTTAAAAAATTATAAAACGTTAACCCGATAACACGATTCATGTTATTGCTATGTATTCAAAAGCAAACTCGAACTTTGTCATGCGAGTCACGTTTTTTGTCACGCGAGTTCAAAACTAAGAGACTAATAATTTGTATTGGATCAATATTATTAAACGCAACTTATAGGCACAACATGGAGAAAGTTATCAAGTTTATAACTCTAAAGTATGACTTTGATCTAACCAATACTTTCATGGTATACATTGATGTCGAAAAAACTAATTTCTAGCCTGTCACGTGAGTCACCCCAATAAAATCATGTTTTTCACTTTTGAAAAGAAATTGTCAAGACTTGTTTCTATACTTGAATATTCTTTACGCCGACATGTCCATGACATTTCCATGCATTTCAACATGTACTTGGGTCTTGGGAGTTGGTCGTTTGTAATTACCTTGTGTACTTTCCTCCGAGCAGCAGCAGTACAGCTGCCCTCCCAATAACCTTTAAAAACCTTTGTTTATATGCTATGTACTTTCTCCCTCCTTCCTTTCCCTCCTGACTCTCTCTCTCTCTCTCTCTTATCTTCCTCTAATTCATCTCTTTCTCTCCCTCTCTCCTTTTCTTTCTGTTACTTTCCTTTCTTTTTTCGCTTCTTCATTCCATTTCTCTCCCTAATCTCTCTGTCTCTTCGTTCTTGTAAAGGAGAGTGAAGCCCGGGATGGGGGGTCGGTTTATACTTCTCTATTTCTTCCTTCTAGTCTTCTTCCCTTTATCATTATATGTTCTATGTAATGTATGTAATTTGTATTTATTTATTCATACTTTTTATGCATTTTGTATTTGTGATATGAATGTACTTATTCTATAAATTTTGTATAAGTTGTGTAATTTTATGTAATATGATTCACCTGGATGGAAAGTTTCTTCTTTTGTTTTGGAAGAAGACAATAAATGATATATTCTATTCTATTCTATTCTATTTGAATTTGCCCAAACAATATTGCAATAATTTAATTGGGATAAAAATAATGCATTGTATATCATTAATAAAATCTTATAAGGGAAATTTTGTAAATTATGGAAAATACCAACTACTTTCGAGAGTTTATTACAAATTGCTTCAATTTAAACGTGCCATGACATTTTACAATCAATTTACAAACAATGAATACCTAAAAATGTCAATGAGTTACAACACTGTATAACATCTCCATTAATATTTACTTCAATATCATCAGTTCTAAAGTTTTTGTTTGTGAAAATCATATAATTAGTTTTCTTTACATTTAAGATTAATTTATTAATATACAATAATTAAGAAATGTTCTGAAGCTCATCATTAAATCGTATCACTAATCGATCTAAATCGTTATCAGACAAAAATAAACTTGAATCATCCGCATATAAAATACATTACAATATTTGTGAAGCCGTAGTAATATCATTCATGTATACAAGAAATAATAACGGCCCAAATATTGAGCCTTGAGGTACTCCACATCCTATGGTTTTAAAATAAGATTTTATTTTATTAAAAAGAACGTTAAATAGCTTTCAAACCATTTTAACAAAACACCTCGTATTCCATAATAGAACAATTTATCTAAGAGAACTTTATGATCCAACGTATCAAATGCCTTACTAAAATCGGGAAAAATTCCTAACATAATTTGTTTATTATCTCAGGCATTTTAAAACTTTAAAAGCAAAATCAATTAGTGCAGAGGATGTGGAGTGACCAGCTCTATCTAAAACCATGTTGACTATCCGATAGTTAATTACATTGGTTCAAAAAATATATCAGTCTATTTAAAGAGAAGGTTCATTGATTTTAAAAACTAACTTTATTGTCATTATTGCTAAGGTGAAACTTTGATTGGACAAGGTTATGAAATTCAATGCTTGGAAACGTTCGAAGTAATGATTATTATCAATTACAAAACGCTTAAATACAGCCCCGGCATAGCACCTGAGAAGCTCTCCGATCGCTGCTGAGATGTGTGACGTCACATGTTGAACATGATGTGCACAAGCAGACGATGTCCCATGACATCTCACACAGTTTTAGTGCCTGTTTTGTCATCTTCTCTTCAGTTATTTTTCTTTACTTACTTCACTACCCTCCGGCTAAATGTTTAATCTATTGCCTCACTCTAAACCCCGCGCATGGTTTATTTTGATAAAAAATGGAAGGATAAAAAATAAAGGAATCCGTCGCTTGTAAACGAAATACGACGCCATTGTATTTTTAGCTGCATAAACCGCGGTATGTTCGGCGTTTCAAGAGGGAACAAATGCCGTCCATGCTATTATTCCGGGTTTTTTTTTTTTTTGAAAGTGTGGTTTCTTTGATTGTTCATTAACCCCTATCCTGTGTATTTACAAACAAAAAAAATTTAGTTATCAGAATCGGGGTCATATCTCTTTTTGAATGGTGTAAAATTCCATCACATTCATATACACTAAACTCATTATAATTCGAGAAATAATAGCATTGCAATTATGTTCATTCTTTATGGGATGTCGTCTGCTTGGGCATGATTTGTTCATATTGTGACGGCATTAAAACATCGTTATTTTTCTGGCGAATCTCTCGCATATCCCAGATGCTATGGAGGTGGTTTTACTTGTATTTTTATAAATCACCCGATATGTAGTTGACATAAACTTGTACGATGGCCATCTGTTAGCTTACCAGTTTCTAGTGATAGGTTAATTGCCATATTTGTGATTTTCTTTGAACCCGCACTTTAACAACATTTTTCTAAGATATTTGAAAATACTGGCAAGACTGATATTGGCAGATAATTACTCATTGTATCGAATGATTCTTTTTATATACAGGAATAACTTTTACAATTTTTAACTTTTCCGGAAAAAGACCTTTATTCATAGATTTATTAAACATACGACACAACGGATAGCATTTAATGTGAACAACCCTTTTAACGACGACAATATCAATTTCCTCACAACCAGTGCTTGATTTGCTTTTCAAGTCACAAACAATATCTATGATTTTTTTATGAATAATTAGTCTATGAATTTCTGCCGCATGGGCTTTGCCCTTCATTTAATTGCTCGGTGAGGGAGATAATGAAGCAATAGAATTGACACCTCGGGAGCAACGGGAACCCGTTGCCTCTTGTTCTTGCTCTTAATTGCGTCCCTTCAAACTTAAAAAGCCTTAAGGTCACATGGAAAATGTATTTCAACTTTTTCCTATTGCTCTTCAGATATAATATTTGGCACTGTGCCCTTCCCTCCTCCTGTTGTTCTCCCGTCGCTTGTAAAAACGTTTTTTTTTATGCATTATGACTTAAGAGGGCGCTATCGATACAGGCCGTATGGAACCATTGACTAGGAGAGTTTGTCCAACCCGGTTCGAGTTGCGGGCAATATGACGAATACTGTTTTCTTGGGCAAGCACAAAACAACAAAGTAAACCCCATCTAATGGCCAAGGAAACCAATTCGGCAAAACTTGTGACAGCCATATTTACTTGTAAAAAGACATTTTTTTAGAAATAAATTAAAGTTTAATGTGTATGTTGATTGTTAGTCGGTTGATGTAATGAACGTAGGAAATAAATGCATATATAAAAGAGGAAATAGAAGAAACTTGATTTGCTCTATGTTAAGCTGTAAGTAGTACTTTTATTATTTATATATTTCACTCAGCAGTTAACTACTAGCAATGCTAAGAACGTAACAATGGAAACAAAATATATAACATAAAAAACATGTGTAGATGTTCTAGAAGGGTCTTAGGGGCTCAAGCATTACCCCCCCCCCCTCCCCTCGTTTTTTAAATAAATTTATTACAAATTAATTTAAGCGAGGCACATGGAAACAGGAATGCGAGAACCCTCAAGCCATCCCAAGTCCCCCAAAGAAAAGATCATCCTAGAAAGAAAACGTCCTTAAAGAAAAGCATAACATTCTAATGAGATTAGGTTCTTGCAAACGGCTCCCATTATTAGGTGACTGTACAAATGCACAAGTGAAATAGTATGACACTAAATTAACTACAGTATATCAACCAAGTAAATATTAATTGCAGGTCGTTAAAGAATGCGTTTTATACAAGAGTAACATTTTATGATCACAGCATTATCTTTATGAATTAATGCATGTCAATATTAGTGAACCCGATTTTTACAAATTATTTCAAGGAGTTCCGTCAAATTTGATAACAATTAAAATTGTATTTCCTTCGCGTCATCTTCTTCCCTTTTTTGTTTAATACAATATTGACTCAGTATCGCGAGTATGATTCATACGCGATCACTATTGAAATGTTCGAACATGACAGTGTCATAATAGTGATCCGAACATGATTTCTGCCATTATTATACAGGGTATAAATGGGTATTAAAATCGCCCCTCAGGCGTGTTAAGTGATTTCTTTAAAGTCTTCGCGATCGTGCTCGATTCACAATTTATATTTTCAATGAAAACGGCAGTACAATATTTACAAGATGTGCTATTATATTAATTATCATGTTTTACACAAGGAAAACTTAGACAGACTTAAACTTCCTTTGTTAAAACCGATTTTAAACAACAGCCTAAACACTGAGACGTTTTGTTTTTTCTTGATAGAATATCGGCATTACTAACAGTTAATGAAGGTGACAGGAATCTTTTCCACCTGGAGTGAAACTGAAGAGGCTGTATCATGACTGAAACTTGTCCAATGAATCTTATTTTGAATCACACCGTTAAAACAGTTACTTATATTGCAAAACGTTCACTAAGTGGTTAACAAAATCTGGAAAAATATTTGTTCTTCATTCTTCTAAAAATGTTATTAACAGCAAGGCGATATGTCTGATTGGTGACATAGTGTATGACAGGATTCCAGCTGGTGGTTAACACTGAGGTGACACCAGAGAACAGTCTAAAAGACGGCGGTAAATGAAAATGGGTTGCCCCGTCCAAGACCAAAAGAACCCACGGACACCACGCAATCCAATACGACACCGTGATAACTATGATGGTCCGTATGCCTTTGAAACTGTTACCGCGGTTAAGGTCTCCTGCAGGGTTGTTCACTTCTCCCGGACGTTCCCTGACCATGTTTCCTTGCACCGCGTGTATGCGTCTAGAATGCTTGAAAGAGGTGTAGAGGATTTGAGAACTGGTAAACAGCTGTATCACAAAACCAACGATCATAGGAAAGACAAGAGAGGCCCAAGAAGGATGTTTTTCTTTCATTCAGGAATACAAGCCCAAAAATTAAAATAGCTGACATAAGAAACCCGGCAATTTGACAGATACAGATATTTCGACGAGTTACACATGTGAGATACTGAAGTGGTCGGATAATCATTACGTAACGACATACATGAATTGTTAGAACAATGTACAGTGTTTGGTAAATTATGAAGACAAGCAGTAATGCTGTTACAGTGTACAAGGTGTCATTGCCACATTGGCTTATTACGAGTAGGCTGGCAGAAGTCAGTAAGTTCATCAACGATGCAAACATATCCCAAAATGCGAGCCTTTGATAGAGAAATGCCTCTATCTCACGGAGGGTATTACTTTCTTTTATGGCGCAGATTAAGATGATGTTCAATATAACAGATATCACAAAACCCGCGAAAGTGATATTTGTGAGCGCCAAGAAACTGGCATCGTCATCGCATTGCGTGGAGTTACTTGTATTCAGATGTTTAGATACATCTCTGTCCATATACTGACTCGTATTTTGAAGCATGATCATGACTTGTAAAAGTTAATTGAGCTGAATCTCGACAACGAATTGCAAGAAAATAAAATTGTGCAGAATCACTGTCCACTGTAAATATTACACTTTTTCAGAGGTATCTCGAAAAAGTAATCTCGTTCTTTCTAAGGGGAAAGGTGGAATGAGGTTATGCTATGCTTGTCTAAGAAGCAAAGGTTTACAAATTCTCCTCTACCTGCCCAGGCTACTCTTTCATTAACAGCCTACACAACAAGCGCAATCCTGTTCCAAAAGGACCATAATACGTATTTAGACGCATGCTCTATTAAACACACATATTTTTTTTTTGTCCTTTAGACGTCAATTTTAGAAAACTAATTTTATTGCTTAGGCGCACACAAAATCAGACGTTCGCCTTTGAATTGTAAATTTTGTGAGCGCAATCTCATCAAATTGATGTTAAGTTTCTCTCATTGTATTCCACTCCTTACATCTAGCAGGCTTAATATTGCTTAATGCTCTTAATCAGTGGTGCAGACTGGGCCCCTCCATTGTGGGTGTGCTGGATCAAGTGGAAGGGGGGAATTAGGGTGGCATCGCGGGTTTATTGCGTGGATAAAATGTAAATTTACAACGCGACCAATTAAATCATTACCTGAGTTGTACACTTAAACATAGGACTTGTTTTGAGTGATTAATTGTCTGTATAAAAAGACTAAAAATCGTTGGGGCATTTGATATTGTGCCCCCTCCCCCTTTCCAAGTCATAGGGTACGCATACCTTTCCGCCTATGGACAACACAGTGCTATGTGACTCATTGACACAAGTCTCATATGTGATTGTTGGCAGTGGACAGTGATTAGGACCTAAGGAAATTAGAAAATTCTCTCTCTTCCTTTTCAAACAGTATCCTTTTGTTATATGCGTCAGCGAAACAGTGACAGTATGTACCATAGATGTGACGGTGGAAGCTTATAAAACCACATGCGAAAAGCAAAAGGTTCATTAAATTGTCACTCATTTTATTTTTCAGTAGGTATCAAAAGTGTGCTTGATATTAGTCGTCATCGCTCTACCTCTCTCTGTCTCTACCTCTCTCTTTGTGATCTCACACTCACGTTCTCCTATCTTCCCTCTTAACACTTTCCCCTTGTTCTCTCCCAATTTTTTCCTGTTCTTGCAAAAGCTATTTTTCAGTGATAAACTTTAAATGAATACATGTTTAACCAAGAGTTGTATCTTTTTCTCTCATTTTTCTGATTTTATTTACATAGGCTGCATTTACACCGCTTATGGACAACACAGTGCTATGTGACACATTGACACAAATCTCATATGTGTTTATTGTTGACAGTCGACAGTGATAAGGACCTAAAGAAATTATATATACTGTGTTTCGTCAGAAGTTATTTAGCAACTACGTGTACATGTAAACAGGACGAAAAAAGCCAAATAAAAAAAACCCACCTCTGAGGTACGTTTTGTTTTAAATTGCCGGCAGAAATTTCACCGATTTTTGCAGTGTAAATACTCGCTCCCAAAACATCGGTGAATGATTCCGGTTTCGGATCACGTGACTCTTCTCGTTTCCGTGCGATCGCATACAGAGCAGCGACAATCCGCGCATGTGCTCTACTCACCAAAGAAAATAATAAATTAAATTAAATTTGTTTAAAGCAGATTGAGCAAACACCGTAGTCATTTTTTTAAAGAAAACACCTTTTTCAAAATGGTTGGGGGTTCTTTGAATGAGCCTATCAACTAAATATGAGGATGCAATTCCCATTTAAATTGTTCTCTTTCAGCTTTCAAAGAAGTGAACTCTCAAGGATTTTTATTTCATTTTTCTAAATAATTTGTATATTGCCGTGACGGAGGATTATCCAATTTGAATCATTTGTTCTATACATACATTGCATCGCTAGACACGCAAATATTTCCTATGTCAACAGATCGTGCCTCCCCCTGCTACGATTTTTGTTAGTGCGTATCAAAAAAAAAAATACCAAAATTTGGTAGCTTCTAATCAAAATGTTATAACCTGTGGGACCTTGAATCATATTTTATTGTAAAGAAGAACTAATACCCTGTCTAATGATACCATTTGTATAATTGTGCTGCCAAGGATGACTGAACAGCAGGCTTTTCAAAACGTATTGTCAAAATCCTCTTGTACCAAGTTTGGTCTGAAGCAATGAATGTGTGTCAACAGCCATTATGTGTGTGTTAACACATTCCCAAAAGTTGCTCCTTTATTTACATTGACTATTAGGCAGTTTTTAAAAGGGTTAACATCAACTCAAACTCAAAGAAATGCTTATTACAAGCAAAATATATGATATACTCTTCGTTATGATGATTACAATCTTGCCTTCATTCGCATCCCTTGTTTAAGGTGACCTTCTCAAACGGCTTAACAACTGTGGCAGCTTCAAAAAACATATTAAATTGTTATTATTGAATTCGTATGTGTAATATTGCACAACTATACAATTTTTTCCCGACTGTGACTCCCGACCTTGAACATTCTATTCTAAAACTTCCTTTTCTCTCTTCTCATTCTTCTTCTGACCCCCATTCTTTACCTTCTCTTCCTATTTCTCTTTTTCCTTACATCCATCATCCATATAACTTCATTGTTTTTGTCTGTATACTTTGCTTTTTATTATTACACTTCTACCTTATTATGAATGACACTGTGTCAAAATTATTCTGAGGAACTAAATTATTGATATATGATTGTTGTTCTCGTTTATATCATATCAGGTCCTGTATGACTTTACCAGCAATATATTGTGACGGTTTTGACCCCATCCCTCTACTTTTTCTTTTTATTATACAATTGGTGGTTAAATAAAATAGACATGGTTATCTTTTGGTATGGATTTTGATTGATAAATAAAGATCCATAGATCTTTTGATCTTTTTACCACACCAAGTACAATGTGTGGGACTGAAATACCTCTCTTAAAGTGAGACACTTCGTCACCTTTTAAAGCTTTATTACTAAAAAATTACACATATTTAATGTTGAGGAAGCAGGTACTCACCTTTGGTATTTCCCATATTATTAGATTTCCTTGGTAACTGTTTGTTTTTTTCCTGTGAGATATGCACGTTTCAGTAATTTTGCTTTTAAAATTCCCGCGAGAGATTTGACTTGTATTGAATGTGACGTTGAAGGTGCTAATTTTATTCAGAGGCTCTATGATTACCCTGGCTATAAATTTGCGCGAAAATTGTGTGACGGCTTGGAACTTTTGACCAATCACATCACGGGGTTTGGAAGGGTATAAATACGGGGCGGGAGACACAAATTCGACACAATTTCTCAGGTTGCCATTAGGTAGGAATGAGATCCAGTCTCATTCTTCACCGACAGAAGCATTGTAACTTTTTGTAAGTACTGATTTTTTCCAATTTAAATAGGAATAATTAAAGGGAAGATTACATGTTTAATATGGAATGCATTTCTTACTGATTAATGAATTTATTATCTGAATGTGAGATTTTAGGAGGAAATTGAATTTGATACACAAATTCAGATTTAGATTTGGATCTCTGGTGATATAATTACAGTTATAGTTCTTCAGTAATTTCATATCTAATGGAGATTATAATATTGATTTATGAAGTGTATGATGTGATGTTTTCAGACTGAATTCTGGAATTATTTGTGTTTATTGAAATTTGTTGATATGTCCAAATTATTCTAAGTGTAGACCTTTTGGTCACTTGCACTACTGAAATATTCTAAGTGTCGCTGTTTTGGCTCTTTTAAATAAGACTTAGACAGAAAACACAAATCATTCATTGCATCCTTGTATATAATTATTTATTATAGAACTGAATCAACATGTGTGGAAGGAACATATGTCCTCATTCGTACCGCAGAGTCTTAGACCCTGGCATTATTTACTCAGACCTTTCACTTGTTGGAAAGTGGAATTTTATAAGTCTTCTGACTTAGCTAACTTGGGGAGTTGAGTGTGTCTCAAAAGTGCCTTTATACATAAACATTTACCTTGTTCAATATGTTCATGAAATATAACTACAAATATTCTAAGTGTAAACCTTTAGTTCACTTGCACTGCTTTAATTATTATAAGTGTAGACCTTTTGGTAACTTGTTACTTTAGAAATATTCTAAGTCAAGACCTTTCAGTCACTGGTTACTACAAAGAGAAATACTCTGAGAGTGAATACATGTATTTATGAATGCTTATTACACCTGCACCTGACAGACAACAACACACATCATTTGCTGTTTGATTGTGGATTTAATATTGTACCAATATGAGTAGCATTATCATTGACATTATATAATAACTTTACAACTGTGCACCTGACACCAAATATGTACTTGAATTTTCGGCACCTAGCTTAGCTATAACCCGATCACCAGCGTTAAAGCCCGACCCCCGAAAATGCCTCCAGTCAGTAAAGTGACTCTCACACTCTGCCGTGTAGGCCTACCGTGTGCCACCGTGCGCGAAAATGTCTGCGGACGGTGGAGAACGGCGAGGGCACACGGTGGTTCGTTATCAAAGCGGGCAACACGTTAATAGGGCGTTGGCGCTTATTTACACCAGTGGGACCCGGCGAAAGTTTTGGGCATGTTCAAAACTTTGGCCGGTTGGCACCGGCCGCAAGTAAGCGGCAAGAGGACGGTGTTGAACGGTATGAGGACGGTATGAATACGTTATGAAAACGGTCACACTGTATGAACACGTTCACAACACGCTCATAACCCGTTACAGAACGGTGATGAACGGGCAAAAAATCCACCGTCTGCAACGGGTTGTAAGCGGGTTGTGAACGTGTCATGAACGTGTTGATACCGTGCCACCGTCTTCATAACGTATTCATACGGTCCTCATTACAGTGTTCATACCGGACTGCCAACGGGTGTTTCCAAAGCGGTACCGCCTGATTCTGACGGCGCCGCCTCCCTAACGCATGGGTAACATCCTGTTAACGCCTTGACGTTCCCATAACGTCCTATAACGGGTCCATAACGTGTCCTTACCTTTACAGTAGCGTCATATGTACGTGCCATTACCAACAAATTTACTTTTGTCACCGTGTGCCACCGTTTGTCACTAATTATTGGGTATATATAGAGGGGTTTCGTCAGATGACCGGGGTATTTATGGCAGTCGTGTCATGACGTCAGCAGTCCGGGGACTCGCTCACAGGACGCTCCGAGCGGTGAGGGGACGCTAAGTGACTGGTAGGTGGCTGCTACAAACCCGGTGCACACGTTCGAGACCCGGTATGGGCCCGGTATGGAAACGGCCAAAATTTTCAACAAAAGTCAATCTGGGCGGTGAAGACGGTAGAAGCACGTTCAACACCCGGTATGCGCCCGGTGAGAACGGTCAGAAGATGGCAACGAAACGGTGAAAAGATTAATTTTATGATTTTTTTTTGCGGCCGGGGACAAGTTCGCTCAAAACCCAACGTTCTGGACTCTGTTGTTTTTTAAGAGCCCGGCAGGTGGACGGTAGGCCTACACGGCAGAGTGTGAGAGCTCCATAAGACATCCCCAGTCACGAGTCAACGCCGTCCATGATCAATTTCCTGCTCCCTGCATAACCGCTGAGCAGAAAGCTGACTGACCCAAACCCCCGGCATACAGGCGAGTACGTGTAACCAAACACAAATACCATCCCTGGGACACCATCAGGCCCCAGGGGCATACCAGCAGCTCCCTCGACATGTTCCACCCTGTCTAGCCTCGCAATTCTGAGGTACACAGGGCGATCGGGCGAGCTGCTAAACTGCCAAAATTCGCTGAAGCTAAGTGCCGAGGCCTCATAACACAACCATCCCTGTGCACCACACGGGATATACCGATTTACTCACTTAAATCAATGTACACAATATAAAGCATCCCCAAAACTTTCCTTCTTAACTATGACATGTTAAGTGTGCACATACCTTGTAATTATACAAAACTGCGCAGAGGCGCAGAGGCGCAAAATTTACGTATTTTAGGCACTTGCCGTAACGAATATGTAATACCATTATACATATTCCCTAGCAGGCCAAGGCAAGTAATAATGTTGCCTTAACCTCCCCTAGCACCGGTCTCTACTCCAAAATGTAGAGACCAGTGCTCCCAAGTCCCAGGTAAGGGTGAAAACCTGCCTAAACCGTATTAACGGGAAAATGGCAGGAAAGCCCCTACTGCCAAGCGTAGCTTCGACAACGACCTAATGTCCGTCTGAGACAAAACAAACCCATAAACATAATAACTCCGACACCCAACTTGTCGCCTATATAACCACTCTGCTTTTACATATTATCATTGACTTATTGTTTAGGGTGACTCACCCCCCTGAATTTGCGTTACCTGGTAGGAGCCGGGGTGGTGGGAAATTTTTACGTCCACTATTTACCAATCCACAATCAATTATGAAACTCTGTTCCCACGCTCAGCGCGCATATCATACAAGCGTTGTAATTTACACACTTGTAAATGATACATTCGACCGCTTGTAATTTACGCGCTTGTTATTTTTTCTTTTGTAATCTTCCGCCGTTATCGTGGGAACAACCAGACTACAAATAGGTCAGGAACATCTGTAAATCATATTAACGCTTTGGCGTTAATATGTATTAAATAGTATAGTCAAGCATGTTTAGTCTATTTGGCGGTGTCACTGGCCCTCCCCCCCCCCCTATTTTCTCTGACGTTCCAGTTCCAGTGGACAAACTATGTTTCAGGATATCCGATCAGATGATTTTGGCTACAGAACAGAATGCCATTGCTGTTCAGATGAACACGTTATCAAATTGCCTTCAGTTTTGATGATCAGTCAGTGAGGTACTAGAACCAACACCAGAGGACTTGGAAGTTGACCACCCCCCTCTCCTTCCTGCTAGTCCACCACCATGCATGATTTAGTAATTACATTAATATATATGTGTGAATTTAGAGTGTAAACTCTGTAAAGTTATGGCTCAGGTTAAACAAAGAGAGTTGTTCCTTGTAAAGATTTCTCTTAGCTCTTAGTCATAGTTTCTGGGAGATAGCATCTCTGAGGCCAGTTACTATATTAAGCGTCGGTTACCACAGTTTGGAAAGTAGGACTGACCAGCATACGAGGCAGTGACTACGTGTTTAGTATTGGAAAGTTTGGTTCAGGTATGCCCAGGAGGGGAGAATTGGTGTTGGCAAAGTTGAGACAAGCGGAGTTTTATACAAAGGAAGAGATGTGTTATGCGCTGGTTGCATCATCACGGTTTAGGGGATAATGAGTTGGAAATGAAGAGTTAAAACTGACTTGGGAACTAGGTTAGAATTGTTTGAAAGACCGCGAGTTATAGTAAAAGGCCTACTCGGAGAAAAGACTCGGTTTGAAAATAAAGACAGAAATTTTGGAACGTAAATGTAAATAACTTATAAATATTTGTACTCCGTATGGATTAAGACATGACTTACCATGTAACCTACATGCAGTTCACGTTTATAACATGTGTAAGAACAATCGTAAATACTGCAGTTGTACATAACTTGAATCATTATCATTGTTGCGGAATTCATTCCACCAGTTACTGTTTTATACAAGATTATTAAAAGTTCAAGTTAAACGTTATTACAAATTATTCTTGAATAATTCATTGAGGCATTGCCTGACCAGTAATTGTAGACATGATTGATAAAGGAGATGTTGATGGGGAGATAATTATGATTGTCAAGTCAAAGAGAGAGGAAATGGTGAATTCAGATTGATTTATTTAGCCAACAGTTTGCTTGATGCAGACGGCCATTTACGCCATTGATTCCAGCTCGGATAATTTTGAGAGACGGAGAGTAGGTGTAGTAAGGAAATGCGAGACTATGCAGCGAGAGGCTGAGTGAGTGCTCAGTGGTCCCTATGCCTGAGTAGTGTGGAGCGAACGTATGCAATACATGCCTAAGTTTCCGTATGTGGTTAACGTGCAAGTATTGATACACGTGTGCATATGGTGTGCGAATGAGTAGCAACAAGCATGTGATGGAAGAGAGATTTACTTGTAATAAACAAATAGGCATAGTATAAGAGGACAGAATATTTACCAGTATTTCTTGACTTGTTCCTAAGTAAGCTAAAAGAAGCTTTATGCACCCTGAGGAACATCTTGGTGAATATTCTGTCGGGTTTTCTTGAGCACCAAATGGCTTCTAGTTCGCAACATGGGCGCGTGGTGTTAGAAATGATTGAATGGTACCAGGCACGCATTACTCTTAGCCAATCAGCAGCGATCCTTTCCCTTCATTTTTCATGCATAATTAATTGACTGGAAAGTGACTCTCTTGAAGTCTCGTATTGTTACGTCACAAAGAAAGACAATTTATATTGTGACGTAGTTTTTCATTTAGATTGGGATCAACCATGGTGGCAGCTATTTCTATTGTGACTCATTTGTTAAGAAGGCGCTTTGCGTCCCGCGTCACAATATTATATAAAACTGATAAAGCCATACATGAACTCGAAATAACGGTAACATTAATGTTCATAATGATTATGACAATATTGACAATAATGATAGTAATAATAAAAATAAAAATAACAACTATTTCAATAAAATTATAACGATAATATTAATGATGATGGTAATGATAGTACACATAATAATGATTGATAATTATGATAAAATTACAAAATGACAAAAACTACATAATTATTCGAAATTTTGATATAAATCAATCAATCCACTAGTATGCCTCAACATCATTATTGCACATTTAATCATTTTCCAGTATTTTTAGACTAAAAACATTCCGCACGTTGTAGCATACTAGTGGATTGATTGATTTATATCAAAATAAATATATATAGCACTTCAGCACTTATTTTCAATAAATATTCAGAAGCATTGCTACTCACTGAAATTCTCATAGCACACGCACTCTTCATATAGTTTGGTTGTTACTGAAAGGTTTAAGGCTATTTTACGGACATAATAATGCAATGCAATTTTTCACGATGAATGATTACTGCCGCATGGGCTTTTTCCTACTATGCTCGATTAGGGAGATAATGAAGCAATATAAATGACGCCTCGGGAGCAACGGAAACCCGTTGTCACTAGCTCTTGTTCGTTATCGCATCCCTTCGAACTTAAAAAGCCTCAAGGTCACATGGAAAATGTAATTCGACTTTTTGCTATTGCTCTTCAGATATAATATTTTGCATTGTGCCCTTCCCTCCTCCTGTGGTTCTCCCGTCGCTTGTAAAATCCTTTTTTTTTAATGAATTATGACTTAAGAGGGCGCTTTCGAAACAGGCCTTATGGTACCATTGATTAGTAGAGTTTGTCCAACCCAGTTCGAGTTGGGGTCAATATGGCGAATACTGTTTTGTTGGGCAAGCACAAAACACAAGAATATACGCCGTGTTATAGCCAGGGGAAACCAAGTCGGCAACAGATGTGTACAGATGGCACTGTAGCCGTAGACGTTATAGACATTATCTGAATGCCAAATTTACTTGTATAAAAACATTTTTATACACAAATGTATAGTTTAATGTGTATGTTGATGCAGAAATAAATACATAGAAGACGAAATACAAGAAACTTGATTTGCTATATGTTTAGCTGTAAGTAGTACTTTTATTATATATATATTTCACTCAGTTAACTACTAGCAATACTAAGAACGTAACAATGGAAACAAAATATATAACATACAAAAACCTGTGTGACTGTTTTAGAAGGGTCTTAGGGGCTCAAGCTTTACCCCCCCCCCCTCATTTCGTTTTTTTTTCTATTATTACAAATTGATTTAAGCGAGGCACATGTTAAAATGAATGCAATAATCCTCAAGCCACACCAATTCCCGAAAAGAAACGAACATCCCAGAACCGCGCCTTAAAGAAATGCATACAATACAAAAGAGCTTTACGGTTTTTGCAAACGGCTCCCCTTATTAGGTGACTGTACACATGTACAAGTGAAATAGTATGACACTAAATTAACCACAGTATATCAACCAAGTAAATATTAATTGCAAGTCGTTAAAGAATGGGTCTTTAATATACACGAGTAACATTTTATGATCAAAGCATAAAGTTTATGAATTTATTTATTTATTTATTATAGTTTTATTTCAACAGGGTGGTCTCATTTCAAGTCCATTTCTGGACCTGCTCTCCCAGAGAGCCCTGCATTCACATAAAAACATGTACAATAAAAACATGAATTCAAAACATACATACATAGGTAAAAAATTTGATGCATGTCAATATCAGTGAACCCGATTATTATTAAATATTTCAAGGAGTTTAGTTTAATTTGATAAAAAATTTAAAAAATGTATTTCCTTCTAGTCATCTTCTTCCTTTTTTTAAATACAATATTTAGCGAGTATCGTGAATATGATTCAAACGCGATCACAACGACTTTACACAATCAATCTGATGCAATTTCACTAGCCTCGTGCGTCACCTATTGAAGCGTGCGAACACGACAGTGTCATAATAGAGATCCGAACATATTTTGGCAATGTCTACAAGCAATACAATGGGTATTGAAATCACCCCAGGCATGTTAGTCGGTTTCTTTAAAGTCTTCGCGATCGAAAAAGGCAGTTAAATATTTACAAGATGTGTGATTATATTAATTACTTTTTGCTTTTGTAAACAATTCTGTCACTATCATAAAATCGTGTGTTACAAAAGGAAAACTTAGACAGACTTAAACTTCCTTTGTTAAACACGATTTTAAACAACAGCCTAAACACTGAGACGTTTTCTTTTATTTTTAGAATATGGGCATTAGAAACAGTTAATGAAGGTGAAAGGAATCTTTTCCACATGGATTGAAACTGAAGAGGCTGTATCATGACTGAAACTTGTCCAATGAATCTTATTTTGAATCAAACCGTTAAACAGTCACTTATATTGCCAAACGTTCACTAAGAGGTTAACAGAACCTGGACAAATATTTGTTCTTCATTCTTCTTAAAATGTTATTAACAGCAAGGCGACATGTCTGATTGGTGACATAGTGTATGACAGGATTCCAGCTAGTGTTTAACACTGAGGTGACAGTGGTGAACAGTCTAAAAGACGGCGGTAAATGAAGACGGGTTTCTCTGGCTAAGACTAAAAGAACCCACGGACACCACGCAATCCAGTACGACACCGTGATAACTATGATGGTCCGTATGCCTTTGAAACTGTTACCACGGTTAAGGTCTCTTGCAGGGTTGTTCACTTCTCCTGGACGGCCCCTGACCATGTTTGCTTGCGCCGCTTGTATGCGTCTAGAATGCTTGACAGAGGTGTACAGGATTTTAGAACTGGTAAACAGCTGTATCACAAAACCAACGATCATAGGAAAGACAAGGGTGGCCCAAGAAGGATGTGTTGGGCTTTCATTCAGGAATACAAGCGTACAAATTATAATAGCTGATATAAGAAACCAGGCAATTTGGCAGATACAGATATTTCGACGAGTTAGAAATGTGAGATACTGAAGTGGTCGGACAATCATTATGTAACGACATACATGAATCGTTAGAACAATGTACAGTGTTTGGTACATTGTGAAGACAAGTAGTAACGGTGTAACCATGGACACAATGTACAAGGTGTCAATGCCACAGGATTGGCTTATTACGAGCAGGCTGGCAGTAGTCAGTAAGGTCACAAACGATGCAAACATATCCCAGAATGCGAGCATTTGATAGAGAAATGCCTCTATTTCACGAAAGGTATTACTTTCCTTTATGGCGCAGATGATGATGGTGTTCAATGTAACAGATAACACAAAACCCGCGAAAGTGATACATGTGAGCGAAAAGTAACTGGCATCGCAGCCGAGCTGCGTGGAGTTGCTCGTGTCCAGACGTTTAGATGCATCTGTGTCCATGTACTGACTCGTATTTTGGAGCATGATCATGAATTGAGCCGAATCTCGACAAAGATTTCCACAAACATCAAATTGTACAGAGTCACTATCCACGGTAAAAATACCCTTTTCCAGACGTATCTCGTAAAATTAATCTCGTTATTTCTAAGGGGAAAGATGGAATGAGGTTACGCTATGCTTGTCTAAAAAGCAAAGATTTACAAATTCTCTTCTAACTGTCCAGGCTTCTCGATCATTAACAGCCTACAAAAGAAGCGCAACCCTGTTCCACAAGGACCATCATACATTATGTTGACGCATGCTCTTTTAAACACATAATTTTGCTGTGCTTTAGACATCCATTATAGAAGCTAAATTTCGTGAGCGCAGTCTCATTAAAATTGATGTCCAGATTCACTCGTTGTTATCCACTCATTACATCTAGCAGGCTTAATATTGCTTAATGCTTTTAATCAGTGATGTAGACTGGGCCCAGTAAGTGTAGGGGTGCTGGATCATGGAAAAGAGGGGGCGGGGTACGTGGCGTCGCGGTGTTATTGGGTGGATAAAAACGTACGTTTACAACGCCCAAATTAAACCACTACCTGATTCATAAACATTAATAAAGGACATGTTTTTAGTGATTATTTTTAAGTATAAAAAGACTAAAACTCGTTGGGGCATTTGATACTGTGCCCCCTCCCCCTTTCAAATTCTTGGGGTACGCATACATTTCAGCCTATGGAACACACAATGCTATCTGACACATTGACACAAGTTTCATATTGTTGGCAGACGACAGTGATTAGGACCTAAGGAAATTAGAAGATTCTCTCTCTTCCTATTCAAACAGTATCATTTTGTTATATACGGCAGCGAAACAGTCACAGTGTGCCATAGATGTGACGGTGGAAGCTTATTAAACCACTTGCGAAAAGCAAAAGTTTCATTAAACTGTCACTCATTTTATTTTCAGTAAGTATCGAAAGTGTGCTTGATATTAGTCGTCATCGCTCTACCTCTCTACGTCTCTACCTCTCTCTTTGTGATCTCACACTCACGTTCTCCCTTCTTCCCTCTTAACACTTTCCCCCTTTTCTCTCCCAATTTTGTCCTGTTCTTGCAAAACCTATTCATAAGTGATAAACTTTAAATGATTACATGTTTAACCAAGAGTGTTCACTCTAATTTTTTGTCTGTTTCTCTTATTTATTTATTTTTTAATTTACATCGGCTGCATTTACAATGCAGGTAAAACAATCTTAGATTTTTCTCATATACTGTGTTTCATCAGAAGTTGTTTAGCAACTACCTGTACTCACAGGACGAAGAAGCCAAATCGAAAAATCCACCTTTGAGGTATGTTTTGTTTTAATTACCGCTTTTTGCGGTGTAAATGCTCGCTCTCAAAACATCGGTGAATGATTCCGGTTTTGGATCACGTGACTCTTCTCGTTTCCGTGCGATCGCATACAGAGCAGCAATAATTAGCGCATGCGCTCTACTCATCACCGAAAATAATAAATAAAATAACATTTAAAACAAAGCAGATTGAGCAAACACCGACGGTTTTTGGGGTATTTCCAGTTCTGTTTCTTTTTAAAAGAAAACACCGATGTCTTTTTTTCAAAATGTTTTGGGGGTTCTTTGAATGAGCCTATCAACTAAATATGAGAATGCAATTCCCCTGAAAGTTGTTTTCTTTCAGTTTTCAAAGAAGTAAACTCTCAAGGATTGTTATTTCATTTTTTTTTTGTATATTGCCGTGACGGAGGATTATCCAATTTGAATCATTTGTTCTATATATATATATATATATATATATATATATATATATATATTTATTTATTTTGTGCTGACAACAGCCATGAAGAGGGGAAATACTTTGTGAGCTGTTCGTTCCCATGAATTAAAGGTATAATACCAAAAAGCAAATCCCACTGGAAAAGAGGAATGACAAGGTTTTGAAACAAACAATATTCATAATAATTACACATTATTACGAATCGTCAAAAGGGGAAGTTCTAATGTCGATCCAGAATGTCGGGATTAAATATTTCACTAAAATGCCAACCAGTTATTACGAATTTTTAAAAAATCTCTATACATTTGCATCAATCCTTTTCCTATCAATCTCTTTCCTAGCTATACTAGACAGCTCTGTCAATAGACTAGATCAATAATGAGTCAAAGATGAATGATACCATAATTCAGAGATTTATGTTTGAGTAATATGAATTAGTTTTCAAGTATTTTAAAGTATATCTGCGGAAAGGCTTAAAGCAATTTCATTGAGATAAGTCAATGCAATTTTCACGATAAATTTCTGCCGCATGGGCTATATTTCATTGCTCGATGGGGGAGATAATAAAGCAATATAATTGACACCTCGGGAGCAACGGAAACCCATTGCCTCTTGTTCTTGTTCTTAATTGCGTCCCTTCAAACTTAAAAAGCCTCAAGGTCACATGGAAAATGTAATTCCACTTTTTTCCCATTGCTCTTCAGCGATATTTAGCATTGTGCCCTTCCCTCCTCCTGTTGTTCTCCCGTCTTTTGTAAAATCGTTTTTTTTATGAATTATGACTTAAGAGGGCGCTATCGAAACAGGCCGTATGGAACCATTGATTAGGAAAGTTTGTCCAACCCGGTTCGAGTTGGGGGCAATATGGCGAATGCTGTTTTCTTGGGCAAGCACAAAACAACAAAGTATACCCCATGTTATAGCCAAGGGAAACCAATTCGACAAAACTTGTGACAGCAAGATTTACTTTATTTAAAATATCAAAGTTTAATGTACATGTTGATTGTTAGTCTGTTGATGTAATGACCGTAGGAAATAAATGTATACAAGAGGAAATGGCAGGAACTTGATTTACTATATGTTTAGATGTTAGTAGTACTTTTATTATATATATTTATTTCACTCGGTTAACTATACTAGCAATACTAAGAACATAACAATGGAAAAAATATAAGATACAAAAATAAGATGTGTAGTTGTTCTAGGGTCTTAGGGGCTCAAGCTTTACCCCCTCCGCCCTTGTTTGTTTTTGTTTAATTACAAATTGATTTAAGCGAGGCACATGTTAAAATAAATGCAAGAACCCTCAAGCCACCCCAAAATTTCCCCAAAGAAAAGCCTGCATCCTAGAACTGCGCCTTAAAGTAAAATCATTAAAACAAAAAGCTTTACGGCTCTTGCAAACGGCTCCCCTATATTAGGTGACTGTACAAATGCACAATAGTATGACACTAAATTTAACAACAGTATGTCATATAATAAAGTATAATATTAATTGCAGGTCGTAAAAAAATTAGTCTTATACACGAGTCACAGCATAATCTTTATGACTTGATGCATGTCAATATCAGTGAACCCGATTATTATAAATTATTTCAAGGAGTTCAGTTAAATTTCACGAAAAATTAAATGTTCATTTTCTTCAGTGATCTTCTTCCCTTCGAGACAAAAAATACAATATTGAGTATCGTGAGTATGATTATGATTCAAACGCGATCGCAACGATTTTACAAAATCAACCTAATACAATATCAATAGCCTCGTGCGTCACCTCCTGAAGCGTGCGAACACGACAGTGGCATAATAGTGATCCGAACATGATTTATGACATGTCTACATATCTAATACAATGGGTATTGAAATCGCCCCTCAGGCGTGTTAGTCGATTTCTTTAAAGACTTTGCGATCGTGTTCGATTCACGATTGATATTTTCAATGAAAAAGGCAGCAACTTATTTAAAGAGGTGTAATTATATGAATTTCTTTTTGCTTTTGTGAACAATAACGTCACTATCATAAAAATCGTGTTTTATTTATTTATTTATTTATTTAAAATGGTTTAATTCATTAAAAAACATTCGCGGCCCGTGAGCCGAATTGCAGTTTTTTTACAAAGTATACATCAGTGACAAAGTAAAATTACACGTAAAACATACGCGTAATAACATTATGGTAGTAAAATTGCAATTCGTTGTGTACATATAATATATAATTGTGCTTATACGACACCTGCTCCGGCTACAATTACTCCGCGGCAATTCAGTGCATTAATCGAACTCCCAATCCCAACCCCGGACAAGAAACCTACACCACACCCAACCCCACGTCCCTGATGAAATAAAACCTGGAGCAACCGCTGCCGGAGCATCTGTCGGGTCGCCATCGTTGTACATTATGGCAGATTGCTTGGTACATATACAGGAATCTGAATATTATTACCCTATTAACATATTTCCAATAAAATTATATATTGAACCTATACAATCTATGAATAGAAATAAATTTGTTTGAAATTCGAAAGAATTAAATGTTATGATTGGAAATTGCATAGCCAGATGTGTAGTGTATTTTCTTCATACCAGAAACAGAGTCAATAACCAGAAACCAAATCCAGGAATTATGAAATCAAATAGATGCTACAATGAATTAAACAAATTATACTTTGTAGGTAAAATGCAGACTCGAAAATGTTGTCTTTTGACTAATTTAGTCAAAGGTAGAATAGTGCATAAAAATTATTTTCGCATAAAATCATGGATCGCATAAAAACATGGGTAAAAGGTTGCAATGGTAATAATCGATATAATGTGCATCATCTTGGGAATTGTTAAAAAGTTTAAAGTTTAAAGTCAAATAAGCATTCACATGTCACTCTATTATTTAGGAAGATATATCAGAGAAATAGAGAGGGAGAAAGGAGGAAAGTGAGAAAGAGAGAGAGAGAGGAGAAAGAGGAGAGTAATGATCGATATAATGTGCATCATCTTGGGAATTGTTAAAAAGTTTAACAAGATGTTGTCAACAAACTAAGATTCAACAGTAACATTATCAAAAAAAGCATTCACATGTCACCATATTATTTAGGAAGATATATCAGAGAAATAGAAAGGGAGAAAGAAGGAAAGTGAGAGAAAGAGAGAGAGAGTGAGGGGAGAGAGAGGGGAGAGGAGAGGAGAGAGAGAGAGAGAGGGAGACAAAGAGTGAGAGTAGCAAGACAGAGAGAGAAAGAGAGAGCCATGGATGTCCCCCGCCGCAGCTCACTCTCAGTGAGCAATGTATAAGGGTATTGAGAGAGTGAAAGTGGTGGAGAACAATGTCTTCGTCGAAAGTGAAACTGGTAATTATTTAATACTATGAGCGGACTAGATATGGCAGCGGACTATTTCTATACCGTGTCGTTTTGCATGACACTTCAGTGAACTTGCTTTTATTTCGAGAATGGGAGTCCCCACGTGTTTGGGGCAGCCAATGTTTAAACTTTAACCCAGGCTCGAGCAGCTTCTTTGCAAATTTGAGGGACAGACATTCTCTGCGGTCGCTCAAAGAGGACACTTTACACAGTTGAAGAGCATTTTGATACGAGACATAACGTGGCCCTAACATGAGGCGGCACGATCGCTTTTGAATTATCTCTATTTGATCATTTTGTTTGGCAGACAAGCCGGAGTTCCAAACGGGTGCACAATATTCCAGCACTGGCCTAATGTATGATCAGTAAATGAGCACTAGATCATTTAAGGGCAATCGAAATTTAGTGAGAACTCTCAGCATATGCAGCCTCATGTTTGCCTTCTTAACAATTTCATTGACATGAGTTGTCCATTTCAGATCTTTTTGGATGTAAACCCTAGTAATTTGACATTTTCTACTCGACTAATGTCATGTCCATCAATTTAGAGAACAGGCGTTGGGGTGGTTCTCGCATGAAAGTTACTGCCATCACAGAACATTTGTTTGTAGTTCAGTTTCATGTTGTTGTCTACAGTCCGTTTTTGTAGGTCGCTCACGCTGGACTGGATATTAGGTGGCGATGGGGATTTCCTGCATTCTAGCATTGTTAGGTCATCCACATATTTTCAGTAAGACGACGGGGTCTCCCGGCATGCCTCGTTGATGATTGCCAGGAAAATAATTGGCCCGAGGCTTGTCCCTTGTGGAGCCCCCTGCAGAAACCTCCAGCCAATCAGAGAGCGCCGTTCGATATTTCACGCTCTGTTGTCGTTTGGTGAGAAAGTTTGCAATCCATGCTACAGCACTCGGACGGACGTTCATCTGGAGCAGTTTGAGGACAGCTATATTGTGGTCTATCCTATCGAACGCTTTACTGCAGTCCGTTGTTACCATTGTAGTGATGATTTTGAGCTTGTCAGCATTGCTAGCTGTGAATCATTGTAGGAGATCGATCAAATAGTGAGAGGCGGATATAGCCCTCATGTTCCCGAATTGTGCTGGATCTATGGTGTTCTCCATGTCGCTGAAAGTCCACTTAGCAATGAACTTTTCAGCTATCTAGGCAAAATGATCAGTCAAAGATACTGATCTGAGTTTATCAATAGATGCTTGAGATGTCTTAGAAGTGGGAACAACATGCGCTCTCTTCCAACGATCTGGTACAAGGGCCTTACTAAAAGATGTGTTTAGAATATCAGTCAGCGGGCAGCAAAGCTCATATGCGAATTCCTTGACAAGTCTGGTCGAAATGCCGTCCGGACCAGGAGCTTTCCATTGTTTGATGGCTTTTAAAGTGCGGGTTCAAAGAAAATCACAAATATGGCCCATAAAGAATGAACATAATTGCAATGCTATTATTTCTCAAATTATAATGAGTTTAGTGTATATAAATGTGATGGAATTTTACACCATTCAAAAAGGGATATGACCCCGATTCTGATAACTAAATTCTTTTGTTTGTAAATACACAGGATAGGGGTTAATGAACAATCAAAGAAACCACACTTTCAAATTTAAAACCCCTGGAATGAAAGCATGGACGCATTTGTTCCTCTTGAAACGCCGAACATACCGCGGTGTATGCAGCTGAAAATACAATGGCGTCTTATTTTGTTTACAAGCGACGGATTCCTTAATTTTTTTATCGCTGCATTTTTATCAAAATAATACCATGCGCGGGGTTTAGAGTGAGGCAATAGATTATCATTTAGTCTGACGGTAGTGAAGTAAGAGAAATAACTGAAGAGAAGACGACGAAACAGGCACTGAAAATGTGTGAGATGTCATGGGACATCGTCTGCTTGTGCAAATCATGTTCAACATGTGACGTCACACATCTCAGCAGCGATCGGAAAGCATTTCAGGTGCTATGTCGGGGCTGTATTTAAGAGTTTTGTAATTCATAATAATCATTACTTCGAATGTTTCCGAGCATGGAATTTTGATAACCTTGTCAAATCAAAGTGTTACCTTTGCAATAATGACAATAAAGTTAGTTTTTAAAATCAATGAACCTGATCTTCAACTCGCGATAGACTTCCCATGGCTGAACAAGGGGAAGTGGTTGGTCAGCCGGTAGATATGACGGCAAACTGGAAGGGTCCAATCTAGGAATGTCGTTTGCAATGTTCACGAAGAAGTTGTTGATCTTATTCGCCGCTGCGTCGAAGTCAGTAGGAGGAGTGCCTTCGATACAAATAAGTGGGACCTCGTCTGGCCAGTTGTCATGGTCTTTATATGCTTATACCATGACGCTGGGTTGGCATTTTTCTGTTTTTTTTTTTGTTTTTTTTTAGGAAAACTTAGACAGACATACATTTCCTTCATTAAACCCGATTATGAACAAAAGCCTGAATCCTAAGACGTTTTTTTTTCCTTATAGAATATGGGCATTATTCAATTCAATTCAATTCAATTTTATTTCACATTTCTTTAAAAACACAATAGAAAATATTAAAACAAATCAGAATAAATTAAACAATATAGGCTAAGTATAACAATATTTTCTTACATGGCACTATGAAAGAAGGATGAAGGGTGGTTGATGCGAGGGATCAACAAATGCCATTGGCATGTCAAGGCTAATCCTCTATATTACCACTCTTCAAGAGAAATACATGTAAAAAAACTACAATCAAACAAACAGATAATATAACATAGCATAATCATATGAAACACAACATATTATTTCAATTCAATTCATTTATTTATTTCTCCATTAAAAAAACATTAAACATACCTACATGATATACAGATAAAAGGTCGATTTCAAGAAAAATACAAAGGGAAGGAGCAAACAAAATTTATGGGAATGTGGGGTTAACAAAAAGGGCAATCAGCCTTATGAACGTCAACCCCTTAAAAGGTATACACTGTATTGATTGAGAAAAGAAAACAGGGAAAAAAGCAGAGAAAACCTGAACCCCAATACAAAAGAAAACAAAAGGGAAGGAGAAGGGGAGGGGGATATATTACAAAGTGCATAATACTAAATCCTTACGTCATTTAATTAGAGATTGAGTACAATGATAAAAGATGGGATTCACATATACTATCGTTTAAAAATATCAATTTAATTCGATTTTGTTCATATTAAACGGGATATTTTTCCATAAAACTGGACCTTTTGAACTGTATTTTTTTAAACATTCGAAAAGACTTTAGGAAAATGACATAAAAGGCAATTAGATCAAATAAGTAACGTTTTTTTTTTATTTTAATGTTTTAGCCCTCCATAGGCTATTTTATTGAATCAAAATCAAACAAAACACTTTACAATTCAATGAAATCAAGTCTTACCTTAACTCAAATAAAACAAAATACTTTCACATTTCTTTCCTTTTTTCATATAAACAAATGATGAAGTGCCTGCCACTTAGTACAACATTTGTTATACATACCAGATATTGAATGAATATATCTCTTGTCTTCATAATATTGAATAATTTTCTTCTTCAAAAAACTAAAATTTGGAATTTTGTTGTTAAGCTTTTGTACAAATAGTTGATGCTTAATCAAAGTCACCATGCAATTTAAAGCATTATTTTTTTTTGTCTTCAAAACCAAAAATTTAATTTTCTATGTACTCGAGAACCTTCATTTATCCAGTTCACCGTTTCATTCTAGATTGATTTACTGATTTCACAATTATAAAAGAAATGTACAATATCTTCAAGCTTTTTTTTACAAAACGAACATTTATCATTACTCACTATTTTCATCTAATACAGTTGCTTGTTCAAATACAGAATCCTATTTACTATCTTATACTGAAAATATCTTAAACTGATATCTGGAGTAAAACGAAATATCATTCTATGATATTTCAGCATTCTTGGACATTCGTTCCCATTTCAGACATATTGAGGGTACACAATTTGTTTTTCCAAGAAAAATTTGTATATTGACAACCTTTTATGCCATGCACTAGTATTTTGATATGTGACAGCATTAAGGGATCTACTACATTTGTTTACATTTTTCAATATTCATTCGATATCGACACTTTATAGCTTGAGTTACAGAATAATAAGACAAATAATTAAGTTTCATGCAGAATTTTTGTTCACATTGCTCACGAGTCAGAAGTTTTGCCTTATCATCAATCAAGTCATTTATACATCTGAAGCCTTTTTCATACCACGATTTTAAAAATACAGATTTTTGTCCAATTTTTATTGAGCTATTTCTCCACAATAGATAAGTTAACTAATCATCTCCCTCTGCACGACTCAACATAGACAGAGCGTGAAATACATGTCTCCAAAAAGGATTAGCAACTTCATGAGACAATGCCGAAAAATATTCATCACCAAACCCTATTACAAATGGTTTTGTTAAAAATGATTGCATTAAATGATTAACATCATTACATATTCCTAAAACCATTCTTCGAAACCATGTTAACTTTAGTGACATGATAAAAAAAAACTCGATATCTGGCATTTTAAGTCCCCTTTCTTCATATGTGCCAACAACCTGTTTCCTATTAATTTTATCTGGCTTATTCTTCCATATAAAGTTAAAGAATTTAACTTTTATGGTTTTCATTAACTTGGCTGAAGGATCTGGGATTGACATAAAAAGATGATTAAACGGTGGTAATATTAATGATTTAGCAACTGTAACTCTTCCAAGAACCGTAATGTTCCTTTTGATCCAAGAAATCATCTGGCGTTTTACTTTGTCAAAAATTCTGTCATAGTTAAAATCTGGTATTTTGTCAATAACAACATGAAAGTCAGTACCAAGATAACGAAAAAAAAATAATTATGTACAAAATTCACTTGTCTTCCTTCTAATTCTATATCTTCATTACATTTTGAGGCCCCAATCCAGATTGCATTTGTTTTTTTAATATTGATCTTCAGCCCACTACAGTTTCCGAATGAATCCAAAATATGTAGTGCATTACAGAAACTAGCAGCTGTGCCATCAAAAAACAATTTGTGTCATCAGCATACTGAAAGATCTTCAATTCTTTTGAACCGACAGAAATTCCTTTCACCAAGTGTGAATTTCGAATTAACATCCCAAGAATTTCGGCGCATAACAAAAACAAGTATGGCGAAAGTAGATCTCCTTGCCTACATCCCCTTTCTACACGAAATCTCGATGTTATTTGCCCATTAACCATAACACTAGAGTATGCATCACTATGCAATATCTTTATCCACTTTATAAACGAACTACCAAACTTTAAAAAGGAAAGTGTTTTATAAAAAAGTGGTGAGAAACAGTATCGCATGCTTTTTCGAAATCAACTAACAAAATCATTCCAGGAACATTTTTTTTTTCAGTATAAGCAATTATGTCATATAAAATTTTAATATTTTCACCAATAAATCGTCCAGACAAAAAACCTGTTTGATTAGCATGTATAATACGAGGAAATATCCTCTTTAGTCTATTAGCAATACAGCTTGATAGTATTTTATCAAAAAAACATTCAACAAAGAAATTGGTCTCCAATTTTTGATAAAGTGTCTCACTTTGTCACCTTTACGAAATAATGTTATCAAACCAATATTTTGCGAGATAGATAATTTTCCAGAAGTGTAAGCACAACTCATACTACGCATCATATAAATGCCTAATTCTTCAAAGGAGACTTTTCCACAGTAAATCCATCCTGGCCTGGAGCTTTATTATTTTTCATATTCTTTAATGCATATTCATTTTCACTGTAAGAAATTTCACCGTCTAAGGAAATACACTCTTCTTCTGTGAGACTTTGAAAATGTTCTTCACTTATGTGAGAAAAAAAGATCTTCTGCATCACAATTTGGATGATATTTATACAAACGTTCGTAATTTAACCCAACCTCTTTCAAAATATCCTCTTGTTGTTGCAACACTGTACCATTGTCGTCGATCACTATCCTTTGTTTTTCTAGGTTCAAAAAATATGTTGATGGTTTTTCCCCATATTGCATTGTTTGAAGCCGTAGTCTATAAGTAACAGTCAATGAAGATGAAAGGAATCTTTTCCACATGGACTGAAACTGAAGAGACTGTATCATACTGAAACTTGTCTAATGATTCTTATTTTGAATCTAACCGTTAAAACATTCACTTATATTGTAAAACGTTCACTAAGTGGTTAACAAAACCTGGAAAAATATATGTTCTTCATTCTTCTAAAAATGTTGTCAACAGCAAGGCGACATGTCTGATTGGTAACATAATGTATGACAGGATTCCAGCTGGTAGTTAACACTGAGGCAACACCAGAGAACAGTCTAAGAGACGCCGGTAAATTAAGACGGGTTGGCTCAGCCAAGACTAAAAGAACCCACGGACACCACGCAATCCAGTACGACACCGTGATAACTATGATGGTCCGTATGCCTTTGAAACTGTTACCATGGTTAAGGTCTCTTGCAGGGTTGTTCACTTCTCCCGGACGTCCCCTGACCATGTTTCCTTGCGCCGCGTGTATGCGTCTAGAATGCTTGACAGAGGTGTACAGGATTTGAGAACTGGTAACCAGCTGTATCACAAAACCAACGATCATAGGAAAGACAAGGGTGGCCCAAGAAGCATGTTTTTCGCTTTCATTCAGAAATACAAGCCCCAAAATTAAAATAGCTGACAAAAGAAACCCGGCAATTTGGCAGATACAGATATTTCGACGAGTTACAAATGTGAGATACTGAAGTGGTCGGATAATCATTACGTAACGACATACATGAATTGTTAGAACAGTGTACAGTGTTTGGTAAAGTATGAAGACAAGCAGTAACTCTGTTACACGGTACAAGGTGTAATTGTCACATTGGCTTATTACGAGTAGGAGGGCAAAACTAGTCAGTAAGTTCATCAACGATGCAAACATATCCCAGAATGCGAGCGTTTGATAGAGAAATGCCTCTATCTCACGGAGGGTATCACTTTCTTTCATGACGCAGATGATGATGATGTTCATTATAGCAGATATCACAAAACCCGCGAAAGTGATATACATGTATGTGAGCGACAAGAAGAAACTGGCATCGTCATCGCATTGCGTGGAGTTACTTGTATTCAGATGTTTAGGTACATTTATGCCCATATACTGACTCGTATTTTGAAGCATGATCACGACTTGTAAAAGTTAATTGAGCTGAATCTCGAAAAAGAATTGCAGAAAAATAAAATTGTGCAGAATCACTGTCCACAGTAAAATATTACACTTTTTCAGACGTATCTCGAAAAAGTAATCTCGTTATCTCGAAGGGAAAATGTGGAATGAGCTAATGCTATGCTTGTCTAAGAAGCAAAGGTTTACAAATTCTCCTCTATCCGCCAATCTCTCTAACAGCCTACACAACAAGCGCAATCCTGTTCCAAATGGACCATCATAATATTTATACGCATGCTCTATTAAACACACATAAAAGAATTGTCCTTTAGACGTCAATTTTAGAAACTAATTTTATTGCACACACAAAATCAGACGTTCGCCTTTGAATTGTAAATTTCGTGAGCGCAATCTCATCAAATTGATGTAAAGTTTCTCTCGTTGTATTCAACTCCTTACATCTAGCAGGCTTAATATTGCGTAATGCTCTTAATTAGTGGTGTAGACTGGGCCCAGCCAGTGTGGGTGTGCTGGATCAAGTGGAAGGGGGAAATTAGGGGTGGCATCGCGGGTTTATTGCGTGGATAAAATGTAAATTTACATCGCCACCAATTAAATCATTACCTGAGTTATACACTTAAAGATAGGACATGTTTTGAGTGATTAACTTTCTGTATAAAAAGACTTAAAATCGTTGGGGTATTTGATATTGTGCCCCATCCCCCTTTCCAAGTCATGGGGTGGCATACCTTTCCGCCAATGGACAACATTGTGCTATGTGACACATTGACACAAGTCTCATATGTGACTATTGTTGACAGTCGACAGTGATTAGGACCTAAGGAAATTAGAAAATTCTACGTCTTCATATTCAAACAGTATCCTTTTGTTATATGCGTCAGCGAAACAGTGACAGTGTACCATAGATGTGACGGTGGAAGTTTATAAAACCACATGCGAAAAGCAAAAGTTTCATTAAACTGTCACTCATTTTATTTTTCAGTAAGTATCGATAGTGTGCTTGCTATTAGTCGACATCGCTCTATCTCTCTCTCTCTCTACGTCTCTGCCTTTCTCTTTGTGATCTCTCACTGCTATTCTCTTTTCTTCCCTCTTAACACTTTCCCCTTGTTCTCTCCCAATTTTGTCCTGTTCTTGCAAAAGCTATTTTTAACTGATCAACTTTGTCTCAGATTCTGAAACAAAATCCTGGATTTAGCTAATGCTGCAATGATATTTATAAACCTTTAGGTCAGTCAGGAACCCCATGACTATTACAAGCCGATCGCCTGTCTGATTATCAAGATATTTATGATTGGAAATCGAAACCAAATTTTGCGTTTTCCTAACGGTTTTCATAACACTAAAGTCTATTGAGGAAAACGAGTATGGTAAAACATTAATCATTTTCCAGTATTTTTTTAATAAAAAAATTCCGCACGTTGTAGCATACTAGTGGCTTGATTGATTTATATCAATATATATATATAGCACTTCAGCACTTATTTTCAATAAATATTCAGAAGCATATTACCACTCACTGAAACTCTCATAGCACATGCACTCTACATTTAGTTCCGTTGTTACATTTTTCCAGAAACTTCTGTCTGATATTTTCTGATTTTGTTCAGTCTCCATGCAACACGATAGCTACTTTCGAAAAATTAGCCTGAGGCAATTTGATTTGATTTTTGATTTTTGATTTTATTTTATTTTCTTCTGCATTCATGTAAGTACACAGTTTTTCGATAACAATAATAATATAAAGTACAATATAAAGTACAAGTATTTTTCTAATAATGAATCATAAATAAGCAAATGTGTATAAAAAATATTAATTTAAAAAACGAAATGATAAACTGTCATAAATACTAAATTTCCTCAAACATTACAAAACATTATAAAATTATTTGCGGAAGAAGGACTGTCATTGTAAGCAGATTGCTTGATAATATGACAGCCCCAGAAAAAACTCATGAAATAGATTAACACATTTATTAAGCCTTGTGCGTCACTTTTTCGAACATGACAATGACGTATTACGTAATCCGAACATGATTTTTACGGGGTCTATTGAAATTAACCTTGAGTTGATTTTTCAAAAACAGTTGCGATCGCGTTATTCCTTGTCAATTTTTTAAAATTCCGATTGTAAAGTGATAAAAAAAATTAATGCCTTCACTCAAAAGAACAAATATGCATTCCGACGTATTTGCATAAGAGAGGTGAAGGGGTGTTGTGGTCTAGTGGTCTACATGGAACACATGGTTTGCGGTTCAAGTCCCGCCGCGGCACTAACGTCCTTTGGCAAGACATTAACATACATTTGCCACACTCGACCCAAATGAGGTAAATGAGTACCTGGCAGGAATGAATTCCTTAAAAAATGCTAGAGTACCATTAATTGCAGCCATGCTAAAGTCGGGTTAATAACTGTGGAGCGCCAGGAATGTCAAGTCTGACAAAACATTCGCGCTATTTAAAAACCCATTATTACTAATGTTGTTATTATTATTATTATCATTATTATCATTAGTCGTATACATTTCTAATATTTTTGGTGCCCCACAAATATTCGATAATTTGTTGGCTTTTTCGTGTTGGTTTTTATATGCACAACCAGTCGGCCCGTGTATTGATATTATTAATTAATTAATGGTTACCGTATTTTTTTTTTAAATGGAGCTGAATTGGTATGATCGTATTTGCTAAATTTCACACATTTTGAGGTCTAAAATTACCTTCATAGCAATTTTAGGTTCTTAAAGAGCACTAGAAATTTCAGAAATAAGAATAAGAGCAATAACCATGCACTTTGAAGGCATTTGCGGTCTGAAACAAGAACTCAACTATCCCTTCAATGTGTATGTTGAATGTTAGTCTGTTGATGTAATGAACGTAGGAAATAAATGCACAAAAGATGAAATAGAAGGAACTTGATTTATTTCAATGTTTAGCTGTAAGTAGTACTTTTATTATATACATATATTTCACGCGGTTAACTACTAGCAATACTCAGAACGTAACAATGGAAACAAAATATATAACGTACAAAAACATGTGTAGCTGTTTTAGAAGGGTCTTAGGGGCTCAAGCTTTGCTCCCCCTCCCCTCGTTTTTTAAATAATTTTATTACAAATTAATTTAAGCGAGGCACATGTAAACATGAATGCGAGAACCATCAAGTCACCCCAATTCCCCCAAAGAAAAGAACATTCTAGAAAAAGAACGTCCTTAAAGAAAAGCATAACATTCTAATGAGATTAGGTTCTTGCAAACGGCTCCCATTATTAGGTGAATGTACAAATAAACAAATGAAAATGTATGACACCAAATTAACCACAGTATATAAACCAAGTAAATATTAATTGCAGGTCGTTAAAGAATGCGTCTTATACAAGAGTAACAATTTATGATCACAGCATTATCTTTATGAATTAATGCATGTCAATATCAGTGAACCCGATTATTACAAATTATTTCAAGGAGTTCAGTCAAATATGATAAAAAATTGAAAATTTTATTTCCTTCGCGTCATCTTCTTCCCTTTTTTTAAATACAATATTGACTGAGTATCGTGAGCATGATTCACACGCGATCACTATTGAAATGTGCGAACATGACAGTATCATAATAGTGATCCGAACATGATTTCTGTCATGTTATACAGGGTATTAATGGGTATTAAAATCGCCCCTCAAGCGTGTTAGGTGATTTCTTTCAATGAAAAAGGCAGTAAAATATTTACAAGATGTGTAATTATATTAATTATCATGTTTTGCAAAAAGAAAACCTAGACAGACTTAGACTTTCTTTGTTAAACCCGATTTTTAACTAAAGCCTTAACCCTTTATAGAATATGGGCATTAGTAACAGTTAAATGAGATGACAGTAATCTTTTTCCACCTGGAGTGAAACTGAAGAGGCTGTATCATGACTGAAACTTGTCCAATAAATCTTATTTTGAATCAAACCGTTAAAACAGTCAATTATATTGCAAAACGTTCACTAAGTGGTTAACAAAATCTGGAAAAATATTTGTTCTTCATTCTTCTAAAAATGTTATTAACAGCAAGGCGATATGTCTGATTGGTGACATAGTGTATGACAGGATTCCAGCTAGTGTTTAACACTGAGGTGACAGTGTTGAACAGTTCAAGAGACGGCGGTAATTTAAGAAGGGTTGCCCTGTCCAAGACTAAAAGAACCCACGGACACCACGCAATCCAATACGACACCGTGATAACTATGATGGTCCGTATGCCTTTGAAACTGTTACCACGGTTAAGGTCCCCTGCAGGGTTGTTCACTTCTCCCGGACGTTCCCTGACCATGTTTCCTTGCACCGCGTGTATGCGTCTAGAATGCTTGAAAGAGGTGTAGAGGATTTGAGAACTGGTATACAGCTGTATCACAAAACCAACGATCATAGGAAAGACAAGGGCGGCCCAAGAAGGATGTGTGGAGCTTCCATTCAGGAATACAAGCCCCAAAATTATAATAGCTGACATAAGAAACCAGGCAATTTGGCAGATACAGATATTTCGACGAGTTACAAATGTGAGATATTGAAGTGGTCGGACAATCATTACGTAACGACATACATGAATTGTTAGAACAGTGTACAGTGTTTGGTAGAGGATGAAGATAAGCAGTAACGCTGTTACAATGTACAAGGTGCCATTGCCACATTGGCTTATTATGAGTAGGCTGGCAAAAGTCAGTAATTTAATCAACGATGCAAACATATCCCAGAGCGCGAGCCTTTGATAGAGAAATGCCTCTATCTCACGGAGGGTATTACTTTCCTTCATGGCGCAGATGAAGATGATGTTCAATAAAACAGATATCACAAAACCCGCGAAAGTAATATATGTGAGCGGCAAGTAATAACTGGCAACGCCGTTACACTGCGTGGAGTTACTTGTGTCCAGACGTGTAGATACATCTGTGTCCATATACTGACTCGTATTTTGAAGCATGATCATGACTTTTAAAATTTAATTGAGCTGAATCTCGAAAAAGAATTGCAAGAAAATAAAATTGTGCAGAATCACTGTCCACAGTAAATATTACACTTTCCAGACGCATCTCGTAAAAGTAATCTCGTTATTTCTAAAGGGAAGGTGGAATGAGGTTACGCTATGCTTGTCTAAGAAGCAAAGGTTTACAAATTCTCCTCTATCTGCCCAACCTTTTAACAGCCTACACAACAAGCGCAATCCTGTTCCAAAAGGACCATCATACGTATTTAGACGCATGCTCTATTAAATACACATAATTTCCTTTGTCCTTTAGACGTCAATTTTAGAAACTAATTTTGTTGCTTAGGCACACAAAAAATCAGACGTTCGCCATTGAATTGTAAATTTCGTGAGCGCAATCTCATCAAATTGATGTAAAGTTTCTCTCGTTGTATTCGACAGGCTTAATATTGCTTAATGCTCTTAATTAGTGGTGTAGACTGGGCCCAGCCAGTGTGGGTGTGCTGGATCAAGTGGAAGGGGGGAAGGGGTGGCATCGCGCGTTTATTGCGTGGATAAAATGTAAATTTACAACGCCACCAATTAAATCATTACCTGACATGTACACTTAAACATAGGACATGTTTTTAGTGATTAATTGTCTGTGTAAAAAGACAAAAAATCGTTGGGGCATTTGATATTGTGCCCCCTCCCCCATTCCAAGTCATGGGGTACGCATACCTTTCCGCCTATGGACAACACAGTGCTATGTGACATATTGACACAAGTCTCATATGTGATTATTGTTGACAGTCGACAGTGATTAGGACCTAAGGAAATTAGAAAATTCTCTCTCTTCCTTTTCAAACAGTATCCTTTTGTTATATGCGTCAGCGAAACAGTGACAGTGTACCATAGATGTGACGGTGGAAGTTTATAAAACCACATGCGAAAAGCAAAAGTTTCATTAAACTGTCACTCATTTTATTTTTCAGTAAATATCGAAAGTGTGCTTGGTATTAGTTGTCATCGCTCTACCTCTCTACGTCTCTACCTCTCACTTGGTGATCTCACACTCAGTTCTCCTATCTTCCCTCTTAACACTTCCCCCTTGTTCTCTTCCACTTTTTTCCTGTTCTTGCAAAAGCTATTTTTCACTGATAAACTTTAAATGAATACATGTTAAACCAAAAGATTTTGTATCTTTTTCTCTTATTTTTCTGATTTTATTTACATCGGCTGCATTTACACTGCAATTTTTTTGTAAATCGTTGATTTTTCTCATATACTGTGTTTCGCCAGAAATTGTTGAGCAACTACCTGTAAACAGGACGAAAAAGCCAAATCGAAAAAAACCTACCTCTGATGTACGTTTATTTTTTAATTGCCGGCAAAAATTTCACCGATTTTTGCAGTGTAAATGCTCGCTCTCAAAACATCGGTGAATGATTCCGGTTTGGGATCACGTGACTCTTCTCGTTTTCGTGCGATCGGATACAGAGCAGCGACAATTTGCGCATGTGCTCTACTCACCAAAGAAAATAATAAACTAAATTACATTTTTTTAAAGCAGATTGAGCGAACACCGACGGGTTTTTTTTTTTTGGGGTATTTGCAGTAGTCATTTTTTTTTAAATAATACACCGATGTTTTTGTTAATGATTTGGGGGTTCTTTGAATGAGCCTATCAACTAAATAAGAGAATGTAATTCCCCTGTAAATTGTTCTCTCAGCTTTCAAAGAAGTGAAATCTCAAGGATTTTTATTTCATTTTTTTTTTGTATATTACCGTGACGGAGGATTATCCAATTTGAATCATTTGTTCTATACATATATTGCATCGCTAGACACGCGAATGTTTCCTATGTCAACAGATCGTGCCTCCCCCTTGCTACGATTTTTCTTAGTGCGTATGAAAAAAAGGTTTACCCAAATTTGGTAGCTCCTAATTAAAAATGTATAATCTGTGTGACCTTGAATCATATTTTATTGTAAAGAAGAACTAATACCCTGCCTAATGATACCATTTGTATAATTGTGCTGCCAAGGATGACTGAACAGCAGGCTTTTCAAAACGTATTGTCAAAATCATCTTGTACCAAGTTTGGTCTGAAGCAAAGAATGTGTGTCAAAAGCTGTGTGTGTTAAAAAGAACTGCGTCTTTAACAAAGCTTTAAATACGGCAACAGATAAGGCTTTTTTTATGTCTAGTGGTAGGTTATTCTCTAAAGCTTCGGAGTAGCACAACTGAAATACTTAATAAGTATACACTGTCAATGTGGTGCGTGAAAATGGAATGGAGTACCCCACCTGCCAGTACAAAGACAGAGGGTTTCTCTGTCATAATCGAAAATGCTATAGACAGTGTAGTCATTTGTGAGATATTTGGTGCAAACGTAGAATTAAATTGCAATTGTAACGCATTTAAGTATTATTTATTGAGGTCTCTGTCTTTTATTATTAATCTCTGTTTAAATCAGAGAGTAAACTTATCAGGTGAACATATTAACATATTCAATTAAAAAGGCAATAATCAAATTAAATTATTGTATACATACAGGATCTTCATTGTATGTCTCCTTTTTCTATCAATTTTAAACACGAAATAGGTTAAATGACATCTATCATTTGGCATCTTTTCGCCAGCGTTAGTCTTTGTATCATCACAGCCAAAGAAACAATCCTAAGTAGAAAAACATTCTATACACATTATCTTTATATTGTATCCAAACGTGTACCAATCTTTTTTATAGCGTAAGCAATGACATTACATAGGGCACACACATTGAAGTAAAAGCTCATCTTAAAATCCACGAGGTACCAAAACTTATGACTAGCACTTATCAAATATATATATTATAAGAGTTAAAAGACTGAAATCTCTGTCTCGATTAACAGTGTTAGGCCTCCGGTATGAAGCCATCTTTCGGCGACTTTTGTTCCTTTTGAATACATATATTCACAAGTCCCGTCAGTCTTTCAAGACTTTAATGTTTTCGTAATTAGTATGTCGAAAAGAAAAAAAGGAGACTTGAACTATAACTCTCAACTATCCATAACTTTGAAATGTCCAAGTAGACATAGTAAATTCAACACCATCAGTCGGTATATGTATATATATATATATATATATATTCATCGAATAAGGACAAGTGAGCAATAATAATAATAATAATAATAATATAGCGGATTACTTAAAGCGCCGAATCCACATGCATAATGTGCTTAGGGCGCAAAAGAAAATGAGGAACATAAAAATACACGAAAGTGAGACTAGTTAGAAAATTCAAGTAGATGTATTTGAAAGCAATTTTTAAAAGACGAGATTTGAGGGTATTTTTAAAACAATCTACACTTGAAATATAAAGAATGTTTTGTTTTGTTTCTCTTTATTTAATGACCGATCCGAACAGAAACTCCTACCAAATTGACGATTATATTACTCCAATCTACTTCCAATGTTGCCGGTACTTCTACACTACTATTACTACTACTACTAGGACGACGACGACGTCTAAAGTACTTCCTATTCTTAGTACTATTTCTACTTTTATTACTTATACTACTACTACTACTACTTACTACCACCACTCTTACTGTTAATACTCTATTACTACTATTATATCTACTACTACTACTACTACTACTAACAATAATGACAATAATAATAATAAGAATAATAATACTACTGCCACTAATAATAATAGTACAAATTGTAAATCACTTTTAAAATTCAAAATTTTCTTTATAATTTGTAATAAATATAATTTCACTGTTTGCTGTTTCAACTCGTCCTCATGCTAGTTTCGGGTGGAACAGATTCTAAAAATTAGATTTTCTCCTCTCTGTTCATCGTTGACTTTGCGTCGTTTTTTTTCTCCAGTTTTTAAGACTCCTGGCCTCGACCTTTGAAACATGTTGATGGAGATATCCGGCTTTTAACACTCAGCCGGGGCTGGAGTTCTCCGACCCTCGCTTTATACCGATCGCTTTCATTGTCCCACTGGCGTTGCTAAGACTGCTGGTATTTGACCTGAAAAGATTTATTAAAGAGCCACGATACGAGTAACAGTATAGGCTTACTTCGTTCCATCAGTTTTCCGCGTCGGGTCGGGTTTTATGGGCTACGCAATCGCTCGTGAAAACTACACTCATATTCAGGAAAGGTCCAGTGCGTCACATTGTCGGGTTATACGAGCTTTGGTGAAAATGTGCCTTCATGTTTACGAAAGGTAAGTAAAATTGGATGCAAATAATAAATTTCTTTACAAGGATGGTCCTTGATATGCCTACATGCCTACATGATATAGAGTACCGAAGCTGTGACGTCATAAAAATCTATTTTTGGAATTTTTCAATTTTTTTTCTTCATTTTCCGAAAGAGCACCAAAAATAATGTCCAAATGTCGAAAACCAATTGAATATGTTAAGTATTTGCCGAGATATGACCATCTGAATAAAAAGATTGCCTATGGGAACTCAGTGTTATATTGCTCTGACTCATAACATTAGGAGCCAGAGCGATATAACACTGAGTTCCCATAGGCAATCTTTTTATTCAGATGGTCATATCTCAGCCAGTACTTAACATATTCAATTGGTTTTCGACATTTGGACATTATTTTCGGAGGTCTTTCGGAAAATGAAGAAAAAATTGAGAAATTCCAAAAATTGATTTTTTGATGACGTCACACTTCACCACTCTATACATATGCATTTGGGAATGCATGCTCATACCATGACGAAGAGTCGCCTTCTAGCCTTTTTACGGACACTATGTCTTGTGATTATTTATATCGCAGTAAAAAGTGTCGCATCGAGTAAGCATGTGAGTTTTCATGGATTTTCCGTAGGTTTTTCAGAAAGTGTCGGGTAAAGTGGACCCCTCACTTTGTCAATAAGAGCGATGTACACCCGATCGAACTTTCGTGAATAAGGGCGTTTGTTTACACGAAATTTCATGAAGCCCGATAACGCGAAGATCCGGTGGAACGAAGTAAGCCCCAAGATATGAGAATTATTTGATATCATTTCAATCGCTAGGCATAATGCAGAAATAACGAGACATTCTGCTTCGATGAATACGGGGCAATTGACTTGGACCCATCCTTTTGACTTTCCCGTATCTTTCATTTCTCCCATGAATATTTGAACTGACTTTGTAATTACATTTCATGCATATAACAAATAGCTTGTTTGCCTTCCTTCTTCATCATAATCTTCTTCTTCTTCATCACATTCTTCTTCTTCTTGTTCTTCCTTTGTTTCTTCTTTTTCTTCTTCACTCGATGTCTACCATTATTTATTAGTTATATTTTCTGCCATTCGGTTTTTGAGTAATGGAGTTTTAAATAATTGATTACCTCGGTATAGCATCGTTTCCATTTACATGTTTATATCATAATCTTTTAATTTTATTGAATTGAATTGAATTAAATGAGATTCCAACATCTTTAAAGTTCATTGCATATATCCTCATAGCTTTCTCTCTGTTTTAATCTGACTTTGGGGCAATTTGAATTGTCAAATCCGCAGCTCTTTCAAAATGTTTTAACAATGCCCAGGTCTGGATGGGGCAATGGATTCTTTTTTTCTGACCTTTACACCTACCCGTTGGCCTTATCGCCTCGTATTGACTGGGTATCAGAGTCAGCTGAGGAGAAGAAGGTGACCATGGTTGTAGGCTGTTCGGTGATTTCCACGCGGAACGATCCATCGGCAGACTTTGTGCTCCTCTCTAAATCCATCGTAACCCGATAGTAATTCCCTCGAGCTGAAGAATCTCTGCCGCTACCGCCCCTCCCACGAGCAGACGACCCGCGCTCACTCAAACTGGCCTGACTTCTGACGCCACTACGCATGCGTACGAAGACAAACGCACTCGTAGCGGCGATCAGCACGCCGCTCAAAATGGTGGCGAGCCCCGCGACAAGCACGAATATTTTGCCGATGATGGCCCCCGTGGTCAGAAGAATCACGCCAACGAGGACGATGGGCGGACTGAGAATGAGCAGAGTTACGATGACCGTGCTCCCGGTGACATCGTACACTGAGTCTCGGTCGGCTTCGCTGACACATCGATGGACACTAGGATGCCGAGCGGGAGCTTTCGAGTTGGTCATCGAGCTAGATTGACGCGTTAACGTCCTTGTTGTGTTCAATATTCCCCGCACTGAACCCTCACGTGGGGCCAAAGCTTTGCTTTGTTCATTGTGACGTGGCTCAGTCGACATCTTAGTAGAAAGTGAGACTATTTTATCGCCATATTTTAAAAAAAATTGCTAAAATTCACGTGCGAGTGCTACCACAAGCTACCATGGTCGATTATTATTTTCTTATTTACATGATTTGATAATAAATTCTTAAAAGGGGAAAGGCACGAATAAATTAAATGTTCAAATGCATTCTTTGGAAAGTCTTTTGAAGTCACTAGTGTCACGCTATGCAGTCATGACAGCGATGACAGGCGTCGATGTATCTGTAAGATATTTATAAATAAAAAAGAACATCAGAATGATATTGAAGTACGAGCACCAAACAGGGCGTCTAAAAAGAACAATCTTTGAATTTTCTATATGAGCTTCGCTACATAAGGCTCATAATAAACGTATTTTACTTCATATCCAAGCATGAAACTATAAGTATGATAGTGATGATTTGTTTTTTCATAATTATGATCGTCATTACTGCGATTTCGAAATTTCAGATATGCTGCTTGCACCAAAATGGGGGAGTATTCAAAATTAGTTTCAACAGATTTTTTACCCCACTTTTTTCTTCATATTTTGCCCTGAATTAAATGATTACGGCTTATGAATGTATCCTGAAGTGTTATCATAATCCACGGAATGTATACTGGAAGTTTAGCATAATCTACTGAATTTTTACTGCAAGTATATCATAACCTACTAAAAGTATAGTGAAGTTTTACCAGAATCTTGCAGTATATTTAAGAAGAAAAAACAAGTTGATTCATTAATTGATTGGTTGCTTTTATTCATATTACATGCACAAAATAACAAAGTATAATACATTTTACTATAAAGCATTAACATTTCTTTAAGTAATATGGAAAATAAATAATCCTGAATCATGGTAATTAATAACATGAAAGAATGTTCTATTAATCAGTTGATAAGGAAATGAAAAGTGAATCTACTTAAAAGTTAATTAAATTAATTTGCTTTTTGTTTGCATGGAATATGAATAAAAGAAGCCAACCAATCAACCGACCAATCTATCAATCAATCAAACAGATTAACAGCAACGTCAGATAAATTAATTCAGTGAACCGACATGCAACAAGCCTAGCTTTTAAGTAGGTTCACTTTTCGTATTAATGATTTACAGAAAATTCTTTCATATTATTAATAACTATGGTTCATGATTATCTATTTCCATATCTCCATATGTCACGCCAGCATGTCAGGCGGGGGAGGAGGAGGAGGGAGGGGGACTCGCAAAATAAGGAACCATTGACAAATGATAGATTCAGTCATTTAGTCCGATAGTCATCCTCGAATGTACACAGCGTATATACATAATATATGTATGTATAACAGTATTCTTCTTCAATTTAGGAACATACTTGGGATTCTGTTGTTAAAACTAAATGCTATTTGTTGCTTCTTGATGTATTCGTGGATTCCCATGATCATAATCTGATAATAGAATAAACACCGATAAAAAACAATTTGCCTACAATATTTTTATCATTAACTTTATTCACTGGTAGGCTGTGTATATGACAGAATCGTGTTAATCAGTAATCATACATATTCTATTGCAGATTCTATATTCAGAATTTCATTAAAAAAGGCTACCACGTACTTTTGATGTCAAGCTTCTCCACCCATCTACTCACATGCTAACATAACTATAAAAAACCCTAATAAAATACTCTTGCTCGTAAGAATTGAATCACATTTATTACAGGACATGAACATGACCACAATATCTTCACAATTGAAAAAAAACACTCTACTTAAGCTACAAATACACTATATATTAATCTTATTATTTTGCGTTTACAAAATTCGTATATTTGTTCATAAAACATTTTTTTCTTGTATTGTTACATGTTTAATTTGTTTGACAAAGACTCTGTGATGTTAAGTAATTATAAGCCTTATGGGCAGGCACCATACAAACATCGCTATTAAATTGTCATGCCCCTCCATTCCAATGATTTTTAGGTCAATTATCACTTCTAGTTTTTCATTATTCCTATTTTTGTCTCATCTGCGAACTTAATTCATTGTTTTATGTTATTATCAAAACAATTTGCACATGCTTATATTATTCGGAAATTCGGAAATCAAATAAAATCAATACAAGCTAAACTCATATCGAATCAAATCAACTAAAATCAAATCAAATCAATAAAAATCGGATCAAATCAAACTGAAAGGGGTTGATGAAAATTCATAATAGATGTACATCAGTTATGGACATGTTCAGTAGGGGCAAAACTTTATAGTCGATGTAGATTGCAAATTCAATACTAAACATCAAGAATCTCTTGAACAAAGTCTTTATTTTGGGTTTATCTGAGGGAAAGAGTCGGTGTTTTCCCCTTCTGCTTGTGTTGATCATTCGCGCTCTACTAAAATGTAATCCAAAGCCAATCAAAGATTGACTGGCGAAACAAGCATTCTCGGGCGCGTGTGTGTGGGGGGTTGGGTGGGTGGGTACACGATAACAAATTCTCTGACAAACACAACAAAGGCGATCATATTTTAGGGGTGCTGTTGCAACCGCCCGCCCGTCCCACCCCTCCCCCACCCACCCCACCCCTCCTCCTCCACCCACCCCACCCCTCCTCCTCCGTGCTCCTTCACAAATGATCTTTACGTAATTCTCTAAACTTGATATATGACCATCATTTTAAAATTATAGAAATTCAAGGTTTTATGGAATATCAATGATTTTCCTCATGCTTATCCTATTACCAGTGAAATACCTATGAAAGCTACGGCATTTACTCATCCTAATAAATTATTTTCATTGACTTTGGCTTGCTACCTTTCGTCAGTTTGTTTAAATGGGGTTTACTTCTGGACCCCATGGAAGACCAGTAGTGTGCCTGGCACAGCTGAATATGGGGTATCCAGCCGTTTCAGTCATACTTATGTATATACGTGTATTGTATGATTGTTTTTAATCAAACGGAAAATAAATACTACCATTACTACTTCTTGAAGGAACCTGTGTAAGTGCAGGCCTCGGTAGTTAAAGCAAAACAATCAATTTCCATATTACAGCTCCCCCACCTTTCCTTCTCTCTCTCTCTTTCCTTCCCCTTCTCTCTCTCTCTCCCTCCCTCCCCCTCCCCCTCCCCCGTCTCTTTTCAGCTCTCTCATGATGCTTATATATACATTATTTCGCTTGTTTACTCTATCCCATTCTCTTTCCATCTCTGATGTGTGTTTTTTTCTCTCTCCCTCCTTTCTCCCTAATTCTCCCTCTTTCCTTTTCTCTCTCTCTCTCTCTCTCTGTACATTTCTCAATTTTCCTCTCCAGTTATGTCTTTCTCTATATCTTAGTTATATTTCTTTTAATTCTCCGCAATGTAGCGTCTGTCATCTTCTTTTATTTGGTCACACTCTTCAGCCACTTCTCCCTCTCTCTCTCTCTCTCTCTCTTTCTCTCCTACTTTAAAATTGTTTCCATTCGTCTATCTCTCCACCTTGCCCTTTCTTGCACCTCTTTGTCTCTCTCTATCTGTTATTCTTACCCCGCTCTACTTTCTTTTTCTCCTTCTTTTCATGCCGCGCAATAAATCATCGCTCATCTTTTCCCTTTTCACACTCTTCACGCACGTTTTCCCCTGCATGTCGCTGATTTATTGATGTCATGGTACAAATACAAACAATTATTTTAGTTAAATCCGCTGAACCGCAGGCATTGATCAATAAAACGGCGAGGACACGAGAGTTGTGTCATATCTATAATGTTTTCCTATAAATTCAAGTGTTGCACAATATAAGTAGTTTCACAAGGTTGAGAATGTTTTTGACTTTTTTTTGTAAATGGCCATTTGAACGGAAGAGAGTTTCCATATGTATTTGACGAACCGATGATACTTTTCCTTTCAGCTATTTGATTTTTATTTAGAGCTTCAGTATAAAGTAAAAATGTATATAGTTTAGTCCTACGTGTGCATCTTTTAAAAAGTGGGTCAAAAGTATTCCATAAATCATTCGATTATATTTATACATGACTATGTTAATTGGGTCAAGTTCGGATTCGATTTTTTTTTTCTTCAATTATACGTTTCATTTTTCAGCAGTATTGGGAATATGCAGTAAATCTCACCTCCCAGATCTCACTGTTTAGACGTGTTAGCTAGCGATTAAGGTCAATTTGAATTCAACAGAGAAAATGAAAGGTGGTATAACAAATACACCTTTATAATAATTAAATTAAATTAAAATAATATTTCTGGATATATATATATATATATATATATATAGCGCTTAATACGATACCGTATCTATTAGCTCTTTACATATATTATTATTACCCCGTTCATCAGATTCATTCACGTACATTGTATGCATCATCTCCACTCCCTAGGGAGTATTCCTACCATAAGGTCAACGTGGGGCACATGGAAATTTCTATCACAAAGGCTTTCGTAAACCTACCAGGTTCCTATTTCTCTCCTGGGTATAGAGTGGCAAATAGACTAATGGCTTGTAAAAGGACACTAGTGCCGTGGTAAGGGATCGAACCCACGACCTTTGCATTACTACGACATCTCTACAAACCAAAAGCAGGCCTTCTATGAAGTATTATTGGTAATAGGCCATTTTCATAATGTAACCAAATTAAATGCATACGTCTTTGTACAGTGCCTTGATACAAATGATTTCATTCACCGGTTGCAAATAATTGTATTTCAATAGTCAGTATGCAAATTACATATACATGTTGTTAGATAGGGCAAGCCATTTTATTTGGCCTACCTAGCAACAACTAATGTATGCAATTCGCATTCTGACTATTGAAATACAATTATTTGTAACAGGTGAATGAAATAATTTGCCACAAGGCAATATCACAAAGATATAATTATGCATTAAATTTGGTTACATTCTGAAAATAGACTATTGCATAAACATCAATTTTTTATCTCGGAAGTGATGTAAGGGCGTGGATACAAGATATGCATTAGACATTGCAAGAAGGTGCTCTGTACTGCCACATTTTATAACTCTGGAAATTAAATTGAGAACTGCAACAAAATAACTCAATAGTCATAATGAACAGAATGCCGCAATATTTATCTCACAAACTATGACTTCGCAAATTTGAAATTGAAAGTGCGTCGAAAACAGAAATAATTATATTGGACAAACAATTTCTTTGATAACGCACAGCTGAATTTTAGAGAAGGAAAAAAAATCGTAGGAAAAAAAATTGTGTAGAAAGATTTGTAGTGGCATGTTGTAAAGAAATAGAAGATACAAACTATTTTTGTTTGTATATGGCAACATAATTTGCTTATAAAAGTTTGTTCTAAAGCGACACTCACACTTGCTATTACCTTCTTAAAGAAACGAGAACTTCTGACTGCATGTTCAATGAAAGTCCGTAAAAACCTTACTTGCAAGAGGGACAAGTAAATGCATGGCATGTATCTGCAAGCACCGGTAGATCAGAGAAATACCACATACATGTCCCCGATTACATTATGATAATAATCATAATACTGGTGGCTTCTCATAAAGTCCACAAGTTATGCCCGTCACGCCATGACGCTCTTGGGGCTTCAACATTATTATCCAGTCATAGCTCTGGCATATCGTGTACCTATTTACACCTGGATGTGAAGTGGCAAAAGTGGATCACTGTCTTGCCAAAGGATGTAAGTTCCGGGCTGTGATTCGAACCCTCAACCCTTGAAATGAGTTTCAAGTGAACAAAAACTATACCTATATCCCTGCAATAATGACGAATGCCGGGAAGATGCTGCATCATGTATTTTTGTAAAAGCATAATATTGAAATTCAATGCTAAGTCACTGAAAATAAACAGCTTAAAGTAAAATGCATATCGGTAAGGAGTATTCACTGAATGCTTATGCGCTTTTATTTAGGGCAGCTAGGATGCGATAATGGTTGGGTAATAATCTAAAGCTCCCTGGAAACGAATATAGACACTTTTTATCATAAACTACTTTTTTTCTTTATTACTAACTAATCTTCAAATCAATATGCATGGTCAGATAGTGCTGACTGTGGATATTCTCGTTACATTAGGTACAATCTGCAGAGCATAGTATTTTCAGAGGAATTCTGATATCTTTCCTCATCTCACCAACAACCCAAAGATATTTATTCAGATTTCGATACTCCGACTGGGACTAATGAGGCAAGAGATCTTCCAAGGTATTTCCAATTGTGCTACACAAATTTCAAAATAAAGGAGATCATCTTCAAACCCCACGAGCGCTGAACCCGCCTTTGATATTAGATAGATTCTCTTGAGAAATTGCCTTTCCCACCACGAGAAAGGCATTTATACTTAAAACACCTTTCCTCCAGGTTTATTCCGCTTGTCACATTTTCACTTTGGATGGGAATAGGATGAGACATAGATGATCGAAGTGAATTACGACAATGTCGTTATCGCTTTCCTATTCAGAGTTCTTTTCCTGACGAATTTACCGTCGTGACGTCTTAACCAGTACTCAAGAAGCTAGCCTCATGAAACCATAAGTGCAAGATCTCCAAAAACCCATTAGAACGAGTGTACTAATTTTAACACGCGCTTCAATGGGATGTCGTTGAACTTGTAGTCCTACTTTCTTTCGTGAAACACTGCCCTGTTTTCTTGTAAATTCCATACCCCTAGAATTAAATCAATTTCTCTTTCTGTGTCTGGTTCTTTCTTTCTCTCTCTTTCTTTCTCTCTGTCTCTCCCTGTCTCTCTCTCTCTCTCTCTCACACACTTGCTCTGCACGTGCGTAGTTTCGTGTCCATTAAACAAAAAATTATTATTGGTGTTATTTAACCTCTATATCGTAAGTTATTATTGTTATGAAAAAAATTGTTATTTGAATATTCCATCAATCAAAATCGGTTTAATCACTGTTGCTCTCTCTCTCTCTCGTTCTCTTCCCTCTCTCTTAATCTCCATATTTTCGTTTCTCTCCCACAATCTCTCTCTTTCTTTCTCTTACCCTTTCTTTCTATCTTTTCAATTCCCATTATTTTGTTCTCTCTTCCTTTCTCTAACCGTCATTCTTCTTCTGTCTCCCCCTTTCCTCCCTCTCTCTCTCTCTCTCTGTATCCTCATAATTATATCTATCTCTCTCTCTCTCATTTTGATCGTTGTATATCTTTCTATCTCATTAGCTCTCTCTTCCTCTTTCCCCTCTCTTCCTCTGTCTCTTTCTTCCTCTCCCTCTCTTACACTCTGTCTCGTCCTCTCTATATATCCTTTCCTCCCTCAATCTCCCTTCACTCTTCTTCCCATTCTTATTTCTCTCCCTCTCGATCCTTTTCCTTCCGTTTTTCATACGACTTATTCAATCATGAACTGACGCGGAATATTTTCGTAGCAATCAGAAAGATGATTAATACTTATTGAAGCCGTTTCAATTTCACATATGCCGATCCGCTGGCAAGCCCTCCTGGGCTTGCCGGTACCATGTGATCAAATACTAAGTATTTTTAGATACTGCTCAGAGTACTGTTAGAAGAGTGATAAAGAGGAGGGGATCGAGGAAGCGACTGAGAGAGAGAGGGGGGATAGATAGAAAGAAAGAGAGAGAGAGAGAGAAGAGAGAAGAGAAAGAGGGGTTGGGAAAAATAAGAAGTCAGATTACGGGCAGTAGTAATGAAATGCATGAGGGTGTGTGTGGAGAGTGTGGTGCGTTTTGTTTGTATTCGTGTGCGTTGTGTGCTGTGTGTGTTTGTGTGTAACTATATTCGAGAGGACAGAGAGAAGGAGGACCGGGAGTAAGAGTGGGAGTGAGAAAGAGAGAGAGAGAGAAAGAGTGAGAGAAAGTGGTTGGGAGAGAAAGAGGGAGAGAGAGAGTGAGAGAGAAGGATACGAAGAGAAAAGGAAGGACTAGGCATTATCACAAACGGAATTATTTATTTCATCATTTAATGAGAAAGCCCAGGGGGAAATAAGACTTTTAGATCTACACAAGATATAAGCAAAAGCGGACATGTGCAGGCACTTGTGCGTAAACAATTCCATTAGGTAAAAACATAATCATGTTGTGCGCCAGAACTAAGTTTCCACTATTTCATTTAGTAATATCACTTGTGTGCTTTCGAGAGCTTGCCTGGGGGTACTTTCAATTTATCTTGCTCTGTATGTTTTTTCTCTTTTCATCGACATGCAGTTTGTACCCCTCGCAAGATAGAGTCCAAGATGTTACACTGTGTAAGACATTAGAACACCACATGATGAACCAGAATGGAGAGGATGAGAAAGAAAAAAGAAGAAGAGGAATACAAGAGAGACACGGAAAAGAGATACAGAGGAGAAGTAAAAAGAAGAAAGGTAGGAAGAAAAAAAGAGGAGAAAGAATGAACAATTATTTCTGTACGAAAAAATGAACAGCAAAGTATTTTCGGACAATGCGAAAGAAAGTACTATCAAAGCAATTAAACGTTTAATATCGTTGGCCCCTTGGTAGATTTAAAATAATATATGTTTAAGAGTGCTCTTAATATTTCACAAATCTCTTCGAGTAAAGTTCTCTGGTAAAGGCCGACGCGTTAGTAAATCAGCCAGATTATATTATCAATGTATGTAATTTTCACTTAACATAATGATTAAAATGAAATGTATTTGTTCATTGGATGCACATCTTCGTCTCAACATGCTTACTACAGGTTCCGTTCAGACCAAGACTAGTCTATATAATCTTTTTTGGGTTGTCGTTAAAAAGGGAAGAGTATTTAAATGACTCATCAAATTCTTTCCCTGCCTCTCCCTTCTCTATCCTTTGCTATTCATGTCATATTGTGATAATGGTGATAATGATGATGATGATGACCATGATCATAATAATGAATATAATAATCATATTGATCCATCTCTCTCTCTCTCTACCTACCTCCCTCCATCCCATCATTTATATATATTCTCTCATCTTCTCTCTAGCTTTGAGTAATAGTTTCTTCTCTCCCTATAGTAATATCTCTCGCTGTCTAATTAATATTTTCTATTTTCGACATTTTTAATGATCTTCCTCTCTCTCTCTTTCTTTCTCTCCCTCTCTCTCTCTCTCCCTCTCCCTCTTTCTCTCTCTCTCTCTCTCTCTCTCTCTCTCTCTCTCTATATATATATATATAATTATAGTCATCTATATATATCTATCTGCCTGCCTGTCTATCTATATATCTATCTATATTTCTTGCTATCGCTATCTACATTGTCCACCTTTCAGTCTTCTCCTTTATACTCTCCAGCAAAGTTCAGTCTGCCGGGAGGTAAAGAACTGTAAAATCCAGAGGACAAATATATTCACCCATTTTCAAGGATAAAGTTTTTATGTGATGAAAAAATTTAGCGCCTATTCACTTTCAAGTTTGGAGAATCACATATACGATCGGCATGATCTAGCAGATTACAGACCTATTTAAAGTAGAAAGACGTATAATTTAAAAAGAGGGTTTTGAGAGTTCGGTTGAAGTTAAAAGAAATGAAAAGATAGTCGTATCAAAATTGGATGTGTATATGTTGTACAGGAATGTGATGAAAAGGAACTTGAAAGAAGTGATAACTCCACTCTTGTACAATCAGCGCACATCATTTTATGATACAAAATACCTTTGCGCTACCAAAGAGCTGTACATGTTGCTATAATTACACCGGTTTTAACTCTGGCAACCCTTCCTAGTGCATTTCAACAAATAATCCTACAATCTACTTGACACTAAACATGTGTACAGTATGGCAAATGTAGATTAATGCCTTGCAAATGGACATTTATTTAGTGAAATGGGTCTAGAACCGTGCACCCTGTGACCAATAGCCTGATTACTTATCCACTAGAACACCATAGCTCTGCATACAAACACACACTCAGACTCACACACAAACACACACTCACACACACACTCACACACAAACACACTCACGCTCACACACAAACACACCAACACGCAAGTGATATAGTGCTAGACGTTCTATGATATGATATTAAATGAAAGCTGAAGTAAAAAGGGCCTAGGTTTTGTATCATTCTGCCTTTCATTATAAATCAGTCAAACCTAAACATATTTTAAAAAAATTGTCTGATCACCCTGGTGTAGCTTCATTTGAAAATGTTCTTCACTTTATGCATATTATAAAACAAATATACTTCCTCTATAGTGTACCAGAAATCGAGCGTAAATCCTGGCCCTTATATATTATGTGCATCTGACCTCAACTCCTATCGCTGCATAACGCTAGACAGATACCTGATTAGACTTCGCATATTCATGACTATCTTCGGCTTCGATTTTGTTTTTATGAACTTGATGCGATTTTCTAGCAGACGATGAAAATGAAAATCGATGAATCAGACGTTGAAAGTGAACAGTCTGTCACCGTGTTATTTTTGTATGACATAGTGCTCGTCTGAACGTATCTGTTCGCGCTATTTCATTTCATAGTCGTTGATTTTAGAAGATTTATGCCCACCACGCACTATACCATCGGCTGCGATTTGATTCTTTAAGAAATCGCAATTGCATTAGATGTAGGAAGTCAAACAAATGCAATTCTCCTGATTGAGATTCTGCATAATAATATGAACACTACAAATCGAAATTGACTGTATACAAGCTTTCTAGTCGAGGTATTGGGCATATCAGTTTCTAGTCATAGACAATCCTGCAACTGATCTAATATCGCTAGGATTTGCAGGCCAATTTGCTTTTAATACCGCGAAATTCTGAATTAATTCTTGATATGACTTTTCAGAAATTAATCTCTAAGATGCTCCATGTTTGAAGGTTCACATTGAAATGAGATAGCAAGCTCCTTCAAAACCGGATCACATATTGCGTGCGTACATCTGGTCTAATATCAGTGTGATTCGCATGTGATTTTGTTTCTTCTCCATTAAGGAAGCTTTTGAATACCCCGAAATTCTGATTTGAATCTTTATATGACTTTTCAGAAACCTAATTTTGAAGACGTTCCATGTCTGAAGGTTCATATTAAATGTGATAGCAAGTTCTTCCAAATTTATCAGATTACATTAATATATAATGTGTGCGCGTAAAGAAGTAGGGTATGTGGGTGAATATATGAGTATTGGTGTGCGCTTGGTTCGGAGAACGGATCTTGCAAACAAAATTTCAGCCCCTTTAAAGCTTATCTTGAGCTCTGGTATGGGCATGGTATGTCGAGAGAACATGGCTATAACTCATTCTGGATTGTTTATTCTGCAGTAGATTGATTGTTTGAACCAATAAAATAAAAACTACCTCACAAAAACTTGCTAGAAATCATCTCCGATAAAAACCACAACTCTCATTTGCACATAGGGACCTGTATTTAATAAGCACATGATGTCGGGCCTACTTAGCTTGATTTCCTCATCTTTATAATGCTCATTACTCAGCCCTTATACATTTTCTACCAAAATCGTTTGGCAAATGTCATTTATTTGTAATCTTGAACATTCAGTGCAAGTCTTGTTGGATTCTGTGAGGATTTATTTTCTATCATTATCAGAATTCAAGCTTATCTTTAATTGGATTTGGCTTTTATTCTATAAACTATTTTTACCATTAACTAAATCTCATTCATTAAAAAATCTTTTGAGACACAGAAACACAAACTATCGTGCGTAAATCTGCATACAAAATGAAATTTTATTGTTACTCAGTGAGAAGTTGGAATGAAAGATTTGAACATATTTTGAGACAAACCCTCTTCAGAAGTCTTCGAATATTTTACACTACCTCTAATGATGATAAAATTATGAGATGGAAATCATAGGCATGCTTTCAGAGGATTTCCTCAAGGCAACATAGAGCTTTTTTCAAATAAGAAATAAGCCTGGTGGATTATGAAAGAGGCTTAAGGGATGGGTATCAATCTCCCTACCCATAACAACAAAGGAAATAGAGGAACCTGGATGACACTGTGAAAGCTTCTCAGATAACTGTGATAGAAATGCAATGGATATAATAGGAGGTAAATAATAGTTTGGAAATTGAGTAGAGCAATAACTGCAAAATATCAAAGTTCTAGAAAACTTATACAAGAATGTAAGAACCAGTAAACAAGCACTATGAAGAGATCAGTAAGTAACAGAAATTGAAATAAGTCTTTTACCAGAAAATACGATAAAGATCTGTGCAGACTACACTGTAATGAGATTTTACAAATGATCTGTCAAATCCTATAATTAATAAGATAGTGATATCCATATATTAGGTGATGTACAATGGGGGAGGGGTTTGGGGGCGAATTCCCCTCCCCTCCATCATTTTTTGGGGGCCGGAGCTAGGGGGTAAATTCTTGACAAGAATATAACACTGTAGCACATGCAATCATCCATGGTTATTCGTTGGTTAAAACATAACATCAACATAACGATTTTGAAGGAAAAGGGGAAAAAAGAAAGAAGATTTCGGGGAAAAGGAGGACAAAACACGGATACCATGATTGCTTGTGACGTATGGGCATTTGACCGGTGAAAATTATACACGTATCTGCTCCATCTGAGATCGAATCGGAAAATGGGAGCATAAAACTAGATGATAGAAAAGGTCACATTGATTCCTTCGATTTTCTTCTTTATTGATTTCCACTTGCTTTTCTCAAGTCAAGACATCGACCGGTGTTTAATTCTCTGTAAAAAACGAGGATTCCAATCCTCACCGAGGTGTGCGTCTACGAAAGATGGTGCCTCTGTAAATTGATAAATTAACAGGGTAATTGTCCTTTCCTTTCATAGAAAGTGTTAGCACAAATATATCCTTCCAATGACGTATGCCCATACAAATACAGCCGACATCGTATTTAAACGATGTCGCCTGTCCAAGCACACTTGTTAGAATATTTGGAGGTAAAGGCTGGCAGGATCAACTTTGCCCTACGTTATTTTTAGGATTGCACGACTTTCATAATTACACATCCGGGTTTTACCAATATTTGGGACCATCAAGCAGAGGATATAACAAGGTCCAATTTCAAGAAAATCATAACACAGAGGTTGTTGGATATAGTAGTCAAGATTGCTACAACGAGGTGAATTTTAACTCACAGTGCATAGTTTATAGGATACTTAAATATAAACTGAACTTTGAGCAGTAATTGATTAATTTAAATCCTACTGAAAGGAGATTTTTTGTTGATTGTACCTGTAGTCACAGGGTGGTACTCTAACGTGCCCAGAGATGAAAGAATCTGTGAACATTTTTATTTAGCTCAGGTTGGGGATGATTTCCATTACTTGTTCCACTGTCCGCTCTTTGAGGATTTTCGTAAACATGCAATTAAAAAGTATTTTGGGAGATACCAAAATGGATTCACTCTTTAACTATACTACTTCAGAGGTATTTTTTTTAAGTTGACAAAATTCTGCAAAGTCATTGTTCAATATTCGATAAATAGCACAAATTATTATTGCCATGGTATACTTTACAGGAACAAACATAGACAAAATGCATAAGTATTAATCCTTGTATATGTTACTCCAACTTATTGTATCAATATCTATAGGTATTAAATTTTATGAAATTAATTAATTAGTTCACATACTCAATGCAGGCGGTGCCTATTACCTACCTGTACGTTTATATTTTACTTATATGATTACAGGACTATTTCTTATTTTTCACGTTTTACTGTTTGTCTTTCTTTTTTTAAGAATTGTATTTGCTATACATTTATATGTCAAGCCATCTTGTCATTGCTATTTCATTCTATGTGGATAATATTTTGAATCGTTTTGTATTATGTACTCACATACCCCAATGGGGTGATTGCTTTAATAATAAGCTAAACTAAACCTAACATGATTTATATTTTTTCAATATTATAATGCGAGCCATTGTTTCAGCGATATAGAATTCAAAATTCTCTCAATATAATATGTGTGAAGGCTGTGTTTTGCTTTTCTCAAAATAAGACGATGGCAAAGAGTTCAATGAAATCAACTCAAACATTAAGGATGATTTCAATACCCTATTATCATTTATTATATTGACTATAGAAATCATGTACAGATTATCCAATGTTATTGTCATAATTGCATTTTTCAATAAGTACTGCACAAGGCTATTAAAACTACCTTTACATTGTATTTTTCAGAGTACTATTGGTCGTGGGTAGAACCCCTTTCAATTTTATTTGTTTCACTTTGAAAAAACCCTTTCCGTCCCCCATGCTCCTGAAGCAATTTGGGTAGTGGTCCGATAGAAGAGCTCGATCCGCGGATTTACACTTTCTCATAAAGAAGACTAGGCTAAGTGTCAAATTCAGTAAACAGTGACAGAGGGCACCATTTTATTTTGTAAACAAAAGGTCAATTCCAAGATTTACGGAATAACATGTCCAGCGAATTTTCTATTTTGAATCAGGAATATCAAAGAATTTTAAATTTAAAAAATCCAGAAATTAGTGATATGATATATTAACTAATATGAGGGACTCTCACAACATTGAAGTTTCCTACCAACCATTCATCAGATTTATGAAGTACTGAATTTGAATTAGTTTTGTTACGGAATGACATAGTTAATGGTGATCTTTTTGGACATTCCCTAATTATTTTTAATTCAATAAGTTACAAATTTGGCGAATTGTTGATAGAAAACTCAAATGTTGTGAAAATACCTAATAAAGGTTTATTTATCATTAATTTGTAGATTTATACATTCATAGATACATTCATCAAATTTATGAAGTACTAAATTTAAACATAGTTTTTTTTTACGGAATGATATATATATATATATATATATAGGGTGATCTTTTGGGACATTCCGTAATTATCTTAAATTCAATAAGTTACAAATTTGATGAATGATTGATAGGAAACTCAAATGTTGTGAAAGTACCTATTAAATAAAGGTTTATTTATCATTAATTTGTAGATTTATATTGAAATATTTGTATTATTCTTCTTCTTTTTTTTTTAGATAGAAAATTCTCTGAAAATTTCATTCCGTGAAAAACGCTTGAATTTGACCGAGAGAAAGAAACAAAAAGGACAAAAATATTATTGATTGATGGCTCTATTATGCCTAGGGCACACTTATTCTTATACTCTTTCCCGTGAGAATAAACATCAATCAAGCGATCGGTCAGTCACATTTTTTGTTATTAAAAGGAGAGAGAAACAATATGTGTACGAGGCGTGGAGGCCTGGGGGCTTCACCCCCCCCCCTAAAATTAAAAGGAATAATATTCGGGCAGTGCCATATCACTACACACATAATCTGGAAAACGAGGTACCCACAAATGTAGCGTATATCATTAAATGTTACCATAAGACCTTTTCATCATTCCTTTTGCTCACTAGCAAACTTTAGAAACTATAAGGTTTATATTTTGCAAGAGATGGCACCTTGTCTAAAATGTGCCCATACGCCTTATGATAAGAGACTCTTACGATATGTAAGAAAGAAAACAGTAATCTGGTAATCATTAAATGTTATCATGGTTATACAGTCTTGCATGGATAACTCGTTAAGCCATCATTCGAGTATGTGCAAAAAAATCCTCAGAATTGGAGGAAAGAAAAAAAAAATAGCCATGAATGACGTCATACATAATGCAGCTTTTGGCTCATTCAGGGCAGGAAGTTTTAAAGGGCTTCATAGATCCGCTTTTCTTCTTCGAAATGATAGCACCGGTATGTTTGTCCCGAATAATATGAAAATATCAAATAATGCAAGGATTATGTTATGAACAAGAGACGAAACATTGAGGGACGGAGATAATATCAAAAATGGGAAACATAACAATGACTCAATGTGGACATTTGTCCCGAATAATATGAAAATATCAAAAAATGCAAGGATTATGAACAAGAGACGAAACACTGAGGGACGGAGATAATATCAAAAATGGGAAACATGACAACGACTCAATTTTGTTCATGTCCATTTTGAGATCCGTCTTAACCATAGATTGTTTTTGTTTTGTTATGTTTTGCTTTGCTTCTCAAGATTGAGCCATGTTCTATTGGATTTGGCGCCATGCATGTAAGACGTATTGTACGTATGTCTTTAAATGAACGTGTAGGGGTATGTATGTGAGGGTGGGCGTGTGTGCATTTATATGATTAATACGATGTTTATGCAACTGTGTTTTGTATTTTTGGAATCCTCACGAAAAGAAGAAATATTTTCAAATAATATTTTCTTCTTTACGTGGATGTTATGATCAACTTAAAGTGATGTTATCTGCATGTTTGTCATACGAAAAGACACAGTAGGCCTACATTCTCCTCAATAGAGCCCGTGCCCCAAAAAAAAAGGGGGGGAGAAGTGTGACGAAGAGAAGAAAGAAGAATCGTGGGCTGATAAACTTTATTTATTTTTTCTTTTCATATATTTTTGTTATTTGTTATTTATTTACTCTTATTTTGATCTATTTTTTTGTTATTCACTTGGTAATTTACTTTTACCTTTCATATATTTGCTTGTCAAAGAAGTTTCAGATTTGCCCCCGGCACCGTCTGCCAGAGAATCCTGGATCCGACCAAGGAGTGCTATACTGGTAACTCCTTGATCCGACATGGCATATCCATGTAATGGGATTCACCTGCCAGGACAACCCATATTCTTTGTGACCTCATTACACAGTAGAAGCAAGGATGACCAGGACACATACATATTATCCTTGCTTACTATCATGTGTTAATTCAAGGACGGGTACTTGCTATATTGTGGAGGAGAGGTTGGGCGAGGGAAATGGCAGTATACGAACAAGAGAAATACAGATAGGAAGTGTACATACTGATGTGAATTATTAGCGAGAGAAACGGCCCGGAAAGAGTGAAGGGAAGATTAAGAAGTGAGAGAAGGAGAGATGAGAGAGAAGAGAAAGATCGAGAAGGGATAAAGGGAAGGAGGAGCAAAAGAGAGCGAGAGAATGGGAGAGAGAGGCTAGGAGAGAAGGGTGGGAGGAAGAGGAGGGGAAGTATTGATTAAGCAGGAACCGGACTTCATCCATAAATCTAGGGTCATCGGCTTTTGTATTGAGTCAAAATGAATATTATCATCATTATTATTTATTGTAGTAGTAGTAGTAGTAGTAGTAGTAGTAGTAGTAGTAGTAGTAGTAGAAGTAGTAGTAGTAGTAGTAATATTAACATCATCATCATCGTAATTATCATTATCATATTTAATTATTATCATAATTATCATCACCATCCATATGAAATACCTTTTATTGATTTATAAAAACAGTACAATATGTTTGGGCTATATGGTCTTTTCAAACAGAGTATAATGGCGACATTGAAATAATTAGAAGCAACTAACCTAAAGCGATCATGGAAGAAGAAAAAAATAGAGTTAGGGCGTGTTTTCCAGAAAAGTCTAAACACGCGATCAGTTGGTGTTGATTCACGGACTAAGGTGCGTGATCGACCTATAAGAAAGGATCCAAGCCGAGGTAGAGTAGGCCGATGTGTATCAGAAATATTAGGCATGTTGGGTGGAATTAAAAGTTGAACAAGATTATATATGACCAGGCAAAAAGAAAGAGAAACTGATTGTTAAAACAGAAAACGTATTTGTGTTTGAAAACAGTATTACGGAAGGGCATATGGTGCCATTGCATGAAATGTTTTACTGTGAAAGGTCTAAGGATATCTTAGTGATAAAAAAGGGTATTATTTTGTTTGATTGATAAGAGGACAGCAAGTTAAATTTCAGGTGATGAGTGCGAAAATTAATTTGTATCACGTTCCTCATTATCATAACTATCTCATGGAAAATATATTTTTTTCTTCATGTGCTATTACTCCCCAACCACATTTTTTCATAAGTATATAGTTTTGTCACAAAGCAAGTAAGCAACTATACTATTTACTAAATAGTAGGCGATTGTACGGATGTCAGTGAATTACGCCATTGCTAAGGAAATGTTTACCTGTTCAAAATCTATTAGCGCATGATCAGTCAATTCCAGCCTTTGTTGACATGTCATATGGTTGAGGAGAGTAATCATGAGAGTGCGAGCTAGCTCGGCGTTAGATAACATGTCCTAAATTTCAGGCATACAACATAATGGATCGAGGTAGAGACTATCATGATTTCATTAAATCTCCTCGAGCGCATTTTGTGTGTTAATTGTTGTGGGTTTTCTTTGAGGAGGGGAAAAGGAAGCGCACTTTAATAATCATGACATGGCCCTGTCAAACCTTTGTAGGCCTATACAAGCAATCGCCTGCTGAAATGGTAATACATTTCACTGGGGAAATCTAAAAGATGAGGACCGGTCAAAATCCAAACGAAGAAAGCAATCAATTATTAATAATCTTCTGGCAAAACCGATCTCTTCCGCGAAAGTAATTCTAATTTTGGAACTTTATCCTGATCATTGCCAACACACTGTGCTTCGACCTATTAAGCTTCAGTTAAAGGAGATTTTTTTCGCTAGGGATAAATGGGGCGAGGTGAAGGGAGGGGTGTGGCCCTCACGGTACATGTTACCCCATACAACAAAATTATTTAGGAAAATGCAGTAGATATATTATTGCGCTGGTATAATATATGCCAGCCCTCTTTATACAAAGTACCACGCCCATTAGTTCTTGACCCCTCGTCCCACCTCCCACCCCCGGCAAGGGGTGCAAACCTATCTGACGTAGGGGGTATCCTGGGCCCGTATTCAATTCAATACTTAAGTACAAAATTTAAACTTTTTACTTAGTATTTGGCTTAGATAAAATACTTAGCCAATTTTGGTATTCAATTACTTACCTGAGACAAAATCTAAGTAAAATACTTACTGATAAGCATTGTGACATCACACGGTCATTAAAAAGTAATGCGCAATTAACGCGTCGCAATAAATGCGCGCTAATATAATTGTGCGCAGGTTATAATACTGCGTAAGAAAACCATACCTGCCAATCAAGGCCTCCAAATAATTGGCTTAAGTCTGGTAGGAGCTGTCTTAAATTTAGGGTAAAATACTTAGCCAAAAGTTTGAATTGAATACCAAAATTGGCTAAGTATTTTATCTAAGCCAAATACTAAGTAAAAAGCTTAAATTTTGTACTTAAGTATTGAATTGAATACGGCCCCTGGAGCTCAAATCACCATGAGTGTTTTGGATGAATCAACCTGTAATTCAAGTACAGAGCAATCTTCAAGTGGCACAGAATCACAAGTTTTTATTTGCAGGTGATAGCAACGTACGTGGTATGTTGGCTGTACTACTAAGTTATAACAAATCGATAACATTAGAGATTTGCATTCCCAAAAATTGATCATATTTCATTGATTTGAGATTACATGAGCACCATTTCTTCTGTTTATGATAACATTCTCATTTAAGGAGGAATGACATGTAACTGACTTCTGTATTGTTCTCAAATTGTATATAAAAGAAGAAAAATGGACTTGCTCCTAATGGGTATTTTTCACTTAATTTTCATGAATAATGTTAATCACACTGACTTTTAAATTTTGATTAATGCATTGTTCTCGAGGAGTAAGAAATGTAATTCAAATATATCAATTCAAACTCAAACACAGTAAATATATGTTTATTATACGTAGTATCACGATTATGCTACGTAATTTTAACAAAGGCATATTTATATGACTTTGTTAATCTTCATGTATATCTTATTTTGTAGTGAAATCATAATTATACGCGGTTGTAAGTGCTTTCGACATGATTATGACAAATTTAACCCTCACATTACCATAGGATCGTGCTGCAGTTGACCACATACGCTGTAAATCTGCCTTTGTGTGTTTGCTTCACCATGTTAATACGTTAATGATTAGATAATAATGAAAATAATAATAGTGATAATAATAATAACGGTTTCTTATAAAGCGTTTCATCAGAATCAGAGTAACCAACCAAAAGCGCTTACAGTATAATCCCACTCACTAAACTCTATTACGATTTTGCACTTTACAGTGCACATTCTCCACTCCCTATCCGCCGCTACAATGCATATTATAACAATGATGTTGGGGTGACTGTCCTGTCGAATATTCAAGAATAGGATTAAAGAACAATAAATAATAATGTCCTTACCCGTATGGTTGTGGTCAACATTAGAAAGTTCTTCAAATCGCTTATTTTCCCGTCGCATGCCGTTGTTTAAAGCCGATGCGCTGCGGTGCAATGATGTCTACTGGATGCAGCTAAGTGCTCAATCACATCTCGGATGCAAGTAAATGAATGAGCATTTCCTGCTGAACGAAGACGTATGTCGTGGACGAGGGGGAGAGGGAGGGAGGAGGAGAAGGAGGAGGAGAGCACGAAGAATGGAGAGATGGTGAAGCAGATTTTCGCGATGATGCGGCTATACGTGCTCGATGCGCAAGACGCAGCACGACCTACAAGCGTTTTTCTTCTCACGGATGCTTCTACAAATTTGGGTGCGCTTTTTCCCTCCCTCTCCCCTCCACCGTTTGCATGTATGCTAAAATACAATTCTTAATATAAAGGGGGATTCAAGACTTTCCAGGGAAGGGGGGGGGGGCTCAGAACGATTTTCAAGTGGTTTATTCACAAGGATGCATTTACAAATTTTGGTCCGCTCCTTGATCCCCCAAATCTGTTTTTAGATATTTTTCCGGTTAGCTGAAATACCATCTGCATTAGGTGAATCCAGGATTGTCCGAAAATGGAGGGCTGTAATGGCATTACTTTCAGCGCAACTTGATGCAGATAATTCTTGAAGGGGTTTGTGTCATAAAGTCCTTTCTCATGTTTTTATCCATAAACAGGTTTGTTTTTCATGTTTGTTTGTTTTTTCAGTATGGGGTGCGGTCATTTTTCCCCCTCCCCATCAGCCTGTGAATATTATTGATATTGTCTCTTTGCAGTTTTTCAAAATTTTACTTAAGCTTTTCCTCGTGATAAACAGTCGAGTAAAAGTTATAACAATATCAAATTATATAACAATATCGATTATTACAGGAGTTAATTATAATATTATGTGGTTAGTTAGTGTCCGAATTAGCTTTTCGGACGGTTCCTATTGTCAGTACCATATTACCCTATGGCGATAGTCATCCAATTTCAGAAGTGCCATACAGCACATATATTTGATAATAATGTTTCTGTTCTGATTTCAACGCTCTCTCTCTCCGAGATATTACGTTTGTGACACGATCGCCATGACTACGAATTCGGAAAATATAATTAAACATCAAGGTTGCGATTAATAATTGTGCTGTTTTTATGGGAAATGGTGTGGGGAAAATGAAAACGAGAGAGACAGACAGACAGACAGAGACAGAAACAGACAGAGAGACAGATAGAGAGAGGGAGAGAGAGAGAGAGAGAGAGAGACCAGTTTTCTTTTTCGAAATCATTGATTTACATCTTGATCAGAAGTGCAATCCTATTAACGTCGATCGCCATTCAACCTCTCATGGATATATACCTGAAAGTGAAACCCAGGCTTTGGGCGGGTTTTGGTATCAGAAGGGTAACTATGGTGATTGAATTTATAGCTGATTTACTTGTATTTCAGTCATAATGAATCATTAACTATACTCAATGACGTCATACAGTAACCCTAAGTCCGAACAAGGATCAACTAGGCTTTTATGGCATAGGCCGGGGGACCAGAGGCCGGGCACGTGCCTCCGCCCCATTGCAATCAAATGAAAACTTGACAGAGAGTGAGAGAAAGAGAATGACAGAGAGTGAGAGAGAGAGAATGACAGAGAGAGAGGGGGGCGTGAAAAGAAAATGCATGATAGGACCCTTTCCCCATCCTTCCCCTAATCAATGGCCATATTAAATGGCATTTCAATCTACCAAGACAGTATTTAAGACGATGCCCCCCCCCCCCTCCCCTTTCCAATGCTCACTCAGTGTCTCGACCCGCGCTCTGCAAACCGATACCTTCTTTCTGTTACGCCTACTAACACACAATCGTAAGGCACTCAGAGTCTTTTCAGTCTCCGCTCCTGTTCTCTGGAATTCTCTACCTTTAGCAATAAGAAAAATTAACTCACTTGCAATGTTTAAGATTGCTGTCAAAACTTATCTATTTTCAAAGTAATTATTATTTGTTGTAGTGGAATATCATTTGATGTAATTTAATTTGTAATTTGTATGTAATAATTAATGTAATTATCTATAATTTGTATGTAATAATGTAGGCCTAATATGTTATTTGTATGTGATAATGTAAGTTGTATGAATGTAACAATGTAAAGCGCATAGAGGATCGATTGCCATCGATGATTAAAAATTTATTATTATTATCATTACTATTATTATTATTATTATTATTATTATTATTATTATTATTATTATTATTATTATTATTATTATTATTATTATTATTATTATTATTATTATCATTATTACAGTATTATTATTATTATTATACTTAGTCTAAACTTTTCCACCGAGGGCTTAATTTATGCTTGTCTGCTTTTGTTTTCCCCACTATAGGCTATTCATTTCATTGATAAATGGCAGGATTGTGTGATAATTCTGTTCGATAATTCGATCAATTTATGAAAATTTTCGAACAGTTGGGAAGAGATTTAGCCTTTATCCTTCCACCACTTTCACAGCGTGACAAAAATTCTAAATCATTGTTCATACCGATGCAGAGCCAGAGAGGTCAGAGGTAAGTAAATCATTCTTAACCCCCAACAAAAAAAACTAACAAATTACAAAAAAATGTAATAAAATATTAATAAATGAATAAATAAAGAAAAACATAATTAAATAGGTAAATATTTTTGTTTTAATGTATAATGAATTAAAGCTATAAAAACAAGTTATAATAAGTAATTGCTCTATCTCACCTAATTATTATAAGTTTCTTCTCTCAGCAACAGGCCTATGTTTCGAAAGTTGTTCAATTATAAATTCTTCTTCTTCTCCTCCTTCTCCTTCTCCTTCCTCTTCTTCTCCTCCTCCTTCTTCTAGCTCCTACTCCTTCTCCTTCTGCTTCTCCTTCTTCTTTTCCTTCTCCTTCTTCTTTTCTTAGTTATTCTTCATTTCTTCTTTATTTCAATTTACCTTCTCCTTTTTCCCTTTGCCCCTCTTCTTTCCTTTTTCCTTCCCCATCCTCCTCCTCAGAGGGGGCAGCCTGGCGCTCTTACTCTGAGATGCAATCAAAATGATGCGGCACATTTTGAACCGGAATGGTGGCTTAGTCTCGAACTCTCCAAATACATGTGTTTATTCAAAATTTACAAACATAAACACAAATGCCGCGTAGGTTTACATGAAAAGATTCATTTTCCCCCCGAATCTGAAATCCGAGCCTGTGAAAGTGCTATGCCGTCGTACATGAAATACCAAATTACAGTGACCTGAGCGGTTGTTGTAAGTGAGTCGACAATTTCCCCCTTTTTGGGCATAGACTCGCACGTCATACTTCGGAATGTGAGTGACAGTGATTCATTCTTAACTGAGGCGTCGTCAGAACTGAACTTATTTTCCATTGCTTTTGTTTGTTAATTTCTGGAAAAATGGAACAACCAGAGCCAAAAGACGTACATCTTTACATTTATGATTTAACGAAAGGCCTTGCTCGTCAGCTATCCCTAGCATTACTGAGTAAGTTTCAGCTTTCTTTTGCCATTTTTCTCAGACTCGGTCCCATGCGTTCATAATTTTGTTAGTAAAATGTCTCTCGGTGTACTTTGTATTGTTGACATGGAATTTCATGTTGTAATGTTGTAAAAGGAGGCTCAAATATCATGAAAACCAAGGAAATTTTCATCAACGAAACATGTAAGTTCCATTCGTTACTTATTTGTAGTTAACATTGATTCATTAAATTGTTTATAAAATCATTTGAGAGTGTAGTGATTTAGCCCGGGCCAGTATGGCTCCTACGCATATGCACGTATATGTGCGCGAGTGCCGCATTTTGCGGCACTCGCAGAATTGTCTTCATGGTCGGGTACCGGGTACGTCCACTTGTGGCCCCCGGCGGATTTGAATTGAACTGGATGAAGAGCACACCTGCCTAATCCAGCTGTTTTTTGAACCAGACTATATCACTACGCCCAACCCCCCAATCTTGCCCACTGTTCCTTATTAATTAAACCCCTTAAAACGAAGTAGGTAATAAACACTCCTTTTGTATCAAGATTCAAGATTCAAGATTCAAGATTTATTTATTTCTTTCCACTTGCATAAAAAAACATTTCATTCAGGAGCAGTAGCAACATGTTCATCGTCAACTAGCATAAATACATTAACAATGAAACAGTAATAAAGACTTAAACAAATGTGGAAAAAGAGGTGGTCTGTTAAGAAGCACAGCTTGTTAAAACACAGATCACCTTTACAGGAACAGCATTTTTTGAGAGGTAGGTTACAATACAGGGGAGGGGACTAACAATACTAATCTAGTTACCTATACAGACTATAAATAAATATCAGATCTACCACTAATTTACAGAATATGGTAGACTAAAAAGAAAAAGAAAACAGAATAAAGATAATGGAAAAGTAAAGAAATAGGGGAGGAGGATAATGTACAACACGGGGGAACAATGCTAATCCAGTTACCTATATTGAATATCAATAAATATAAGATCTATTCACTGTAGGTGTACAGTAGATGAAATTTCAGCTTACGTTTGAAGACAGAAGAGCTTACAGACTGCCTAATAGAACAGTCTAAAGAGTTCCAATACTTTGGTCCAGTATGTGCAAGTGTATTAATCCTAAGCTGAGTTCTAGCTGATGACACATGGTATAAGGCAGGCTGCCTAGTAGAGTATTTATGTATTTGGTTATTCTTTACAAAAATAGATGCTATTGCCATGGGAGCTTCACCCTTCTCCAACTGATACATAAGATATCCCAGATATAGAAAGTATATATCTTTTACCTTCAGCATTTTATTTTCGTAAAATAGCTTGTCAGTGTGGGCGCCAATCAGCTGCGGCGAAATAATTCTCACTGCTCTCTTTTGAATGAGCAGAATTTTATTTAAGTAGGATTTGGCTGAGGCACCCCAGGCTAGCACACCATAATTTAAGTATGGCAAAATTAAGGAACAGTACAACATACTAAGTACATTTCTTGGGAATACAAACTTCAATTTGTTGATCATACCAACATTTCTAGAGAGCACTTTACTTAAATGAGTAGTATGCATCTTCCAAGTCAATTTATCATCAATGTGGAGACCTAAAAATTTAATAAATGAGACCTTTTCAATATTTACCTGATCAAAGACTACATTACCAGGCATTACTGTTTCACTATTACTGAATAACATATATTTAGTTTTTAATAAGTTAAGTGACAGTTTGTTTGCATGAATCCATTAAGTCAATACACAAAGCTCTTTATTTACAGTTTCTAAAAGAGTATTTAAGTTTCTATGAGAACAGAATACACTTGTATCGTCTGCAAATAGCAAAAAAGAAAACGTCTCTGAGGATTTTGGAAAATCATTTACATATAAAATAAAAAGCAGGGGACCCAAAAGGGAACCTTGAGGTACTCCACACGTGACGGGTAACATATCTGAACAAGTTTCGCCGAGCTGCACAAATTGCTGTCTGTTACTAAGATAACTTCTAAACCATTCGAGTGCAGGTCCTCTTACCCCATAATAAGAGAGCTTGTGCAACAAAATATTATGGTTCACCGTATCAAAAGCTTTGGAATAATCCAAAAATATACCAACCGTATGGAGGTGTTTATCAAGTGCCGAAGATATTTTGTCTAAAAGACATAAAACAGCATGAGAAGTTGTGTGTTTCTCGCGAAAACCAAATTGAGAATTTGAGAAAACTTGACACGACTTCAAAAACTTTATCAATCTAATATATACAAGTTTTTCCAAAATCTTGGAGAAGACAGTAAGTAGAGAAATTGGTCTATAATTACCCGTTTCTACAGGGTTCCCTTTTTTATATATAGGCACAACTTTAGCTATTTTCATTTTTTTAGGAACACTTCCATGCATTAAAGACAAGTTATAAATGTGAGTGAGAGGTATGACTACAAATGAAATTACTTCTTTTATCAAATCATTAGTTATACCATCATACCCAGGGCTCTTTTTCCTTTTCAAGCCACTTACAACATCTATAATCTCAGAATTAACTACAGGAACAAAAATAAAGTCTTTTCATTTGGACTGGTTAAATAATTTCCATAGGTTTCCTGTATATCAGGTATGGAGCTAGACAGAGTAGCACCAATGTTAGAAAAATATTCATTAAATGCTTCACACATAAGTTTCTTGTCTTCAATAAGACCATCCTTCCAGGTGAGTTTTGTAATACTCTGTAGTTTAGGATTGGTTTTCAAGACATTTCGAATAACTTTCCATGTTCCTTTAACATTGTTACACGTAGACTGGAATTGAAAATGATAATAGTCTTTCTTTGCTTGGCGCAGAGCAGAAGTCAATATATTTCTATAGTTAGTATACTTAAACTTGGCTACACCAGTCTGCTTTGCTTTGTATCTACAAAACAAACGATTCTTTTTATTTATAGACCTAAGTAAAGATTTAGTGACCCATGGCATTCGAGGTACTCTTTTATATTCTTGCTTACTTCTTTGCACCAAGGAAAGCATCTGTCATAAAATAACACTATTATATCCATGAAATTATCAAAAGACTTATCAACTTCTGTTTCACATAAAACTTTGTTCCATTCAACAGTTTCCAATTCTCTCTTAAATTTTGCTATATTTTCCTGAGTGAATTTCCGTGTTAACTTATCACAGGATTCATTACAAGAACTCCTTAATGCTAAAGATGTTCTAGCAAAAACAGGGAAATGATCCGAAATATCGGCCACTATTATACCAGCAGTGGGAATAGGGTGCAAATTGGTGAAAATATTGTCAATTAAGGTTTGTGAGTTTTCTGCTACTCTAGTTGGCTTATTAATTAGAGGAATCAAAGAGAATGTACTTAAAGTATCAACAAAATTATTAACAGAGTTATCGCGATCATAACTTAATAAATTTATATTAAAATCACCCATAATAATTATTTTTTATTTCTGAATAACGGGCTTGAAATAGTGTTAGACAATTCTTCAACAAATTCATTCACATCACCATTTGGTGGCCTGTAGACTACTCCCACTAACAAGTTTCTTTCTCCAGGAATTATAATCTCAACAAATAGAGATTCTAATGAATCATTCATAATGTACAATTCTGTTTTTGTATGGCACTCAAATGAAATGGGAATATACATAGCTACACCACCACCGGATCTGCTTTGTCGATCATTAGTGACTAGTTGATACCTAGGAAGATCGTACATGGCAGTTGGTTGACTAGAAAACCAAGTTTCGGTGATTCCAATTATTGGGTACTTATCCTGAAAAGTGTCCAAAAACAAGGAAAGCCTGTCAAAATTTGCATTCATGCTACGCACATTAAAGTGCAAAAAGGACGTTTCATTGACAGGACAGTGTTCTAAATGTTCAGAAAATTGTTTTTCAGTAAAATATTTCGAGTCGAACACTGTAGTTTCAACCTCGTCATTCAACATATATTCAAAATGTGTTGCATTCATATTCAACTCTGCAACAATATTCTCATCAGACTGAGTGTGGCTCAATTGAGTAGCATTAACCGGAGGCATCATAACCTTAACCCCCCTTCCTGGACCCCTCCCCCCACCCCCCTAGCCCCTAATCTTCCAGGCTACATGACTATGCCTTCCCTCTTTTCATCACCCTTAAACAATACTGCCCTCTGTTCATTAATAATAAAACCCCTTAAAACAAGTAGGTAATATACACTCCTTTATATCCCCTTACCCCGACCCCTCCCGAGCCCCTAATCATCCAGACTACATCACTACGCCCAACCCCCAATCTTGCCCACTGTTCCTTATTAATTAAACCCCTTAAAACGAAGTAGGTAATAAACACTCCTTTTTATCCCCTTAACGCCCCTTCCCGGACACCTCCCCCACCACCCCCACCACTCTAGCCCCTAATCATCCAGGCTACATGACTATGCCTTCCCTCTTTTCATCACCCTTAAACAATACTGCCCTCTGTTCATTAATAATAAAAACCCTTAGATTCAATAACCAGTGTGTCACTTTAAAATCCGCCTGTGCGCGCCCATGTGCACGGCCGTATGACACAACGTATGTATTATATGCATGTAGAGCTGTTAACTGAAGTTAGAAACCCAAAATAATAAAACACACTAAAGTATAGGATAACCGAACTCGCCCATGTGCACGGCCGTATGACACAACGTATGTATTATATGCATGTAGAGCTGTTAACTGAAGTTAGAAACCCAAAATAATAAAACACACTAAAGTATAGGATAACCGAACTTTCAACTTTGTTTGGGTGACATTTCCGAGCATCCGAATGCTTCCGAAGACGTTGCTTCCAAGACCTATGATGCCGAAGATGACGTTCTGTGTGACGTCACAGGTCTACTAAATAAAATAATAAAATTCACTTTTTGGCTCAGATATATACTGTTTCGTATGTTTTTCAGCGTTTTAACCCTCTTGAAACCATTCTAAGGCGTTCCATGCGATACAATGTCAAAATGTTGGCTACAACATACATATCTGGGGCATTTTAGGTCATTACCTGGTATTTTACTACGAAAGTAATTAAGAGTGTTCCGTTAAAGCCCTAGTCGTGTGGTGCGCCACCTACCGGTGGTTCCGGGAACATTGCGTCCAGCATCAAACGGAGCTCCGTCGACGTAGCTTCAACGACCGCCAGAGCAGAAAGACGATAGCTTATGGTAGGATTAACCCTTTATTATAGTATTCCCCCTTAATTATTAGTAGTCAGTAATCTTTTGGGCTTAATTGCAGAATACCCTACCATATTGTTAGTCTTCATATATTAGCCGTAGATATAGATTGTGATTTTATTGTTTGCGATAACGGTGATACAGGTATTGAAGATTGTATAATGCAAGTGTTTGAATTCATTTGGTGGATGAAAAGTTGAATTCTACGCCGTTTTGTGCGTCATTGCAGCGCTGAATTTGGTGTGTTTGTCGCTAATTTGTGACAAATTTAGATGGCTTTCCTGATGGTATTTCATGCAAAATGTCTGTTATATTGATAAGCACTGATTCTTGTCCTTACCTTTGTCTTGTTTATTGTCTGTTATAGTCATTTAATAGATGAATTACTTGAATTCTGAGCACATTTCAGTAACACAAAATGTCCAGCCCGTTCATAGTCCCACACACGTATTTGTTTGTACCTTGTGCCCTCTCTTACACTGCTTAGTCTGCGTTCAAAGACCCTATTAGATATTTTAATCAACAAGTAATGTCTCGTTCTAAAAATACATAAGAAAAATAATAGTTTTGTGCTTTTTAATTAACAAGTGATGTCTCGTTCTAAAAATACAAAAGAAAAATAATGTTTTGTGCTTATAATAGTGGAATGTCTCGTGCTAAAAATACAAAAGAAAAACAGTTTTGTGCTTAGACTAGACTAGTATTGGTGGGTGGTCGATGGTCGTTGGTCGTTGGCTTCTTTTTAATATTTGTGAGTCTTTGGTCGATGGTCGTTGGTCGTTGGCTTCTTTTTAATATTTGTGAGTTCTTGGATGATGGTCGTTGGTCGTTGGCTCTTTTAAACAAATATGCCTCACTATTTGGTCGATGGTCGTTGGTCTCTTTTTCTAATATTTGTCAGACTGTTGGTCGATGGTCGTTGGGTCGTTGGTCTCTTTTTCTAATATTTGTGAGTCCTTGGATGATGGTCGTTGGTCGTTGGCTCTTTTAAACAAATATGCCTCACTATTTGGTCGATGGTCGTTGGTCTCTTTTTCTAATATTTGTCAGACTGTTGGTCGATGGTCGTTGGGTCGTTGGTCTCTTTTTCTAATATTTGTCAGACTGTTGGTCGATGGTCGTTGGTACTCTTCCATTGGCTTCTACTAGTTCTATATTTCTAATATTTGACTGTTAGTTCTAATTCTGTAAAACCGTGGTAGGGTATTCTGCAATTGTTCCTAATAGTTTTGTGCTTTTTTAATTAACAAGTGATGTCTCGTTCTAAAAATACAAAAGAAAAATAACAGTTTTGTGCTTATAATAGTGGAATGTCTCGTGCTAAAAATACAAAAGAAAAACAGTTTTGTGCTTAGACTAGACTAGTATTGGTGGGTGGTCGATGGTCGTTGGTCGTTGGTCGTTGGTTTCTTTTTTAATATTTGTGAGTCTTTGGTCGATGGTCGTTGGTCGTTGGCTTCTTTTTTAATATTTGTGAGTCCTTGGATGATGGTCCTTGGATGATGGTCGTTGGTCGTTGGCTCTTTTAAACAAATATGCCTCACTATTTGGTCGATGGTCGTTGGTCTCTTTTTCTAATATTTGTCACACTGTTGGTCGATGGTCGTTGGGTCGTGATGGTCGTTGGTCGTTGGCTCTTTTAAACAAATATGCCTCACTATTTGGTCGATGGTCGTTGGTCTCTTTTTCTAATATTTGTCACACTGTTGGTCGATGGTCGTTGGGTCGTTGGTCTCTTTTTCTAATATTTGTCAGTCTTTGGTCGATGGTCGTTGGTCGTTGGCTTCTTTTTTAATATTTGTGAGTCCTTGGATGATGGTCGTTGGTCGTTGGCTCTTTTAAACAAATATGCCTCACTATTTGGTCGATGGTCGTTGGTCTCTTTTTCTAATATTTGTCAGACTGTTGGTCGATGGTCGTTGGTACTCTTCCATTGGCTTCTACTAGTTCTATATTTCTAATATTTGTCAGACTGTTAGTTCTAATTCTGTAAAACCGTGGTAGGGTATTCTGCAATTGTTCCGTAATATTAGTAGTAATTAAGCGTAACAGATATTTCTTGTACCGCTCGTCACTACAATGGCGTAATCGCTTTTCTTCTTTTAGTCGAACCTGTGCTAGATATTTAGTCGCACACGTGTACGAGCCGCCATCTTGGCTCCATTGACTCGTGTATAGTAGGAAATTTATATTTTTGAAACTTTATTCGTAGGGCTTTATAAGCTTATATTTTCCATTTTGTACCTAGTTATTGTTGTAGATTAGTATTTTAAGGACTCGTAGAGTATTTTTGGTGCTGTATTCCGATTTTTGGGTACCCATTTCGGGTGTTTTTGGGGTGTTTTTTTTTCTGTCCGGTAGGGCAGCGCTGCAGCTGCAGTAGTTGTTGTTGCAATAATCCGTAGTCTTCTTCGGAGGACGGGAGTGCAATATTTTTTGACCTGTTCCCCGGTCTTTCATGGGATTAGGAAGAGCAGTGGTTTCCAATACCATTGATCCTTCTTAGAACTGGGGTTTTTGTTAATTGTGCTGGTCGTGTTTGACTCACTGCTAATTTTTTCTTCTTCTCTCCTGTTTTTTTCTATTCAGTGATAGAGAACCCTATACCTATTTTGCAAGTTTTTTTATATAGCATCCCGTATAGATAAGGTTAGCATTGGCTTTGTTGTTGTGATATTTTGCATGCTTGTTGGTGCTGAGTTAAGTGTTTTGTGGATTTTATTTTCGTTCAATCTTATCAGAGTAGATTGGGCTGTCTTTAATTTCACCCTCATTTCATGGTCATTATACTAATAGTAATATTACTTAGGTATTGGAAGTCGCTTTCGGCTAACTTGATACATAAAATTAGTCAATTTTTCCACTCGTACGGCCACATTGGGGTGGTATTCTTGTCAAGAGGACGGGGTTGCATTAGTTTTCGGCCATCTCCATCGAGCCTTATACCGTGAAGCGAAATTCGACTGTCGCGGTATTTTTTCGGTGGAGGTATATGGCCGTTTAAAATTAGCTAGTCTAAGGTCGCGTTTATCGACCAAATTTTTGCCTAGAATCAGCGTTTTCAAACGTCTTTCAGGCAAATTTTTAAGGCGATAAACGCAAAGCCCTATTTCAAACGTCTTTAGATATGGGCATATTGTAACGCCGAAAAAGGTGCGTTTTGAATGTGACATACAGCCAGAATCACGTTTATGAGACACGATAAACGCAAAGCTGTTTTGAACCCCACATACAAATCGGACCTTCCCATATAGCTCTATGGACCTTCCCAGGCTAATCCGCTTCCAGGGTCAAACGGCGCAAAGCAGCTGCGCAGAGACAAGGCCTTTATTTTTAATCGTGAAGAGACGATAAACGCGACATCCCGAGAATCACGTTCGTATAGTGGGGTTCGATAGTGGGGTTCGATATGTACATATCTGATGGCAAGACCCGATAAACGCACTCTCAGTAGAATTAGGTAAGCCATCTCTACCGAGCACTATACCGCGAAGCGATATACGACTTTCGCGGTATTTTTTCGGTGGAGGTATAGTGGTTATTTAAGTATAGTAGAGTAGGATTAGACTGGTAAGCACTAGTAGGGCTACGTAAGAAACTAAGTAGGATTGTTTAGTAGGCAACTAAGCAAGCTTTGAAGTCACTAAGTGATTAGTAGTTGTAGTTTCCACCGGTAGCAGACTGAATTTACACGGTCAGTCTTGTTTTGTTTTTCTGGGAATTTAGTTTACCTTTTGGGTGATATTTAATTTCGTCATTTGATTACGACGAGCATGGCCTCGCAGAAGATTAGAATTAATTACGGGGGGGGAGGAGAGCTTCCTGAAGGTTTTAGACAAAACTAAAACCGGTAAAATTTTGAACTGGAGGGAGGAATGTGGGGACTTAAGTGAGGAACTGTTTTTGCAGTGCCCCGTCTCCATGAAGCCAAGGAGCTTCTACACCTTTTGATTTTGAGCCGTATCGGGACGAAGGGGCCAAGCAAAGGGGAGGAGGGGATTAGGCAAACCCAGGAGGAAGGGACTGTGCAAAAGCAGTCGGCCCAGGGTGGGGACCCCACTCCCTATCAACATTCAGTTTACCCCACCTACAATTAAGAAGACAGAGGGGCCTGTAGCCGGGTTTACGGCTTCGCCAGGGAATGGGACGGGCTTGCCGCAAATGGCTAGCTCCCAAGGGACTGGGGGGAGCGAACCCCAAGTTGAGTATGCAAGGAGGGGCAATTACTGTCCTCCTTCCAGGGAATCCCAACCGGCTCCTCCCATTCGAGAAGATTACAGGTCGCAGGGGCGCCGAGACTGGCCCCCGCCTGCCGAGGTCTCTCAGTTATAATGGGACGACCAGCTGGAATTCCTTCCACAAAAAGTTCACCAGCTATGCCACGTCTTGTCAATGGCTGGAGAGAGAGAGTATGGATGCTCTCGGTTGGTGTTTGGAGGGGGCCGCATCAGACTGTTTCTTGAACTTGATCGACATGGGTAACTCGTCATACTACGCAATACTGATGGCGCTGGGGCGTCGGTTTGGGGCTACGAGATTCCCGGAGGAGGCTATAGCCGAGTTTCAGACGGCTCGCCAGCTCCTGGAGGAGTCCCTCCTGCAGTGGTCCGACCGGCTCCAAGCATTGTTTTACGAGGCTTTCGGATGTGACCGTAGGGGCGACCACACCCAGGTGGTGTTGCAACTTTGCCAGGGTTGTACGAATAAGGTGGCCGGGTTAACGGCTTTGAATCAGCGCCCAAAATCCATTAACGAGGCTCTCGAAGCCATCAGGTGGGCACAGCATACCCAACGTGTAGTGTACGGGCACGAGCCCCGTCGCACCTATTCAGCTCCTCGACAGCGGGTGCAGCAGACTTGCCGGTACGATCAGGAGGAGGATGGGGATGAGGAGCCGGGAATTTATCAGGTCCGGCGAACCCATCCCATGGATCGGTCCCCGGCAATTCCCAGGGGTCGAGATGTCTCCCACCCCGTTCCCGTGGAAGACCGCGGGAAAGTCACAACCACTATCGACGTCCAAGCCAGGAATGACATTGGCAGTCTAAGAATGGACGTGGGTGGTTTAAAAAAGGAGGTAGCCGGTCTGAGAACACGCATGGATAATATGGATAGTGTCTTGGCGGATATTTTAAAGACTGTTAAGTCTTTGGAGGTTTCAGGCTCTCCAGGACCCGCTCCCCATCTCCCAGATCACGAGGCTGTTTTAATTGCGGCCAGAGTGGCCACTTTCAGCGGGACTGCCCGGCCCGGTCTGTGTCCTTCGCGGCCACTGAGGATTCGGGAAACCCGGAGGGATCCGAGAACGAGGCCGATCTCCGATCCGGGGAAGTGGAGGCCTACGATCAGTAAGCACCGGTAGAGTTAAGGTTAGTGACCCGCCTGACCCTTCGGCAGGTCCTCCGGCCAAGGTGCCAAGTAAAGATAAGTTATCCGTGCAAGCCCAGGGAGGGGCCCCCCCAGACGTATGGGAAGGTGAGTATTTGCCTATTGCAGAGCTTTTTAAGGGGTATGCGGACGCCCTGGAACCGGTGGAGGAGGTAGTGGTAAATAAGGTAAGTAGCAGTTCTATGTTTTATGTGCCTGTTTTATTTGGGAAAGTTAAGTTAAGGGCGGTTGTAGATACTGCTGCGGAAGTTACCATTGTTTCCGACAAATTCCTCCCTCTCCTGGATCCAGCACCACCTATCCTTAAAACTGTTGTCCTCAGGACGGCTGGCCGAGGTCAGAGAATGACCGCCACAAAGATCGGCCCTGTCCCTATTATGCTAGGTCGGACATTGTTTAAGGAAATTGTATACTGTGCCCCGTTAGGCGATGATATGTTACTTGGGCTGGACTTCTTACAGAAATATGGTATTGACATCTCCATTACTCAGTCCAAGCTCATTGTCCGGGGGGAGGAGGTACATATGTACTATAGTCAAAACGTTTAACCGACGGTTAAACGACCGCATTCACCAAAACCGTTTAGCATTTCTCGCTCCGTTTAACCGTTATTTTCTTGCAGTTTGTTACATGCGTGTTGTATTTGTTTTTGTCCTTAATATTTTGTTCATATTTGCATCGGCACATTGACGCCGATTCATTTGTTTTTAGACCTCCGTATCTGCAACAAAGTCCCGCCATTAAATATGTTTTTAGACCTCCGTATCGGCAATTAAGTCCCGCCATTAATTATTGTTTTTAGACCTCCGTATCGGCAACAAAGTCAAGCCATTAATTATTGTTTTTAGACCTCCGTATCGGCAACTAAGTCCCGCCAATAATTATTGTTTGTAGATCTCCGTATCGGCAACGAAGTCCCGCCATTAATTATTGTTTTTAGACCTCCGTATCGGCAACAAAGTCAAGCCATTAATTATTGTTTTTAGACCTCCGTATCGGTAACAAAGTCAAGCCATTAATTATTGTTTTTAGACCTCCGTATCGGCAACAAAGTCCCGCCAATAAGTATTGTTTTTAAACCTCCGTATCGGCAACAAAGTCAAGCCATTAATTATTGTTTTTAGACCTCCGTATCGGCAACAAAGTCAAGCCATTAATTATTGTTTTAGACCTCCGTATCGGCAACAAAGTCCCGCCAATAATTATTGTTTTTAGACCTCCGTATCGGCAACAAAGTCAAGCCATTAATTATTGTTTTTAAACCTCCGTATCGGCAACAAAGTCAAGCCATTAATTATTGTTTTTAGACCTCCGTATCGGCAACAAAGTCAAGCCATTAATTATTGTTTTTAGACCTCCGTATCGGCAACAAAGTCCCGCCAATAATTATTGTTTTAGACCTCCGTATCGGCAACAAAGTCAAGCCATTAATTATTGTTTTTAGACCTCCGTATCGGCAACAAAGTCCCGCCAATAATTATTGTTTTTAAACCTCCGTATCGGCAACAAAGTCAAGCCATTAATGATTGTTTTTAGACCTCCGTATCGGCAACAAAGTCAAGCCATTAATTATTGTTTTTAGACCTCCGTATCGGCAACAAAGTCCCGCCAATAATTATTGTTTTAGACCTCCGTATCGGCAACAAAGTCAAGCCATTAATTATTGTTTTTAGACCTCCGTATCGGCAACAAAGTCCCGCCAATAATTATTGTTTTTAAACCTCCGTATCGGCAACAAAGTCAAGCCATTAATTATTGTTTTTAGACCTCCGTATCGGCAACAAAGTCAAGCCATTAATTATTGTTTTTAGACCTCCGTATCGGCAACAAAGTCCCGCCAATAATTATTGTTTTAGACCTCCGTATCGGCAACAAAGTCAAGCCATTAATTATTGTTTTTAGACCTCTGTATCGGCAACAAAGTCCCGCCAATAATTATTGTTTTTAGACCTCCGTATCGGCAACAAAGTCAAGCTTAATTATTGTTTTTAGACCTCCGTATCGGCAACAAAGTCCCGCCAATAATTATTGTTTTAGACCTCCGTATCGGCAACAAAATCAAGCCATTAATTATTGTTTTTAGACCTCCGTATCGACAACAAAGTCCCGCCAATAATGTTTGTAGACCTCCGTATCGGCAACAAAATCCCGCCATTAATTATTGTTTTTAGACCTCCGTATCGGCAACAAAGTCCCGCCAATAATTATTGTTTTAGACCTCCGTATCGGCAACAAAGTCAAGCCATTAATTATTGTTTTTAGACCTCTGTATCGGCAACAAAGTCCCGCCAATAATTATTGTTTTTAGACCTCCGTATCGGCAACAAAGTCAAGCTATTAATTATTGTTTTTAGACCTCCGTATCGGCAACAAAGTCCCGCCAATAATTATTGTTTTAGACCTCCGTATCGGCAACAAAATCAAGCCATTAATTATTGTTTTTAGACCTCCGTATCGACAACAAAGTCCCGCCAATAATGTTTGTAGACCTCCGTATCGGCAACAAAATCCCGCCATTAATTATTGTTTTTAGACCTCCGTATCGGCAACAAAGTCAAGCCATTAATTATTGTTTTTAGACCTCCGTATCGGTAACAAAGTCAAGCCATTAATTATTGTTTTTAGACCTCCGTATCGCCAACAACGTCAAGCTATTATTGTTTTTAGACCTCCGTATCGGCAACAAAGTCCCGCCAATAATTATTGTTTTAGACCTCCGTATCGGCAACAAAATCAAGCCATTAATTATTGTTTTAGACCTCCGTATCGACAACAAAGTCCCGCCAATAATGTTTGTAGACCTCCGTATCGGCAACAAAATCCCGCCATTAATTATTGTTTTTAGACCTCCGTATCGGCAACAAAGTCAAGCTATTAATTATTGTTTTTAGACCTCCGTATCGGCAACGAAGTCTCGTTTTTTAGTTCCATTTTAAGCCTCTTTTTATGAACACGATTACATGATATGTCTTGTTCGAAATGACTGAATACTTGAGAATTTACATACATGTAAAAATACGTGTATTTTCATAACGGTTAAACGAAACCGCCCGTATAAAATTGACGGTTAAACGTTTAGCAAAAAAACCGTAATGACTCAGGCCTAGTCCGATTCCCAGTCTGCCCACATCCAGAAAGTCTGCGTCGCTAGGACGGCCGTGGTGCCTCCCTCTAGTGTGAAGCGGGTTAGGTGTCGGGTCGTGGGAGCCAGGGCTCTCTGGAGAAGAAGGTAAGGAACTCTCCCTTTTTCTTATGTTAATTGAGAGCTGATTTGATGAGATAACCACCTGTCAGTGACTATGCAGGGAGGTCTAATCCCTCCTGGCCAAACTAGTGCAGAGGGGCTTTAAACATAGAGTACATTTCTAAATTCTCATATCATTATATAAACACTACAAAATAACCCAACACCACCGCATGTGGTTCACAAAAAGACAGGAAAGAAAATTAACTGCAAATCAGTGATTGACACAAATCACTTGCTCAATTGAATGACCCCAAAATACCTTCAGTTGTACAAAAAGAAAAAAAAATAGGCAGCACACATGATTGTGTTGAAAAAAAGTACTATTAATATTCCCTTTGTACATTCACCATTCCTCATTTGGTTTGCTTGTAAAGCAAGGACCTAGCATCTAGTTACATTTCAGGAAAGTGACAAATAAAGGAATCTAAATGATGTGTAGTGAATACCAGAGGTTTGTTTACTTGAGGACTGGCATGGCAACGCCGCCCTGGAGTGGGTCACATCTTCCGCCCTCCATAGCTGGGTCACGGTCTTGACCTGGGTGTAGAACTGGAGACCCTGCTTGCCATAGAAGTTTGTGTCTCCCTTGAAGGAGCCCCTGGATCCGGTGAAGGAGAACATGGGCAGTGGCACGGGGATTGGTACATTCACACCAACCTGGCCAACATCAATCAGCTCTGTGTATGTCCTGGCTGTAGCTCCGTTTGTGGTGAAGATAGTTCCGTTACCATACGGGTTGCTGTTGACAAGTTCAATGGCTTCATCCAGGGTGTCTACATTGACCACTACCAGAACGGGCCCAAAGATTTCTTCCTTGTAGCAAGTCATATTCGTCTCAACATCTGTCCTGTCGGCCCTCCCTCTAGTGTGAAGCGGGTTAGGTGTCGGGGCGTGGGGAGCCAGGGGCTCTCTGGAGAAGAAGGTAAGGAACTCTCCCTTTTTCAGCCGACTCGCGGCCTCCCATGGTGGACCCCTCGGATCGTATTTGATCGGGGAAAGGAATTTGATGTTCTCGTAGTCAATGTAACACATTCCTATCAGCGGCTAGTGGAAAAGACTCCACTGGGCACAGTGGAAGGAGTGGTAGAGTTACAGCCGATTGAATCTGACGGGCCCTCAGTCAGACAGGTCACGGCTTCCGAACACTCCTGCCCGGTCCACCTCCAAGATCTGCGGGATAGGTCAGAGACTCTTTTGACGCCGGGGGAAAAAGCCAAGCTGGAGGCCCTGTTATACGATTATCAGGACGTCTTTGCCCAGGACGAGTTCGACCTTGGCAAATTCACTACTATCACACACAAGATAGACACCGGGGATGCCCGTCCAATTAAACAGAAGATGCGACGAACCCCCATTAATTTTGCCAACGAAGAAGGGGCTCATTTAGAGAAGATGTTGAAGGCCGGAGTAATACGGCCTTCTACCTCAGAATGGGCTTCCCTCCCGTTTGATAAGGAAAAGGGATGGCTCTGTTAGATGGTGTTTAGATTACCGTAAGCTGAATATGGTTACTAAAAAAGATGTTTTCCCTTTACCAAACATTGAGGAATGTCTGGACACTTTAGCCGGAAATGTGTGGTTCTCCAAACTGGATGCAAATTCTGCCTATTGGCAAATTCGAGTTGAAGAATCAGACATAGAGAAAACGGCTTTCATTACAAAACAAGGGCTATTTGAGTTTGTTAGGATGGCATTCGGGTTATGTAATGCTCCCGCTACCTTTACGAGAGCAATGAATTTGATTTTACATGGTCTCAATTGGGACACAGCCCTAGCATTCCTCGACGATGTTTTGGTGTTAGGAAATTCTTTCGAGAATCATCTCAAGAATCTTCAGGAAGTTCTGGGGCGGTTTCAGTCATATCAGCTGAAGCTTAAACCTAAGAAGTGTGCCTTGTTTCGGAAGGAGGTTGAGTTCTTGGGTCGCAATGTTGGCGATTCAAGCCTGAGCCTAACAACTGAACACACCCAGGCCGTGGAGAATTGGCCAGTTCCGTAATACTAAAGAGGTTGAACGCTTCTTGGGTTTAGTTAACTACCATCGTCTTTTCTTAAAGAATTATGCCCAATTAGCTGCTCCGCTTTATGGGCTGACGGGAAACATCCTTTCCACTGGGAGTCGGAACACCAATGTGCCTTTGAAGCCATAAACGGCTGTTAGTATCCGCCCCTGTGCTCACCTTACCCAATTCTGAAGATCCTTTCATTTTAGACACCGATGCTTCCGACAATGCTGTAGGGGCCGAGCTTCTACAGGTCCAGGGTGGCGAGGAGAGGGTTATCGCCTATGGTAGTGTTGGGCTGAGTGGCCAGCAACGCAGGTACTGTGTGACTCGAAAGGAGCTGCTTGCAGTGGTCCTGTTCACTAGGCAGTATCGCCACTATCTATTGGGTAAATCTTTCCTTGTCAGAAGCGATCACAGCAGCCTGCGTTGGCTTTTTAACTTTAAGAGGCCAGACGGTCAGTTAGCCCGTTGGCTTGAAGAACTAAGCCACTACGACATGCAAGTTGATTACCGTAAAGGCCTCAAGCATGCTAACGCTGACGCCTTGTCGAGGATTCCAATACGCGGTCCGACTTGCGATGAGTATCAACTCGGTTTCAGCCTAGAAGATCTCCCATGTGGGGGCTGTCATTATTGTACACGCGCGCATAGGAATTGGTCTCGGTTTGCCGAGGAAGTAGATTATGTGGTGCCATTGGCCCAGAGGCCATCGGCCCCACCTGTATCTACTACCCTTCCACGTGTCACTAAGAAGCCGGGCAGAACGGCTCAGGGGGCAGGGTTATCTTTGATATCTCCCAGGTGACATGTATTTCTGAGGCCGATGGCCTGGTTATCACGTCAGGTAATGGTAGTACTAAACGTGTAGTTAATAAGAATAATGGGGACAGTTTGCATGTCAATGCCACAACAGTGGACACTTCCAATAACGATAGCTATAATTTTGTGCAATCCCAAAAGGATGATGGATTCCTGAAGTCGGTCTATGCTTGGTTATCAGTTAAAGAGGAACCCAGTCACAATACAATCATGCTTTGGGGACCGGAGGAGAAATTCCTCTGATCAACAGGAGCCTTCTGGCTCTGCGTGATGGTGTTATTTGCTGGAATCGATGACAAACTTCTAGCTTGGGTTCCCCGGGAATTGAGGGAGCCGATCATGAGAAGTTATCATGCCAGATCTTAGGGATGAATCATAAATGTTCTCAGGCAAGAAATTGCAATTAAATCATACAGACCATTGGTACTAATCCTTCCCTCTGTACGTCTAGCCCACATATCAATATCGCTAGAACAACAATGTGAGAAGGAAATCTTGTAAAGTTTTGAAAAGATAATACTCCTCAGACCGACCGTACAGGTCTATATAGACTCCATGCATTGATTGAATATAGAGACGACGGAGGAGCTGAATTGACGGTTGTGTTTACAAAACTCTGATCCTCTCCCTATCAGTCTCCCCAATCTCGCCGCCAGAGGTGATGTGGTTGCCTCGAGTTCGCCCTCTTCGTATTCATAAAGGGAGATGGAGGGGGCGGCAATGTCCCCCCTATGTGGGCTTAAGAATAACATACACACTCGTGCTGTAGATTCTAACCCCCAGGCTCTGTGCTGCTTGTAGGTGCAAATATATGAGCCCATGTCGTGTACTCCCACTTTGTTTGTAGCATGGATTCGTATGAGCAGTGCAATAACTAGGATAGATTTACCTCAGGGTCGGTCGGTCCTTGGCAAGTGCCTTCTCATCAGGTGAAAAGCCTGGAGTAATTGCCAGCCCAATCCAAACAATCTTGTCCTTTTTTTTCCTATCAGACTTCTTTATTCTCTGTCCTTCTAAATTCTTCTGTATCTTTGAGCCGACTCGCTCACTTGTGTCTTGAAGTCCGGGGGTGCATAGCCACGAGGCGGTGGAGTCGTGGTGGTCTGTTTTTAGGGTTATGATTTTAATTATGTTAAATTACTGATCAATGTCATTTGTTTCTGACCACTCCTAGGAACCGGTATCAGGTATCTAGACCTCTGCATGGCGTACTTCTTCACAATGATTGTTATTTTGCTAATAGGCTATCAGATAGCAAACGTACATCTAGCCCACCATGGCGAAACAACATGTAGTTAGTTTTGTCAGCTGGAGAGGGTTTTGTTCCTAAATAGGAGAACCAGGATTGCAGGAATTTTACCCAATTTTATCCAATTGAAGTACATGTGGTATCACATGAGAGTTGATGTGCAATTGTATATTCAAACCTGTTCAGTTTGCTATCAGAATAAGAAGCCCACTCGTCATTCCTGTCACCCAATGGTTCAATTCCATGCAGGGGTTCCCTTAGAGCGGGTGCACTTAGATTTCATGGGGCCACTGCCCAAGACCCCTGAAGGGAATGAACATATCCTAATGATAGTCGACCAGTTCACGAAGTGGGTGGAATGCATACCCTTACCCTCCCAAACGGCAGAAGATACTGCATGGGCGGCTGTTAATGAATTCTTTTGTAGGTTTGGGTTTCCTTTTCAGGTCCACACAGACCAAGGGCGAAACTTCGAAAGTAGTTTATTCCAGCAACTTTGTAAAATGACTGCAATCCACAAAACTGCATAACGGCCTATCGGCCTTCTGCCAATGGGCAGGTGGAACGTTATAATAGGACACTTATGGACGCAGTCCGCTGTTTCATCGGTAAAACCCAAAATAATTGGGATCAATTTCTTCCACAGATAGCCAGTGCAATCCGGCTACAGAACCGGGTACCGGTTTCACCCCAAACCGGCTAATGTTGGGTAGGGAGGTTAATCAGCCAGCAGATTTAATGTTCCCCCTTCCCTTGTCACAACAGAGGCAGAGCCCAGATGAATACTGCCGGAATCTGTCTGAAGCCATGCAGAAGGCTCATGACATGGCACGGGCCAAGCTTAAGTCGACCCAGGCCCGAATGAAACGGGACCACGATGTCAAAATAAACCTCAAGTCCTTCAAAATAGATGACTGGGTTTATTTCTGATTTGGCTTCAAAGGGAAGAGTAAGAAACTTAGTCCTCCTGGAGGGGCCGCCCAGATCGTTGAGTGTCTATCCCCTATCTTTCCGGGTTAGGTTTAGGAAGGCCTTAATGGTTCTTAATCATGATAGGTTAAAACTGTGTCGGGATCGAGTCTTGCCGACTGTTGGGGGATCACGGCTCGACAAGGAGGCTTATTGCCTTTGTAGGAAGCCGGACGACGGTCGCCTGATGATCGAGTGTGACAGGTGCCTGGAATGGTATCACGGGGCATGTGTCAACATCTCACCAGCAGACGCAGTGGCTATAGTGGCCTATGTGTGCCCTGTGTGCAAAGCGGCCCGGAAAAGGTAGATCTCATTTTGTTTAATTGTTTTCACCCGTATATTATGTTCCATTTGTTTGTGATGATATACGTTTCTCATTCTAATACATTGTTGCCGCATTTCGGCCCTAACTTTTACCCTGATTAATCTGAAACATTTAAGTGTCAGAAATGAGTGTGGATGGTTAACGTGTATAGTATGTATTTATGCATAAATTTATCTCTCTGTAGCCCCCCTTAACTCCCCTGCGTGCTTCTGCACTTCCGGTTTTGGCCCATTTGCAACGGAAGCCTTCCTCTCTGCGGGCAGCCTTCTCCTCCTGGGGGCCCCCGCTCTTCTCTCTCTCCCTCTCCTTCCGTCTCTCTTTCTGCAGCAACTTCTCAGGCTTCCGTTGCTGTTCCTACTTCTGTGGCTCCTTCTACCCCTGTCAGCACTATTCCTCCTCTCATCTCTGTTGGGACTGTGCCTTCCTTTGCACGGGTTGCCGCTGCTTCTCAATCGGCTCCCTAGTGGCCAGTCAGGATCTGTGCCTCCTTCTGCACGGGTTGCTGATGCCCTCAGTCGGCTCCCCCTAGTAGCCAGTCAGGCTCACAACCTCGGGTTGCAGCTGCTCCTCAGTCGGCTCCCTCGTAGCCAGTCAGGCTCACAACCTCGGGTTGCCGCTGCCTCTCAGTCGGCTCCCCAGTAACCAGTCAGGCTCACGACCTCGCCGTGTTACCTTCCTTTCCTTCGTCCTCTGGGACCCTCTGTACCTGTTCCTCTGATGCCTGTTTCTGTGCCTACTCCTCGCCTGCCTGCTCCTACCTCTAATCTGCCTCTTCGCTCGATTCTTCGTCCTTCCTCTGTCACTTCCTCTGCTCCTTGCTTTCCTCCACCAGGCTCAGTGGGACGTAGGCTTCAGTTTCTTCCTCCTCCTCCTCCTTTCGCTCCTGCTACTTCTGTCGGGCCACAGATCCCTGTGCCCCCTCCTGGCAGGAGCACCTCTTCTTACGTGTTTCCTGTGGGTGACTTGCGGAAACGGCTCGTCGGCTGGTCCGCGAGGACATGGTGCCAGTGCCCCCCTCTTCGGTCCTCGTGAATGGCTTCGATAGTCACTTTCACCTGGATCGAATGATCGATGCCATCGCGAGGCGTGGTGACCATGTTTCACGTTCCCGACCAGGGATGAAGCTTGTTGGCGGGGTAATCAACTTTTGTGACCCTCAGCATTTCACTCGGGCACTTCAGCTTATTCCCCTAGTGTCCCATTTCCATATAGCCGTAGGGTGCATCCCAAGTGTGTTCCCTCCCTAACACCTGACGGCTGGGCTAAGCTGGAATGCCTGCTCGCATGCCCCCGGGTTACTGCTATCAGTGAGCTGGGGATAGACTATTTCAATGTGCCCCAGGCCGAGTGGCCCAAGCAGTGGGCTTTTGTTAAGCGGTTATTAAGCATGGCTGCATGGGCTGTCACAATTCTGTGTTGGTCCTGCACCTGCGACCGGCCCGGGCGATCCGTGGACATCACCTGCACGAGGAGTTCTGGGGCGTTCTGAGGCAGTACTGTGGGCGTCACCAGCACATCCACATCCACAACTTCTCCGGTGACGCCCAAGAGCTGGATGCCTGGATGGCTGGTTTTCAGAACGCTGACGTCGGGTGTCGGGCCTAGCCCTTTCATTCAATCCGGCCCAAGTGGCCATGGTTCAACAGATTCCCTCCTCTCGGCTCCTCCTGGAGACTGACTCCCCCTACCTGCCTGTCTTCCCGGGATCGTCGGTCAACACCCCCTACTTGCTAGAGGATGTTGGCCGGCTAGTGTCCCGAATCAGGGAGCAGAGCTTTAGGTCGGTGATGGCAGTGACCACGGAGAACGCCCAGAGGTTATACTCTGGGTTTGCGGGCCTTGTCATGCCTTAGTTATGTAATATATGTATTTATGTATTATAACGCCCGGTTAACTTCTTACTCTCGTGCCGAGTATTTTTCATAATAATGTTCCTCTATGATTTAGAGAATTATTTACAGACGGATCTGGGAGATGCCCTGTGCATAATAGGGATTTTCTCGAGGTATAGGTTATAATATGTCAAATCGTGTATATAGCATTTCCTATGGAATATTGTGATTATACAAGTACACAGAGTAGTCTCCTCTTTGGAGTTTCATTACATGTAATCATTTTCATCTTTGGTCACCTAGTGCACGTGACACCGGCACAGTAAGGGTTAACCGGCGTATTCCTGTTCCCCGAACATTTCAGGGACTTAAAATTCCATTTGGCCACAGCCATTTGGATGAACCAGTATATTCCTTTTCCGCATACATTCCTGTTTCCTTGAACATCTCAGGGACTTACAAATTCCATTTAGCACCACATTGCTGAATTCCCATTTGTGCTACCGATAAATTTGGCACTATGGGGCTTGTCTAGTTGTATGGCTGGTCTGTGGGTAGAATTGAAACCATTCTAACCATGACTGACTAGTCGAAATTATATAGCAGTATATTTCCTGCACCGTCCGGACCGTCCTTATGTAGCCATTTGGCTCTTCCCTTCCCTGCGCGCTTATGGCCATTCTGTGTTTTTACCTACACACATGTATGAGATTGCTCAGTCTCTGGGTTTACGTACTTTACACAACTTCCCCATTTTTGGAATACAGCACTCAATAAGCTAGGATAAAGGCGCCCGCCCCCTGGAAAGGCCAAGACTTCACCGGTGCTAGCAAGCAGGGTCCCCGATTCGCTTGTTGGCGGGAACGGCACCACCCCGCACTCCGGTACGGGTGTAGCTTTAAGTTAGTTTTAGTTTTAGTTAGAAGTAAGCTTCAAACTCATTAAATGGGGAATAATGTAGTGATTTAGCCCAGGCCAGTATGGCTCCTACGCATATGCACGTATATGTGCGCGAGTGCCGCATTTTGCGGCACTCGCAGAATTGTCTTCATGGTCGGGTCCACTTGTGGCCCCCGGCAGATTTGAATTGAACTGGATGAAGAGCACACCTGCCTAATCCAGCATCAAACGGAGCTCCGTCTACGTAGCTTCAACGACCGCCAGAGCAGAAAGATGATAGCTTATGGTAGGATTAACCCTTTATTATAGTATTCCCCCTTAATTATTAGTAGTCAGTAATATTAGTAGTAATTAAGCGTAACAGATATTTCTTGTACCGCTCGTCACTACATCATCATCGTCGTAGGCTAGTAGACTAGTAGGCTAATACTATTATTAACAGCAGGTTTTACAAAATATTGTGTGAATTACTGAATGTAGATCTACTGCAGTACAGTGTTACCCATCTTAATACACAACCAGGATAGTAATGCTGCTATGTGTGATGCAAAGCCAAAGGTGAAAGGAAAGACCATGTCCACTCCTACAAATTACAATGCATGAAGTCTAAGTCTAACTTACTCTAAGTCTAACTGTCGGCGGTATACATCTAGTATTTTAAATATGTTTCTGCTTTGCCTGATTCATATTTTCTCCAAAATCAGGATTTCTGTATTGAAATAGATATTTCCTTTGCATTTTATTTAATGGAATCAACAGAATCACATTTTTAGGCGCCTGATGTGAAAGTGCACGGCGCGCCCGTGCTAAAGCTAAAGTAGATTAGCACCAGCCTAGTAATACAGGCGTCGCTCTAGGTGTTGATTTCAAAGGTACCGGCCTTTGGTCTTAACCTTTGCTCTTGGCCTTCAGCGAAGCCTGGGCTGAGTTAGACAGAAATAAATGTCTCTTTCTTCCATTACATTGATTAACCATACTTTTGACGTCATATCTTCTCTTTGTGTGATTTCTTTTCAGATAAACATATTGATGGAATATGGCATACGGGTATTGTGGTCTATGGCAGAGAGTATTTCTTTGGCGGTGGAGGAATAGAAAGTTGCAGGCCGGTATGTACTTCAGGAGTTTAAAGGAATATTACCCATTTACCCCAGTCAGACCAGCAATACTGACAGCAGACCGACAATAGACCAAACAAGAAGTGGAGGTGGTGTGGTATTCATTCACTTTACTCTCAATCTGAGGGTTGAGTGTTTGAATCCCAGCCTAGCACACAGTGACACATGTCTTTAGGCAAGACATTAATCTACATTTGTCACTCTCCACTCAGGTATTAACTGGATACAGTGTTACCTTGTAGGAGTTATTCCTTGAAACGCACTGTGCGCTGATTATGGCTGCCAGAGCAAAACTAATTTAATAATATCCAACCTCTTTGGAAGCACCTACCTGTAGGGATATTATAACATAATGCAATATGCGCTAAACAAGAATGTGGTTTTATTAGGTGGTCTGTCGGCATCGACAGATCACCTATTAATTTCGTCAGAATTTTCTTTCTTTATTATTTCTTTATTTTTATTTATTTCTAACCCCTTTTTTGTGTATAGGATAACTCAAGATTGGTTTTGTCAATTTCTTTCAAATTTGCCACACTCATAGGTCATTGTCATAAGACGTGACAGGAACATTTATAAGGTCATCAAGTCTTCATGACGTCATCCAGGCGCCATTTTGTGAATTTTTCTGAAAATCAACTCATGATCATATCTTCATAACGAAAAGTCATTTCTTTTCATATTTATCATGATTAAGGTCAATATCCGTCCGGTCAATTTCAGGTCAAAAACGCGCAAGATGTCCGCGCGTCAGCGCGCGCAAAATTTCAAAATGTTCCAAATCGTCTCAAATTCATTTTGGATACGTTTCAGGCCATTTTAAGCATTTCAAAAAAACGCGCACACACGCGCGCGCGTTTTGTTCGTGACGGCCGAACGCAACATAATTCCTCCTATCTTTTTTGGCATGATATTCCTCATTTTTTCTGAACAATTTGATACCATGTTTATCCTTTTATGACCATTAATAACGGAATGAGCGTCCGTTCAAGAAACATGTCCGTGCGCGATCTCTTGTAATACATAGCATATATGGGCAAAAACATGCCTATACAAAATTCATTGTAACTCTTCAGAATGGATGCGAACTCCAATTTTTTTTCTTCATATTTGGATAGATTATGAGTCGGAGATATGATTTCATGTCTCATTTGACCCTCAATTAACTCATGACGTCATCATAATGGCCTCCGAACTCAAAATGTCAATTTGCATATTATGACGTCAGCATATTTTTGGAAAATTGATTGTATCTCTGTAAATATTGATCGATTTTCTTCCAAATTTTGATATGTTCTAGCTGAGACAATTCTCTACAAATGCAGGTACCACGATTTTTCATTTTGACAAAGGCATCATGGCGTATTTTTGCGATTAAAGGAGGCATGTCAATTTTTCACATTTTGCGTGTATTCTCTATGGGACATGACTTTTTCTCAAAACTGGATTCTACATTCCCGTCTTTCGCGAGCAATATCTCCGTCGTTTTAGTTTTGTTTTTGCTGAGCTTTGAGTATGTTGTAGCTGAGACAATAAGCTATCACAAGTGTGCCCTTTATTTTTCGATCAGATGCCGGGATCATGCTCATATTTCACTTGCAAAGTGAGATTTGAGAATTCCATTTTCCGTTCACGTGTAATGTCTATGTGGATTATTTTGGTATAGTGGTCATAGCACTTGCCTCCCATTCCGGCGACCCAAGTTCGATTCCTGGTGGGTCATTTTTTTTTTTTTTTTTGCCGTCGTTTTAGATTTGATTTTATGATCTTCTTCGACTATTATAACATATTATCATATACAATCACAAACAATGTAATAAAATGCCTAATTTTGCGTGTTATATCTATGGGAGAAGAATGTCAATCGTTTGAGTACAACCCTATGGGAAATCTGGTATTAAACCTAATATAGGGTTTATCTCCCAACTCTGCTACAATATCAAATCACCTTGCTAGTCTCCTTCCCAGACGTTTTTACTTTTTCCAGTTATTCAGCCCAAGGTATATGCATGTTTACGTCTCTCCCGTGGACATAGAATTGTTTACTTGTCTATACTTCTCTCTTTCTCTATATTAAATTCTATTTATGCTGGATATATTGAATGCATCGTTCTCCATTGCATCTCTCTCTTTCTCCTCTCTCTTGCTCTGTTTCCTTCTCTCTTATTTTGCCCCTCCTTCTCTTGCTCTGTCTCTGCATATATATCTCTCTCTACTCTTTTACCCTCTCCCTCTCTCTCTGCCTCCCTCTACCTCGACCTCTTGCCTTGCCTCCCTCTTATTCTCTTGCTCTGTCTCCCTCTGCCTCTGCCCTTCTCTTTTCTTCTCTCTCACCCTCTACCTCTCCCGCCTCTGGTTCTCGTTCTCCTTCTATTATGTCTTGTAATGTTCCTTAATTTTCTATAGCTCTGCCCTTTGCCCTTTGGCCTTGGAACTCAAAATACGAATTTGCATATTATGACGTCAGCATATTTATGGAAAATTGATTGTATCTGTAAATATGGATCGATTTTCTTCCAAATTTTGATATGTTGTAGCTAAGACAATTTTCTACAAGATCAGTTATTCAGATTACATAACAGACCACCTAATTCGTCCTCATGACGAATTACATTTCTAGTTATTATTATTATTATTCAGAAATTGGATTTGCTCAAATGACTAAGAATCTCCTAATACCATGTACAGTGAAACATGTATATAAACTATAAAGGCTGCTCAAGGGATACAAGAAAAGTGGTCTTTATAGGCAGGTGGTCTTTTTGTACATGCACAGGTTCCTTTCAAAAAGATTTCAATGATCAAATATCAAGGGTCATATTCATATACCCACTAAGTCTAGTTGTCAACTAACTATTTACTGTACATTATGTAATCAGTTAACAGCTAGCCTCGTAAGGTTTTATGAATAATTGTCCTGGGGGACAAAGATCTAAGTCGAACTTAACTCTAAGTTGGACTTGAACATTTAGGAGAGCCATTTGTATTTTGTAGCCTTAAAATAAAATATATTCAAAAGTAGAAATTCAAGTATTTTAGACTTTTCATAAATTCCACATCAGGAACATGAAATCTCCTTGATAATAGAAAATATGAATGATTTGAATCAACATTTTATACCTTTTAAAATAACTTTTACAAATATTTTCAAAGATGCTAACGGCTTTCCATAATTGTTAAGTCCAACTTAGAGATAAGTTCAACTTAGGATCTTTGTGAAACACCCCTGGTCTTTTAGACAGGTGGTCCCTAAAGCCCATTTGACTGTAATTATCTTTCTTGCTGTCAATGATATAGTGTGGAACCATCCTAGGACAGCCAACACAGGTGCACAAGGTTGGATCCACACAAGTCTCCTACTCGCTCTTCTTGGAATATCTCGGAGAGATGGGCATGTCTTCGTTCAGGTATACCAACAATTCAAGTACAGATTTATGATGATGATGATAATAATAATAGATGTAAAAATAACAAACAAACAAATAGATAAATAATGAAAACTACTTCTACTACCACTACCACTACCACTTCTACTAATACTACTACATCTACTACTAGTACTACTATTACTACTAATTGTAGTTACGATTGATAGAAATAATGTTATTATTAATAATAATACTACTAATAATAATGATTAATATATTAGTTATGATTGATAATGATTGAAACAATGTTATTATTGATAATACTACTACTACTAATAACAATTATGATATTAGTTATGATTGATAACAATAATAATGATAATTATAATAATAGTAATAATAACGATGATGATGGCGATGATGATGGCAAATTCCATTGGTTTATTAATATTTTAGGGGTCTGATTGTTGATGCTATGCCAGGGCAACCTTTTTGTGCTATGCTCTCTCTTCAAAATCTTTCAAAAACATCTTTAAAATTCTCTATCTTGTTTTCTGCCATATTTCACCTACTTTTAGTGGAGATAAATACAACCTGTTTAACCACAATTGCAATAACTTCAGCAACGAGGTGGCCCAGTTCCTAACAGGCAACTCTATCCCAACATACATCACCGATTTACCACAGGAAGTACTCAACACGTAAGTCTGCATTTAGTGTGATTCATTTTAAGTATTTCTCTCTGATTTAAGTGTACCAATCACCTAAAATTATAAATTTGTGTACTGCTAGAATATATAAAATTAATCTCAAAAAAATTTACCCGACATTATATCAGTTAGCGGAAAGGAGTATTTATGAAATGAAGAGTAACGTAAAACAGTACACACAGAATCCATTTCGGACTTGGGCTCCTTGCCGCCCTATTTTGTGTGAGCGTTCGGGTGCATCAAGCAGTCTTTTCACAGGCCGCCTTTATGTTAAAGGTAATACAAAGTTTTGGTATGGGGTCATGAATTTGGTTCAAATGAACGTATTGGAAGCATATGCGATTTTACAATATTCAATGATCGTTGTCACGGTTGAAATCAAGTCAAAAGTGATGAAATTGTAAATAATAAACTCTTTATGTTGTATAGCTCCCTCTCAAGACTGATATTACTTTAGCTTTAAAACAATGTTTCTTGACTACAATCAACCAATTTGCTATTCCCGTTTGGAAATTACCGGTATATATCAGAACTGCATATTCTGAGATTTTCATGGGCGCAGCTACCATGGAATGGTTTTAGGCGCTACATGAAATGTTTGAAATTTAGTGTTTTAGGGGCTAGATTTTCTAGTGCTTATAAAACATCCACAGGGGCATCCAAATATATCAAAATTTTAAAGAATTACTATCCATCCAATTTTCAAAATTTCCCAAAACTTTGAATTATCTTTACTTGTGTATTTAAACTTGCAGTTTCTCTTAACAGAAAAAAAAATTTGCCCCCTTGCCCTTGCTTTCCATTTCTGTCTCTCTGTCTCTCCCCTCTTACCCTCTCTCTCTCTCTCTCTCTCTCTCACTCCCTCCCTCTCTCCCTCTACCTCTGTCTGATCCTCCCATCTCTCCCTTTACCTCCTACAGTCCCATAGGTCAAGCGATGAAGCCTCTCATCGATGCTCTTGCCTACAATCCTACGGGCAACCGTCCTGACTCAGAGGGTCCATCCGTCTACGATGCCCAAACCAGTGGGGCAGGTGGCAAGCCGCCGCCGGCCATTGAGTCTGCTTCAACTTCTGCTAGCACCAAAGGTATAGATCTGTTATAAGGATGTTGCCTTTATGCTATGTTCCGATTGCATCAGCAGAGCTATGGAAACAAATTGCCAGAATATATAAAAAATTGTGATAATGTTGACAACTTTAAAATGCGTCTTAGAACATTTCTTTCCATTGTTAACAGATGACTTAAGGAAGTGTTCTGTGTGTATATCACTCTTCTCTATTATTTTATTTTTCTTTTCTTCTCACCATAACAGCGCATAAGTTTGACATTGTGTGCTTTACTATGCTTTTGTTCTTCAAAGAATAAGGAATTTCATGAAGCTTGTAAAGCTATCCAGGGTGCCACTATAATGTAACTGGGTTCTTAATTTGAACATCATGAATTAAAGATATCTATAGAATTTGCAGAACTTTCTAAACACCAACAACTAATCACCAATGGTTCAGTGCAACGTCTCTTTACCTAGGGGTTATTAGCCCTTTGGGGATAATTGGAGATTGGGGAGGGGGTAATGAATGGGTCATTAGTACAAGAATCTCATTTGAAACTATGCACAGTTATATTTCAGAGAATAATCATCATTAGTATCATCATCATCATCATCGTTGTTCTCTGAAAATGAGTAGAGGTATAGATCCTGTAATCCTCAGTCGCTTCTTCAAGTGACTGAGGCATTGACCTACATATAGCTGGGGAGGGGTGGTAACAGCACAGACCGGGTATATCAGGTAGGATCGCAAGGCCAAAATATCACTGGTCTGGCCGTGGTGCTAAGACACTTCAATGGCATATTATTCGACATTTGCCAGATGATTTAGGGGAAGTTTGAGGAATAACCTGAAAGAAAAATTTTCAAGAAATTTTTCAAATGCTTCAATTCATTATTTTGTTAGCTTTACCAAAGCCAGGATGGCATTGAAATTGATATATTCAGAGTGAAATATCATCATTGATACTGTATTTCAGAAACAACAGAAAAGTCTGAAGAAGCCAGTAAACCCAAAGAAACCCCTGCAGCACCCTCTAGCGACAGCGATGGAGAAGACGACCTCTTCCTAAAGAAGTTGAGGGAACGAAGGCAGTCAAGATCAATCACAAGACTTTGCCTCTTCAGGGATGGTGATGTAAGTTGTTTCATCATAAATTCATCATACAGAAATAGGTAGTAGGTACATGCAGTAGCACTACAGATGGGTGTGTCTTTGTGCAGTGGTTCATTCACCTGACTTTTAGAAGTTGAGAGATTTGGGGTTGCTGTTCTAAAACTAAGTTAGTAATACTGGAGCACCTCTTCCTTCACTTATTTGCCTGTTCATTTCCCTTATTTTTCTACCTTTTTCTTCATTATTTTACTCCACTGCTACTTCTTTTCCTTCTATTTCTTCTTCTTCTTCTTCTTCTTCTTCTTCTTCTTCTTCTTCTTCTTCTTCTTCTTCTTCTTCTTCTTCTTCTTCTTCTTCTTCTTCTTCTTCTTCTTCTTCTTCTTCTTCTTCTTCTTCTTCTTCTTCTTCTTCTTCTTCTTCTTCTTCTTCTTCTTCTTCTTCTTCTTCTTCTTCTTCTTTTCTTCTTCTTTGTATTCTTATTCTCCATCCTCTTCTCCTCCCACTCTTCAATTTTCTTATACTTATGCACAAATGAAGAGTAATTCATCTTCTCTTTTTTGTTCTTTCTTTTCATGTTATATTTGTAGGAGTAATGGAGTAGAGGTATTAATATTATTTTCACAATTTTTCATATTTCTGTCCATTTTGCAGCCAGCAGCTTTCACAAACAGCATCAAACAGCATCTTCCTCAGAGCCTCCTTACCGCGGATGAGATGATGATCTTAGACCAGATGAAAGATGCCTTCCAAGCGCCTAGTGACAGTCTCCTAGACGATGACTGGGATAAAACTCTACCTCCTGTCAAACCAGACTACTTCCTGGTCATAGGTCAGTGATTTAACCCAGGGTGTCCAACAGTGCTTGGACGGGCATGTCCATATTCTTGATCCTTTCCCCATCCACAAAAAAAAGAAAGTCAAGGTCTGATCGGATGTCTCTTATAAACACCTTTAAAGCCTGTCTGCACTAGTTTTGCCAGGAGGGATTACACCACCCAGCGTGGTCACTGACAGGTGGCTATATCATCGACTCGGCTCTCAATTAACATAAGAAAAAGAGGATCATGGGGAACCAACGGGCACCGCTTAGGCATTGCTTTCTATATAGAGGGAGCAAGTAGCTACAAGTAGTGCAGTGGGGCTTTAAACAATGACTAACGCTAGCTATTTCCCATTTTAGATGTCCTTACTCTCCATAATATAATATGGGAGTGCACTGGTAATAACCTGGGGGTATAACAGCCCAAGGGGGTCATTTTACTTTTGGGGGGTTTCAAGGAGGAAAAAAATGGGTCATGATAAATGGAGCCTTCCTTTTCAATATACACCCATATCTGACCATGGAGTTCATTTAGGGGGGTACAGCAATAACAGCATGTGTCAGATGGGGGTGTGAGTGAAGGATGAGTGAAAAGGTTAAAGGGGAAGTCCAACCTGATAATAAGTTTGTTTTAATATAAGGAGAAAAATGAGAAGAACATATCAGTGAAGGTTTGGGGAAAATTAGACAATAAATAAGGAAGTTTTGGATTTTTTAAATCCATAACTTTTCATGAAATACTTCAAATCTGTGAGTTTTGACTGCGTTCTCTAAATATGATGTCACCTCACATTTTATCCTTTGTTAAATGCAAGAAATGTCATCAAATTCCATTTTAGTCAAAAGATATATTTTCTTCATGCCTATCTCGATCATATTTCATGGATAACACGTTCTTTCATGCACCCCCATATAAGATAGGTGTACTATTCCATTAACATTCAGAGAAATGGAGATTTTGGGTCATTCTGTCATTCAGATCAGTGGTGAATTGTGAGGGGATGACATCACAATTTCTGACTGCATTGCCAATTTGTCTCAAAGATTCCATGATTTTCATGATTTTGAAAGATTCATAACTTTCTTATTTGTTGTCCGATTTTTCTCAAACTTTCAATGAATTGTTTCTTTAATTTTTCTGCTTCTATTAAAGCCAATATAATATCAGGTTGGACTTCTCCTTTAAGAACCACTGCTGTAATTCATACATGAAGAGTTTGGTCCCGAAGTTTAAGTTCCGATAATAACACGTATTTTCTCTTATTTGGCATTATTGATGCAGAATTAATTTGGTCAATTGTACTATTTATAAATGGGACTATAAAATCACTCCTTTAAAAAATCCAGGTGCCATAATTTTTGAAGATTTAATAAGTTACTTGTTAAATCTGTGAAGGTAGCATGTTTTGAAACTCTTTTTATAACCATCTTACCAAGTGCACCATCATGGAACAACATCCAACATCTCTTACCATCTTCTCTTATTCTCCAGGAAAGTTACTTGGTAGGACGGATCTACCCCCGGTGGTCCTGGTCCCACTACTCCAGCTCCTCCAACTGGCCTTTCTCAGGGAGGACGTCATTGGTCTCCTCTGTACCAACGAGGACAGGACCATCATAGACTTTGTGAGCAGAGCCGAGGGACAGCCGCAGAAGGTCCAGGTCGAAATTGTTCACTTGGTGAGTAGGTTTGAACGACACATGCTTCAACAACAATTGCTCTTACAATGGCTGGAGGTGTCGTGGTGTGTAGTGGTCCATTCACTTGACTCTCAATCCAAAACCTGAGGAACTTCATAGGTGTTTAGATTTAATTGCAGATTATGTGATTAATAGGGTGATTAATACCTTAACCACAGGAGATGGATTGCTCAGACCCTGTATTGTGTAATTACCATTTGGAATCAATGTGATAATTGTTTTATATTAAAATATATGAACAATAAAAAATGAAAAATGGACAGTAAATAAAAAAAATACAAAGAAATTAAAATTATAATCAACATTGAATTTGCGTCATTTCAGCTTTGTAACATGTGTGCCAGCAGTCAAGGTTATGCCTGGGTCATCTCAGAGAAAGAATGGAAAGCGCCCTCAGCCAACGGTGCCTCGACGTCTAATATGAAGATCATCAAAGCCATTGTTATAGCCATGCTGTTGAGTGGATCTGATCAGCTGTGTGAGGCAGCCGCTTCTCTTGTCTTCAACTTCACAAGACACAAGGTACTTTGGAAGGCAATCATTACAGAAGAAGGGGTTAAATCATTTGTAGTTTGCTTCATGTACTTGTAATTTCAATTTTAGTCCCCTGGGGTCTGTTTGAATAATAATAATAATAATAATAGTTCGTCCTTATATAGCGCATTTCAGGACCGCAGGCCCTCTCAATGCGCTTTACAGATATATATATTATTACCCCGGTCATCGGATTCATGCTAACTCGCACACAATGTATGCACATTCTCCACTCCCTGGGAGCATTCCAGCCAGTCGCCATTTTACAAGCGCCACTTGCTAATCAAACCACATTAACTTTCGCATCCTACCGGTACCCATTTAACACCTGGGTGGAGAGTGGCAAATGTAGATCAATGTCCTGCCAAAGGACATTAGTGCCGCGGTGGGACTTGAACCGCGGACCTTGTGATCCACAGTCCGGTGACATATCCACTCGTCCACGGCACCTCTATGAAGGGTTTAACATTTGTTTTCTATTTAAGTTTAAGGTTAGTACAGGTTTGTACTTAACCAAGTGAACTGAAATTGAAGTTAGCAAGCTAAAAATGATTTAGCCATCGAAAGTGCATTTCTCCCGGATTCGAAAGAATATTGATGTATGAAATTAGATTTTGTTCAAATTAACAGCCTAAATATGATAAAGCTTCCGAAAGTGCATTTCTGTGGATGAGAAATGATGATGATGTACAAATTGAACTTTTGTAGTGTGATAAGCACATTAAATACTAAGCATGAGCTATCTTAGTTGGAATAATGCCATGGAGTCCTTTATTAACGTGTAGTTGCATAGCTTCGGCAAAATACATGTAGGCACAGCTGCACGGCAAAAAAAACGGTTTCAAAGAGAGAGTCCACCCTAATATTTACTCGGTGGCAATAAGAGTAGAACATTAAGAGAAACAGATTAGTAAAACTACAAGCAAATCTGGTTAAAGTCGTAATCTTTGAAATGCAAATTGGCAACGATGTGACATATCTTTTGAGATCCTCTCTTATTTAATTTATACTGAAAAATTTAATAAATTTCCATTTTCTTATTGAAAGGATAGATTTATTTCATATACAATTTACATTTAGGGGTTGAGTAAAAACATACTTGCAAAGATGATATCAAGGATCTTCTGACTAGGAACTCTTGTTATTCACTGTCACCTATCTTTGCTCCAGTGATTTTGAGGCAGCAGACAGCAACAAATTGTAGGAAGAATCACCTGGCTTGAGAAAGTCCACAGGAGTGGATGAAAGCTTGCCTACTAAATTGTAAGGTTGGTAGAAGCATGTATTACAAATCACATACGATACATATATGTTTATTTTTGCAGCTTGTAGATGACAACGCAGTTGATTTTGGAAGTGCTTTGCTGCAGGTACTATCAACAGGGGAGTTTTCAGAGCCAACAGGTAAATAGCAGTCCATTCAAAGCATTACAGAATCACATTTCCAGAGAATTTTCCATTTTTCATTAAAGAATGTCATTGACATTTTTAATAAAAATCTACGAATTCAATGATATGATATATTAGCTAATATGAGGTACTTTCATAAACATTTGGGTTTCTTACCAAACATTCACCAACTTTCTGAAATATTGAATTTTATTTACTTTGTTAAGGAATGCCATAGGTCAAATTTAGTCATTGTGTTAGCTATATGAAATACATGTACAATATTTTATAAATATGTTGAATGGTTGTTTGAAAACGTAACTGTTGTGAAAGTACCTCATTTTAGTTTATACACTGTATATTATCTTTGATTTGTACATTTTTATTAAATGTCTATATATTTTCCTTTTTTTTTTTCAAAATAAAAAATTCTCAGAAAAAGTCATTCTGTAATGCTTGGAATTGACCTACCCAATGAATAAAAATAACATGCCTGAGCCCTACTCATATTGGCAATATCATTGTTGCAAGAATTTGAAAGAAAAAAAAAGAAATCTAATAATCGGGTGTAATAATTAATTTAATTGCTTTTTGAAATATGTATGTATTGAGAAAGCCCCTGACATAATTTGTGAGGCAAGACAATAAGGTAAAGATTTTGCATTGTCTTAAGTTATTGTAGGAGGAATATTTCAAGAGGGCTTTGCTTTCACACCGAGGAAGATGTTACATGTAGTTGGTCTCGTGGTCAGCTCTCTGTCTTGGCTTATAAACCAGTTCTGATCGCCCCAACACCCCCACTTCTAAACCAAGTCGTGTTTTATGGTGGTGTTGATGTTTTTCCTTTTTTCACTCTTTTAAGGATGTTCGGCAGTAACGTTCTACGTACCTTAGCTGTGCAGGGCCGGCTGATAATGCACATGTATTTACTATGCACAATACCAGAAACCCAAGGCATTGGTACATGGTGAATACATAACCAGCTGGCCCTGCACACCATTACTGTGCAATGTCCTTCAAGCTAACTGGCTTTGTAATCACTACCTATTATACTCCCACTCCAGTTTACTACGGTATAGGCTCCCTCTATGGTTTGATGGGGAATGTGGAGGTGCTTTGTCTTGCCAACGTGATGGGGTTCAACACGGACAAGTGGGTGGGGCTCTCGGACAGGATCAATCAGATCATCTATGACATGTGTCTCATCCTAGAAGAAAAGTAACATGCTCAGGTACATTACTCAAGCCCCTTTAACCTACAGTCAAACCTGTCTTTTAATAGCAGCCACCTCTCCTTAAAGTGACTCAGTAACATTGTTGAAGGTTGATGAAAAAAACTGCATAATTTTTGTATGAAATATTACTTATTACATGTATATTCCTTTTACTGTACTAACCCTCTAGCATGCAAAAAATCCTGAAGAAATTCTCAAATCACAAAGATATTAATGGTTTTCTTTGAAGGCGTCACTGGTCAACACCTTCTAACAGTAAATTCTCCCAACCATTTTTGAATTTTCCCAACCGTTTTTCCATGAAAATAAGACATAAGACAGGATTTTAAAAAGCTTTCAACACTTAAATGTCTGGAATGATACATGTATATAGAGCCAATTCATTGCTTTGTTACGAATTACATTCACCTGAAATGTAATTAAATTGTAATAATATAGTTCGGAAATCAGTTTTTCCCAATTTTTATCGTTAATAATGGTCTGTTTTCACTCAACCTTTCATATTATCTTTAATTTTACATCTAGCATTGAAGTCACTACCTTAGCACCATTTTCTCTCATCTGAACAATGTTACCAAGTCCCTTTAAAGGCATTGTTTAACAATGTTAAATCTGAGAGGCATGGCCCTACGTGTTATCAGTGTCTGTGATATGGTGAAATATTGAAGCCCTAAAAAAATTGCGCTTTAAAATGATCATGAAGTGCCTCAAAAAAGTAAAAATCTTTGAGTGACCGGTTTTACCATACTCATTTTCCCCAATAGACTGTAGTGTTATAAAAACCGTTAGGAAATCAAATCATAAATATCTTGATAATCAGACAGGCGATCGGCTTGTAAAAGTCATGGGATTCCTGACTGACCTAAAGGTTTATAATTATGATTGCAGCACGAGTAAAATCCAGGATTTTGTTTCAGAATCCGAGGCAATGTTACCAAGCCACTTTAAAGGCCACCTGTCAATACTGGTCGCCCGTATTGCATCCCTCTTGAAAGAAATGTGCATTGAAGAACCTGTCTAGAAAGGTCACCTGTCCACAGTGCCCACTTTTGGTTGTTTTTGTAGGTGGCCTTAATAGACAGGTTTAAATGTATTTACATGTACATGATGTATGTCAAAGTTGTATCCCTCCTTAAATTATCTGTATAATATACATGAATATATGATAAACTATCTTCATGGAAGACCATTTATCTGTGAGGGAAGGGGAGCAAAGTCGTTAATCATAGGTTTACACTGTACAGGATAAACAGTTAATTCCAAAAGAAAATCGTGTGTTTTGGGGGGGGGGGCAAGTGTATGTTTGGAATAAGAATAAACCCTGTTCAGGGATACTGGAACATATGGTTGCCTTTTACTTATAAAAATCATGTAAACTGTTTGTTTAATTTAATGTTATACTAGGACCCATTTTTTAAAAGATAGTCTTGTTCTGAGTTCTAGCTGTTGAGTGATAAAACATGAATTTTCCATAGATTCAAATGAAATGTAGATGTATATGTAAAACTTTCAATGTAAAACAGACAATGTATGAAAACTGCTAAATTGATTTTAAAGGAAATCAACACACACTGTATTCATGCATGTCCTCAAGAAATATTAGTATAGTCAAACCTGCTTTAGTGACCACCTGTCTACAAAGACCAATGGTCTCTCATTGAAACATGTACTAAAGGAACCTCTCTATAAAGGCCACCTGTCTACAAAGACCACTTTTTGTGTTTTCCTTGGGCGGTCACTATAGACAGGTTTGACTGTACTTGTGTATTTGCAGAATTGTGAGGATATTTGGGTGGCACAGGCCAACACATTCTTCAGTTTGTGCTTATACATGTACAAGACTTCGTGCTTTTCAGTTTGTGTAGCTACAGTGTATCAGGAAGCTTTTTTAATAATTTTTTAACTTTTTGCTGCTTTTCAATAATCCGTCATAAGCATAATATTATCAGGTTTTTAGTCTACAACATAGAATGCCTTTTATGAGAGAAAGAGGCAGAACCCACGGGAATGGACAGGAGAAGGTTTTTCTTTTCTTTTCTTGAAAATTGATATAATTATCGGAAGAAAAAGTTACAAATTGACGTGGCTATTCTGAAGAAAAAAAGAGAGACTACACTAACTGTAACTAAAGCCAACATTTCTTAACATATTCAGGCGACAGACAGTTGGTTTTAAACAAGGCTATAATTCTCCCATTTTGAATTTTAAAGTATCTGTAATAATATACATGAATATATGACAAACTCTCTTCTGAATTTCCAGAAGTATCATTATGGAGAGTGCTGTATTCATGGTGAACGTTTGCGTGTTTTTCCGATTTGGTTAATGCACCAAGGAAATGCTAGCAGATTGTGATTTTGTATTGTGTTTCTGTTAAAATTATGTCATAAATGGTTGATCTACGCATACATGAAGATTGGAAATGACTCTAAAGGGATGGTGCATCATGACTTTGTAAATGTGTTTGAGTTTTATTTGCCTACATTCTAGCAATACATTGTATTAAGCAATTCAAGCTATAAGCAATTTTATGTGCATGAATTTTTAAGTTCATGCATGAAATAATAGTTTAAATGCCAGCCAGTTCTTAATTGTATATTGATTATCAAAAGAAAAATTGTCCAAATTATGGATGTACATGTACATGTACATGTATGTATGTACATGACCTAGCTTAGCGAAACCTAGTATTCAAATGTGATTAAATACAAAACCTCATCAACTTTGGGTGATCTGATATACATATTACGTGTTGATTTCATTTCACTTCATTTAAACATCGTGTCTATTCAAATATTCAGGATTACTATAAGACTCTTTCCTAAGCAAGGCATGACACGTATTTCTCTCAAGTCCTTTTTTTTAAACAAAATGCACAAGTTAGTTTTTGAAAAAAGTCATAAATCCTACCCTGTAAAGCAGTTTAAACAAAGACGAGCATTTCATTTGAATGAGCTAATACATGTGTTAATGTTTTATTAAAATACAACTTTGCTATGTAAATGACAATTTTATATTTCAATTGCAATTTAAATGTCTACATTTTAAATTTGAATAATGAAATGCTATACTTATTTAAGAATTCTAAAAAGTTTATACGTTATTTTGTAAAACATTATTTATAATGAAAGAATGTGAATAAATTGTATTTATTGCTATCAGTTTCAACAAAATCCTGTGTGTTTCTGGTACATGTTTAAAAAATAAGCATTTGAATGCAAGGACATTGGTACCCTACATGTACCGGATATCATGAGCAAGTTTTTTTTTTATAAGAAATTTTTCTGAGAAGTGGATTTTGGATTTTACTTGTTGAAGTTTAGCATTTGCAAGGACGCTTTGTGTTGGGATAGATTATCCCACTACATTTCGCTTAAAGGTAAAGACCAGTTTTGGAAACGCCCCCCTCTCAAAAATGAAATGGAAGCTCTCATTACCAATCATGTGAAAGAATATGTTTTGACTAATATGTGATGATACAAATTTTGCTGGGAAACCGCCTACTTATTGATATATTTGGTAAATTATTATATCTATTGGGACCAAATAGATATCGCGCACATGGTCACGTAGTCCCATATACATCTTTCTGTGTACAGTGCTTGTAACTTTACTAAGACTGGGCCAAATTTCTTATCATTTTGATGATTTCAGAACCTTGCAGTACACACCAATACTTATATGCTAGATGATCAACCTTTTCTGATCAATTCCACAACGTTTCTTTCACAATACAATCGCATGACCAAAACTGGTCTTTATCTTTAAAGTTTTGAAAGTACCATCATTCAAATTACTTCAAACAGAACAAAAGAGTCGCTACATTCTAGGAAAGTTATAAAGAGGAAAATTTATTTTCAGTCACTACTTTACAAATTGGAAGACCATTTTTTTTTTTTAATCTTATAATCTAGTTGTCACATTATCCACATACCCTTCCTCCTCAAAATGAAACCATTCAACTTTTCAAGGGCGAGTTCATTAATTCCAAGTCAACCCTGGAACTTGCAACAAACGGCGTGTTTCTACAGCATTTCAAAATACTGTTACTATTTGTTACTTTTCGTATCTTCCCGGACTTTTCCAGGTACGCACTTCTGTTGAAACACATCATCAATTAGCATTAAAGGTCATGTGACACGATGCATTTATACTGCGTGCAGCGACCACTGGCCAAACATCTAATTCCTACTATTAAAAGTCCATATAAGTCTGTTAAAGTCTGTCAGGACCAGATTTATTTATAGGGCCAAATTAATCACATATTGGTCTTTAAATTGGTAATTATATTTTTCTTTTGTTGCTACATTGTTAACTAAGGTTTAATCTCTCTGAAAACACTATACATGGGCAAGAATGTTGTCGAAAAGTTGAAAAAATGGCTAATTGAGAAACAAAGATTACCAATCTCTAAACGTGTCGCTAATTTAAGGATTTCAATCCTTATTTTCATTAAATTCTTTGCCCTTTGCATTCATGCATCTGACATTTTTTAGGGCTCTGAATCAAAAATTATACTGCCAAACCACATAATTCGGAATAATTGTCGCAAAAGGGTTAATCGTGCTTCCGTAGAAATAGACTTAGTTACATTCCATTCTTCTGTAGGACCATGGTCAAACATAGATGTACAGTAGTTTGTAATTAAGAGGTGGATGTAAGAATATCTAATACATATCATTTTCTAAACAGAAAAAGTGACAAAACTAGTACATACAAACGTAATTCAATAACAATTTGGAATGTATAATGAGGAATGTCTTTTCCCCAGCTACATATACAAACAAGGACACCAGTACTTTGGCTCACTTTGTTGACCTTCATGCAGTTTTATAGATAATTCACCCATTGCCTACTGGAGCCAGGTGGTTCCTGTATAAAGTTTATAGAAATAGGAAAATTCAGTACTTAACAGGTTAACTTTGACTTTTGTCCTGATTGATGCAAATCAACATTTTTAAGTGTACCAATCACCTTAACAAATTATTTTTCTGGAATCTATCAAATCAAACTCACAAACAATTTAGCTGGCATTCTATAGGTAAACGTTCAAGGAGTATGAAGATTATAAAGGATAACATAAAACCCTGCGTATAGCGCTTGCACGGAACCCAAGTTGGAATTGGGTTTAGTGCACGCCCTATTCTGTGCGAGTGCGTGCACGTGCATTAACTAGTCTACTCAACAAGCGTTTTACTCTTCACTTACGTTGTACTTAATTTGCAATATCCCTTTGTAGAAGTAATATTTCATGCTCATATTTTGAATACACTGTTATAGCCAAATGGAACCCCTACATCAAAAGCAACACATGTTTTTGTGATTCATCATCGTTGTCCTACGAGTCATGACTGACCCTTTGTGACCCTATTGATGATGACGTTCCAACCACTTCTATCCTGGGCATAGCGATTAGCTGTGCAGATGTTCATGCCAGTAATCTCTTTTATTCCGTCAGCCCATCGAACTTTTGGCCTACCGGCACGTTTCCGCCGACCCTCAACATGACCTTGGGTAATGATCTTCTCCAGGTTGTCACCTTCTCTCCTAGAAATGTGTCCAAAATACTGCAACTTTTTCTTATCTATCTTCGGGCATAGGGTGATTGGTACACTTTAAATATTCTCTTCATAACTTTCAGATGAAAGACGCTAAGCTTAGAAAGGCCTTCCAGCATTCTTACAGCATCCTATCAACCACAGTGAAATTGATCAATAACTATAACTATAACTACATTTATTCTGAAAAAGTCTCTGTCAAATAAAACACTAATATATACATATCTATACATCTTGTTGTAAAATTGTACTTTTTTTCTTATATACTGACAGATTTTACTGTAATAAGCTCTCCTCTTTTTCCGTACATTTGAGCTCCTATCTCTTTTAAAACTCGCTTTTATAATCTTAATTTTTATTTTACTGAACTCTTTACAGTTTGCAAAATCAAACACAGCTATTCCAGAACTTGCTAGCAATGAGAGCCTGAAGCAATACCCAGGATCCCTGTAAAATTTACATAACATTCTAGCAAATCCAGCGCTATCTTGATATATAGAATCACTAAAGATACGTCCAATTAATCCTTTAATACTACAAACATACAATCATGACCAACAAAACCTGGAATCTCAAATTAAAATGAATCGTAACAAGATTTATGGAAGATTGAACTTCTCTATGTAACTTCATAATTTCAACAATCATTATTCCTGTTAAAGTCTATCAGTCAAGTCTACAGCCTTGTATGTGCACAAAGACAAACTGAGTAACCAGACATAAACTTCTACATCATTATTATTTTACCACTATCTAGTACGAAGAAAGTTCACAAAATATTCCACTCCCCTCTTCACTCTTTATCTGCTTTTGTTGACTAATGAAACATAAAGATGACTGCCATAGTCAAGTTTTTTGTCACATGTTTGATGTGTATGTACAATATACTTCAAAACAATGTGGCAGTCTAGCTTTTGATCCGTTGCAGATAAAGAGTTACTATCCTGCACCTGAAAGTAACTACTATGTAATGAGGGGTTTAACGTCGCTGAAAGACTGCATCTCGGCCGGTGAAGGCGGGGGAAGCCCGGTGGCCTCCGAGCCCCCTAGAATGGGAGGATCTTCAGCAGAAGGGTCGTAGCTGGGATTGGCATAGTTGACGTTGGAGAACTTGCTGTTGACGTTCTCCATGTCGATTCCCTGCGGCTGCAAGGCCAGGAGACGCTGACGTTGATATCTGTAGAACAACAATGGATATGGTTGCCTTTATGTTATTTCTGAACCACATAATGAACCAGGGGGGTGTTTCACAAGACTAAGATCGACTTTAAGTTTTACTTAAGTATGGCAGGCCGTTCATGCCATTGTTTGCTCTCACCATAAGTTGGCATTATGATCTTCAGATAATATTTTTTCCTTCAATAATGAATTATCAAAAAATGTAAATTCTGTCGATTTTTTACCATGATTTGTACGTCCCTTGAGAGACAAATGCCAGTAAATGGTAAGAGCAAACAGTGGCATGAACGGCCTGTTATACTTTAAGTCCAACTTAAAGTCGATCTTAGTCTTTGTGAAACACCCCCCTGAACTGCAAAAAGAAATGGATTTGAATTTTGTAGAGATTCTGTTCTAGTCTTTCTGTTCATGTATAATGTGTAATTTCAGTATGCTAGGTGGAAATACGATGCAATAACACTAACACAATAACACAAGGTGACACTTCACACTTATTGTTTGATTAAAATCACAGTATCAAGATTCAGAAGTCCTGGGGTGTTTCACAAAGACTAAGATCGACTGTAAGTTGGACTTAAGTATAACAGGCCGTTCGTGCCATTGTTTGCTCTCACCACTGGTCTCTCAATTATGATCTATAGATATATTTTTTCCTTCAATAATGAATTATCAAAAAAAAATTTTACCATGATTTGTACGTCCCTTGAGAGACCAATGCCAGTAAATAATGATAGCAAACAATGGCATGAACGGCCTGCTATACTTAAGTCCAACTTAAAGTTGATCTTAGTCTTTGTGAAACACCCCCCTGTTACATTATCGATTTCACAACAAAGTTTCATCATCCAATAATTCAACATAAAGTTGAATACCCTGTACAGTGCAATGTATACTTACTCTCAATTTAGATGTACAAAGTTATTTAACATATTTTCGAGAATTTTTTTCTCTAACTCTGATTTTTTTTCATTTATTGATGAATTCACTTGAGATTTCTATGTTGCTTTAATAGCAAGGTTGCAGCTGTTCACGATTTGTGATACTCACCTTCGAATTAAAATGACAGCCGCAATTATGATAACGATGATGAGTATTGCAAGTAAGATACAGATGAAAAGAATGATGTTGAAGTTCCTTGGTCTTGAACCTGCTCTTGTACCTTCAACAACAAAATCAATCAAAGATAATCAAAATCCTTTGCATGCAACACCTGGAAATCTTGCCCCTAAAATGTAAATTTTCCACTATGATTGTGGCCTTGAAAATATTTTATTTGTCATTGTAAAAGAAAAACAGTTGCATGCATTGTTCCCCTCCCTCTCTTCCTCCCCCTCACTTCCTTCCTACCCCTCCTGCACTCTCTCCCCTTCCTCCTCCAACCTTCCTCCTATTCTCTCTTCCCCCCTCCACTCCCTCCCTACCTGCCCCTCTCTCTCCCTACCTCCCCCTCTCTCTCTCCCTCTCTCTCTCTCTCTCTCTCCCTCCCCCTCTCTCTCTCTCTACCCCAGTGTATCCAATACAACCACCACCTCCCATATCCCTATATGCACTAACCAGCTGTTCGAGCACAATCTATGTCTGTCCTCAACCAGGAGCCATCCTCCAAACAATTCCAAATAACAGCCGTCTCCGACACAGGTCTGTTATCATCACAGTATACCGTGAGAGTTTCGGCGGGTCTGAAAAGGGTTTTAACAGTGTTGAAGGTAGCCCCTGAAGGTGGGCGGGGCAAAGGACACATTTGTCCTAGAAAAGAAAAGACAGGAGAAAAAGTGTTGAAATGGTTTCAGTTCCTTTGAAGTTGGCATAAAAGAGTAAGACTGAATTAATAATCTTTTTTCTTCCAAAATGGCATTACTTTACATCATTTTCATTTGATTGCATAGTAGGTAGTTGAAGAGTTCTAACGAAGAGTTTCCTATGGATCATGCAGTACTTTACCTCCATTGCTGTTATTGCCATCTTCACCATAATCAACAATATTTTCATTATCATCCGTGTACACGTAGGCAATATTTTTAATAAATCGTGTATATTTTTTAATTTCTATACATCTTGATTGTGCATACATGTTGTGGGTTCATAGAGTCTAGAGGTTCATTATATGGTCATATTAAGTTCAAACAGCAAATCAAACAATTTTCATGCAAGAGTTCATGAACATTTTAGAGACTATGTTGTCAGTTTGGAATCCCTCCCTCCTTCCCTCCTTCCCTCCTTCCCTCCTTCCCTCCTTCCCTCCCGACCCACCAACCTTGAGCTTGGTTATCTGGCCACATTGAATTCAAGCATCAAAAATTAAATTGAACAATGGTGCAACATGCAAGAGTTCATGAAATGTTGAAGGCTATGTTAGACAGTTTTGAAGTACAAAATGTCTGAAAATTTAAAATCTGATCATAGCTCGCCACTGTTTTGTTCAGGACAGGTCTCATTAGGTACATGTAGCTTAGCAAAATATTGCGAAAAAGGCATCCAGCATGCAAAATGTATAATTGTTGACATCATAATTTTAGTTCATGAGATGAAGCTAGACTATGATCTTTATCGGTCTACAAAATATCAAAATTGTCATTCAGGCATGTCAAATTACAACTTCTAATTACCAATATGACCAACAATCTTGCCTTTCACCTTCCTGACACGCCTTTTGCGCCACATTAGGCGGTGTCACACAGAAAAATCCCGACCCATCCTGGATAAACTAGATTTTAGAAATCTTCTTTATTCATTTACGCCGGTGACAGACTGGTGACAGACAGGCTACGAATAATCCGGATAACTATTATCTGGATTATTGATGGGCCATTGCGCATGCACCGTTCAGGTAGATAAGCATTGTGTCATCACACGTTCAATCAAAAGTAATGCGCAATTAACTCGTCTCATTAAATGCGCGCTAATATAATTGTGCGCAGGTTATGATAGCGCGTTAACAACCATATGCCAGCCAATCATTTCAAATTCAAATTCAAGTTCAAATTTGACCTTACACTGACCTTTAAGGGATTTTTTTCAACATTGGTGACAGACAGAAAATCCCGTCAAAAATCCCATGAAAAATCCTTTCAAGAGAGAATTTTCTTGTTGCGTTGTTTTTGAAGGGATTTTTGAAGGGATTTTTGAAGGGATAATTGATGACAGACAGCCAATAATCCGGATAACTAAAATCTGGATAACTAAAATCTGGATTTTTGGCCTCTGTCTGACAACGCCTAACGTTGCGCTAACCTACCTTTGCGTGTCAGGTATATGAAATACAACCTGGGGAAACAGCACATTTGTCAACTTACTATCTATCACATTAGGAGGAAGACAGGTTATTGGTGGTCCTTCCCAAAATCCTCCAGGCCCACAGATGAGGGTGATAGATGCTGAGCCATCAACGCAGCTGATATCCAGCCCCTCCCCTTGCGCGTAGTTCACCTTCATCACACTGATGTAGGACCAACGAGACATTTGGGGAAGATCGCACTTCAAGTCTGTTCAAGGATAATTATCAGTATTAGTACTTACAGGTGTATATCTGGAAATGTATTAATTATATCTGTATACATTGTATTTGTTATCTACATCTGGAATGTGCTATCTACATTCTGTGAATGTGTTATCTACTGGTATTAAGTCTGTTCCCTTGGTGCTAGTTTACCTTGCTCACACATACGTAGATATCAAGTCTGTTCAATGATGAGAAACAAATGTCACTTGACATATAATTAGTATTCATTTGGAGGAAAGATTTGCTATCACAGACGGGAAACGCATGGAAATGGGTGGGTCTCCACACGGTATACTCACTGAAGATGAATTTCTATTAAGACAGAGAAATCTACTGAAAGCTACTGACCTATTTCCCAGCATTCAACGCCTGCATCCTCGGCATGTGTGCAATCGTGATTCGAGCTGTGAGGGCAGTCGAACAGTGATGTCTCGTTGCCAAGGCAACCGACCTCGTCCAGGTAGATGGTGCTGTAGGTCTGACGCATTCCTGATGTGTCTATGACCCTGCGGGCGGGGCCAAAGCCCAGCATCCGACAGACAACCTTGGCATCTTGAATGTCCCAATTGTCGTCACAGACGGTGCCCCACCCACCTTTATACACCTCCACGCGACCGTTGTACGGGCTGCTTCCACTAACCAGACGAACTAACATAAAGTGGATCAATAGATATGTATCGGGTTCATTCAGTATTTATTCATGGATACTTTTGAGACTCCTCTCCCATAATTGCAGTAAGCTGGAAACTCAGGATTTCTATTGTACTTCATTTCTCAGCTTTTTACATCGGTAATGCAAAGCACAACTTTACACTAGCTGCACTATCACTGTTTTGTTGCTGTTTTCATAGCTATTCCCAAAATTCTGCTTGCCATTTTAAGTACATAACAGCAGAAAGAACAAAAATAAAACGTCTACAAAAACTTCATATTGTATATCAGGTGAAATTTAGCATAGTAGTACAATATATACGAGTAGGCATTTAATAATGAATATAGACAGATAATTCTTAACATATTTTCTCTATAGGTGGGAGGTCAATAATCTTTTTAGGAAGTGACTAATCTTAATCTTACTGCTTAAACACAAATGGCTACTCCCAGACATCAAACAATAAAACTCACTTGGAGGCGAGCAGATGATGCCAGCATCGTTCTTATGGCTGCAGTTGTGGACCTCTACCCCACTGCTAGGACAAAGGGCTATGTTAGCCTCCAAGCCTGAACATCCAACATTGTCCAGGTAGATTGGACCCGTCCCAGTCCCATAGCGTGACGTCCCCTGGATGGCGGAAGTCGCCGTGGCATAGCCCAGCTGGCGACAGATCACATTGGCATCCGTCTTGTCCCAACTATTGGAGCAAATCGTACCCCAGTCGCCACCCAGGCCGATCTCCACACGACCTTCGTAGGGGTTAGCCCCGCCCACTAGCCTGATCTCCGTCCCCTCCTCTGTATATTTAATCATATTTGATTGGAGATATCACTTCTTGATTATGTTCATTTTCAGTAGATATCTTCAAGATGTTAAACTCTTTTAAAAAGACACAATAACTTACAAACACACACACACACATTAAAAAAAACAAACGTAAATCGATAAGAAATATTCTTAGTATGATTTTCAGGAATTTATAGGATAGATTTAAAATCAACAAATAATACAGTCAAACCTGCTTTAGTGACCACCTGTCTACAAAGACCACCTGTCTACAAAGACCACATTTTTTGTTTCCCTTGAAAATGGTTTCTCATTGAAACATGTACTAAAGGAACCTGTCTACAAAGACCACCTGTCTACAAAGACCACTTTTTGTGTTTCCCTTGGGCGGTCGCTATAGACAGGTTTGACTGTACTTCAATTTCACTTGAGGTGTTAAATGGTCCCTCTAAATGAGAAACTGGTCTACTGCAAGAAATTCGACACCCTCATCAATGAATGAGATGTACATTGCAGCTACCTGGTTTTCAGCACTTTAGGATAGATTGATCAACTACTAACTCTTATTGATTTTGACTTGAGGTATTAAATGGTACCATATATTACCAGAAAAATGGCACTGTAATCGATACAAAAGATAAACAATGCAGACAAGGTAGATGTGTCGTGGTCTAGAGTCGAGGGGTTGTGGTCGAGTAGATACATCACGGACTATGGATCACGTGGTTCGGGGTTCAAGTCCTGCGAGGGCACCAATGTCCTTTGGCATGACATTGATCTACACTTGCCACTCTCCACCCAGGTTTAGTAAATGGGTATCTAGTAGGAATTCATTCCTTGAATGCTTTTAGCACTTTAGCTAGGCTTAAACTGGGGTAATAATCTTTAATTACTTCATAGTCGCCTTGAGTATCCCCTAGGATAGATTCATGTACAATATACATGTAGCTATTATTATTATTATTATAAGACCTACCTGGTAAAGAGCACACGGCTCCTGCATAACCAGATGTGCAGTTATCAATAGCCTCCATGAAGCAGACTCCAAGGGATCTCTCGTAGCCCCCGCATGAAGGCCGATGGTAGTACAGTCCTTCGGGCTCTCCAAACATATATCCAGTGGGCGCCTGGCCTACTAGACCGAGCTTCAGCTGGCTGCAGACAACCCGGGCGTTGGACAGGGACCAGCCGTCCCCGCAGAAGCCCTTCCATTGGTTGTTGATGAGGATCTCGACACGCCCCTTGTAGATATTGCTGCCACCCACCAGCCTCACTGTCAACGTAGTGAAAGGGAAAACAGAAAATTCAGGCATGCTGCTTGTTGTTGTTGTTATTGGTTTGGTTTTAAAGGTGCTTGTCATTCAATGTTGAATATTTAAGTCTTTATATCAAAAATAGAAATATCTCTCTTTGCATTTATAACCTGGGTCACCAGTCCTTCTCAGGACTCCTTTCACAAAAGAATACCTCTCTCTCTCACTTTCTTCTCTATCCCCTTTCAAACCCAACAGTCCTTTGCAGGACTATCCTTGAGGTGAAACCGCATAGTTATGGATGACATAAATACTGTATTTAAATTATTACACATTAAACTACCTTCCTTTCAGATAGGGTTTTCATAATCATTCTTACAGTATTTGACAAACAATCACACACACATAGCAACTAAAAACAAGACAAATGTGACTGCGCCTAAAGTCAGTATAGAAAATGGATGAAATTATTTGTGACACATCACAATGAAAACAAAAAGCCTATAATCAAATGTCAACTGACTACTATGATCTTGACCTACTAGCCCCAAAATGTAATTGGATTATCTTCCCATAATAATACTGTCACAATGTTTAGATATTGCGATAGCAAGGAAAAAAAACTTTAATTTCAGAAATTGACTTCTGTGCCCTTTGACCTACTTACCTTAAATCTAATGCGACCGTCTTCCTACGGTGATAAATACTATCACCAAGTTTGAGGCTAATACCTCTAATGGTTCTTAAGATCGTGATAACAAGGATTAAACCTGTAATTTCATTAAATTGACCTCTGTGACCTTTGACCACTGATAACCTATTACATAACCCTAACCATGACCCTAGGGCATAACCCTGACCCTTAATTACCCTAACTCAAACTTCAACACTAAACATAGCGGTAGCCCTAAGCTTCACCCTAATAAGCATGTTGGAATATTCTGCAGTTAATTAGCCTTTAGAAAAAATTGTTCCTAAGTCCAGACTATCATATACCGTAAAACGCTTTTACAGTAGCTCAGAAAAAGTGAACAATATCCCATTTTCCATCGCAGATTTAACCTGCCTTGCCACTTTCAAAAGGACCATTAAAGGTATAGACCAGTTCTGGTCATGCGATTGCATTGTGAAAGAAACGTTGTGGAATCGATCAGAAAAGGTTGATCATCTAGCATACAAGTATTGGTGTGTACTGCAAGGTTCTGGAATCATCAAAATGATAAGAAATTTGGCCCAGTCTTGGTAAAGTTACAAGCACTGTACACAGAAAGATGAATATGGGACTACATACGCAATTGCGATATCTATCCAGTCCAGATCGACATGATAATTTACCAAATATATCAATTAGTAGGCGGTTTCCCGGCAAAATTTGTATCATCACGTATTAGTCAAAACATATTTTTTCACATGATTGGTAACTGAATAAGAACTTCCATTTCATTTTTTGAGAGGGCGTTTCCAACACTGGTCTATACCTTTAAAACATACTTCTTCCCCCAGTGACATAATGTCATTTACCTTCTTCAATTCTGTGATGTTGTAAACACTGTCATGGTTATTTCTGTTTTAAGCACTCTTTAATAATCAATATTCTAACATTATTTTCAAAAACAAGTCGACTAGGTTACCTTCTGGAGTGCAGCTGGCTCCAGCATCCTCACGATGGGTGCAGCTGACATCTGAAGTGGACCTCGGGCAATCCAGGATGTCTGTCTCGTTACCAGTACATTGGACGTCATCAAGATGTATGGGACCGAAGCCTCGCCCAAACTGGGCATAACGGGGTGCGTCCGTAGCCCCTACGTACCCAAGCTGGCGACAGAAAACATCAGCATCGGAGGTGTCCCAGAGATCGTCACAGATCGTACCCCAACTGTTGTCCATGAATACCTCGGTACGCCCCTTGAAGGGGGTAGCACCGCCTACTAAACGCACATGCTGCTCTGGTGCAGCTGAGATGCATGATAAATAAGACAAATTCTGATCGTTATTTTAATTTCATACATCTTGTACATCCTTTCACACTGCATAACAATTAAATCAACATAACAACTCTGAGAATCAATAGGATATCATTCAAGTAACAATAACTTTAATTCTTATGCCAAACATCCTTTTGACTCATAATTTAATCTTTCACAAAACTTCTAAGCACTCCTTTCTATTTTATGAAATCTTTCAGAAAATCCTTTGTGTCCTATCGTAGAAGCACATATACATGTATGCTACTATACTACTATACTAAATTACATGTATGTGCAGAGAAAATATATTACATTATATACCTCACTTAAGAAATCCAGCCATCTGATTGGTCGAAATTGCAGTCGTTGTTTTAACTATTCCCGAAAAATGCCAAAGCCATGTAATAGTTCGAGGGTAAAATTCCGGCAAAATTCCAATTACCAGGAAATTAGTTCAGTCTTGCTGAAATACCCATTGGTTTACGTGTTAAAAACTGGTTTGTGCGAGCACGGACACCATAAGTGTGCGAATAATCGGTCGCTAGCTTAATTTACCAATTTTTAATACATCGTAGCGCAGACGATCGTACTGAATTCCAAACAAGGCAAAAATGGCTGAAGAAACTCTCCCAAGATTTCAACTTCTTGATGATGATCAAATGCAAGACTTGATTAATTCTGCTGACAGCAAGCACACCAATGTAAGGTCTAATATGATAGTCAAATCCAGTCAGTGCATGGAGTCCCACACATTAATTGTTGTGTACTAGGCTAGAGGGGTCTAGAGATCTACTGTCATTGACATTGTACTGAGTATTAAACTTTACCGTACCGCGGTAGACGTAGTCTAGACTACTTTACTTGGATGTAGAGATGTAAAGCTTGTAGCTTATTTGCCCCTCGTCACGTTGGGTAGTCTCTGATAGGGTGAAAACTTGAGTGGATGGGTTTTCCAGTGCCTCTCAACAACAGATTTGAATATATTATTAGATCTAACACTAACTAGATTCTATGTATTTCTGCTCTTCCTGTTCTACCAGTTGATTGGTAAGTTGACTATTTTCGGCATATAAAAGTATTAATGACTGCTTTAATATTCGAGAAATAGTTGTTTTTATACGCTCTCGGGAAGGTTACAATTGGGCTATTGCACGCCTCGGGCAATAGCACAATTGTAACCTTCCCTTGAGCGTATAAAAACAACTATTTCTCTCAAAGCAGTCATTAATACTATATTATATCCTGCATCAAAAATTCATTGGTTTTTGATTGGTTGAGAGCTCATCACGTGACCAGAAATATTTCAACTATTTTAAAGATAAGCTTGAGTATTGGTAATGGTGAAACAAACCATTGAAAAAGTTTCTCTTCAAATTCACACTGATTGTTAAGCAGTACAAATAAATGCCTCTTGCTAAAGGAATTTGAACGAAATTGTGTAATTGCGGAGAAAAGAGCAAAATAAACGTTGAATTTTTCATCGGTCGGGTTAGTCCCAAACCGAATTCAAAATTACTGATATGTCTGTTTGGCTCCCTCTTTTGGCAAGAACCCGACATCATCCTCTCTGTGGGCGATTCATTCGAGCCAAACCCACACTACACAAGCAAGCGAAAACGCTCTACTGAAAACTTCTGCTTACAATCAGCCGGTTGTGTTTAGTTACATTTCTTCAGCTAGCGCACCGCACATGTGACGAGGAGTTCTCTCGTGTACCAATAAATCAACGCATGCGCTCATTTCTTATCATCAAAATACTCCACAAAATAATAAACAGCCTCATACTAGTAGCTTTCTGTGGAATAAAGAAATTACATGTACAACGATCTACGCTATACCAATACGTGACGATACACAAGTCCAGATTCCCCTCCCTCTTACACTTACAAAATCGCGCTCCACGGGTAGAGAAAAATCACACACGTGCAGAGAAGGGTCAAAAGTTCGCATGAATAATATTCTGACGTAATACTCATGCCCTAATAAGTAAGTAAGACCGTTGTGCGTGTGTGTGTTGAAACTAGGGAGGCGAGCTGTAAAAGGTCGAGAGTTCACTTACATGTTTATATAATTATGCGAAAGAATGGACAGACCATACCATGCCAGTACATGATTCAGGGTTTGTATACTCATTCTCGTGTTTACTCTAATCGCTGTGTCTGGGTTTCAAAGTTGCAGCTTCAAAGTAACATATTAGGGCCCGTTATATATCTCCCCCTTTCTTCTACTTCTGTTGGTAAGACAGGAATTGTATACACGGCATTATTTAGGCAAATTGAAAGTTACTCTTTTTTTGTTTAATAACGGAACATAAATTCGAATCGTCATCATAAATGACACTGCTTTATTTGTTTCGTCTATTCTAAGAATAATTATTTTCCAATAGCCATCGACAATTTTTGTAATTGTTATAAAGTTCAATTTTTGCAAAAATTAGACATAGGCCCTACAAGTTTTTTTTTTTTTTTTTTTTTTTTTTTAGGGGATGAGAATGGGCTAGGAAAAGTGAATCATAATTTTTTGGTTTCTTGTACAAATTATAATTTGGACTCGACCTGGACAGACCTATCCATCCGTACCATTTACCCACTTTTCATTTATGTTATTACATTTATTAATATGTTGTTGATTATAATTGCTTTTGAAAGAACCATAATATATTGAAATCATCATCATAAAGGACTTCGTTTTATTCGAGTGTCTAGTCTAAGAATACTATCCAATATATAGCCATGGGAAACTTGGTTGTTATAATAATATCTAAAAATTTAGTCACTTTTTGCAAAAATTACAAATATGTAATCATAATATCCTAACCTTTGTGCGGGGGATGGGTGGGGATATGAAAAGTGAATGTATCATTTCTTGTAACGTTAGCTGTAAAATGAAAAAATGTTCAAATTCAGTATTTTGGTTTACCCAATTTGTACCTTCCCTTATTTGCCTTATCATCATATTATATTTTATCATATCATTTGGACCCGTCGGTAGAACAGTTGTGCTGTAATTATAATGGCACAATTAAACATGCACCTATTCATCCGTACCTTTTACCCACGTTTTTATGTATGTCATTACATTAATTTATATGTTGTTGATTGTTTTTATAACGGAACATTATCATTATAAAGGACTTCGTTTTTTTGTGTGTGTCTAGTCTAAGAATACTGTCCAATAACCTTCGGAAAAACAAGTTTGTTGGTCACTTACAAAATATATTAGACACATAACGTTTTTTTTTCGGGGGGGGCAGGTGGGGTACGTGGGATATGAAAAGTGAATGTATCATTTCTTGTAATGTTAGCTGTAAAATGAAAAATGTTCAAATTCAGTATTTTTGTTTGCCCAATTTGTACCTTTATTTGCCATATCATCATATAATATTTTTTCATATAATTTGGACCCCTCGCGGTAGAACAGTTGCGCTGTAATGGCTCAACTGAACAGACCTACTCATCCGTACCAGTTATCCACGTTTTTATTTATGTTAATTGTTATTACATTTATGTAGCCTATATTATGTTGTTGATTGTTTTTATATATAACGGAACATTATGTTCAATTCATCATCATAAAGGAAAGCGTTTTATTTTTATGCGTAGTCTAAGGATACTGTCCAACAGCCATGGGAAACTTTTTGGTAGTTATAATAATATCTAAAAATTTAGTCACTTTTGCAAAAATTAGAAATATGTAATCATAATATCCTAACTTTTGTGCGGGGGTGAGGGATATGAAAAGTGAATGTATTATTTCTTGCAACGTTAGCTGTAAAATGAAAAAATGTTCAAATTCAGTATTTTTGTTTACCCAATTTGAACCTTCCCTTATTTGCCTTATCATATTATATTTTATCATATCATTTGGACCCGTCGGTAGAACAATTGCGCTGTAATTATAATGGCACAACTAAACACACCTATTCATCCGTACCTTTTACCCACGTTTTTTTAATGTCATTACATTAATTTATATGTTGTTGCATAGCATACTGTCCAAGAACATTCGGGAAAAACATCGTTATAATGGTCACTTAAAAATTTGACTTTGAATTTAAATTTGACTTCTTTTTTCGGGAGTGGGGATATGAAAAGTGAACGTATCATTTCTTGTAATGATAGTTGTAAAATGAAAATATTGTTCAAATACAGTATTTTTGTTTGCCCAATTTTACCTTTATTTGCCATATCATCATATTATATAATCATCATATCATTTGGACCCCTCGGTAGAACAGTTTTGCTGTAGTAGCACAACTGGACAGGCCTATCCATCCGTCCTATTTACCCACGTTTTCATTTATGTTTTATCGTTGATTTAAAACAAAAAATAATGGAACATAAATTCAAATCATCGTCATAGCAAGGACACTGTTTTATTGGGATCCGCTCGCTATTGGTAAGCACCGCTATTCATAATGACCGCTATTTCATAAAGACCGCTATTCATAAGGACGGCTATATATAATTTAAGAAAAGGGTCATTATTCATAAGGACCAGTGACTGGTTTTTAAGGACTGCTATTCATAATATGAGTAGAGTGTCGCTTTTCAACAAACATAGGTGGCAAGGGAAATAATATCGCAACTTGATTTGTGTAGCGCTGGACAAAAAACACATTTCTAGAAATTCAGAAATGGGTCCCAATTTCATAAATAATCCTTTTAATTCACATGTTCCATCAAAAGTTTTATTGAGACAAAGGTATTGAATTTTTCAATTCTTGCATCCATCTGATGACGGACGCATAAAGCCCTAACATGACTCTACGGACTTTACTATGCACTATGAAGCTGCAACATGTCATACAACACAAGTCTTTGTAATTTCGTGATTTTGAATGGGAGGGGGAGGGGGCGTAACTTTGGAACCATTATAATAGTTCGTAGAGTAAAGTGTCTTATCATCTTTATTTCGACACAGCCCTTGTCTCCCTTTCATTCTCTCTCCCTCTCTCTCTTTCTATCTTCCTCCTTCTTTTTATTATTTTCGTCTTTTTCTTTATTTTTGTTGTTGCTTACATGTGATGGGGTGCCCATGTGACCTACACAACTGGCTCATATCATGGACCTATACTATAAACGATATGAGCTCCATGATATACACCTGACTACAGATTCCCCTTTCCTCATCCACTTCAAGGCGGTACTCAATTACATTCTTTGTCTTTGCTCATTCACAAGACGCCGTTCGAATCTGCTCATCATGATTGTGTAAAATTTAAAAATACATATTGATGATAAAAGGTCGAGGGCCACTTTCCTGTTTATGGATAATTTCCTATCGAAAGAAGGGACAAAAGAACCCGTGATACCATGCCCGTAGCAGGGTGTGTACCTATACAGTCAGGGGCGCCGGAAGAAGGGGCAGGGGCAGTCGCCCCTAACGAAAAGTGGGGCAAACGTGTTTCGCCCGAAAAAAAAATCAGCAGTATAAAGGAGTTTTTAAAAAAAAAAAAAAACTAGATGGAACTTCAACTGCGCGCAGTCGATGATGCCTCCGCCATAGAGCAATTTTACAAACCAAAATGGAAGCAATTTTTAAAATTCAAGTTTGATTGTAATCCATCTGTTGGTTCTAATGATAACGCGATCACGAGCTATTTTAGGATACATAATGAGCCCTGTGACCTTTGACCTCGTGACCCCAAATCTAATCAGTTCATTGGCTCTGCAAGATACATACATGACCCAAGTTTGGCGGTAATCCATCAATCGGTTCTTGAGATAATGTGATCACAAGCTATTTTGCATACATAATGAGCCCTGTGACCTTTGACCTCGTGACCCCAAAATCTAATCAGTTCATTAGCTCTGCAAGATACATACATAACCCAAGTTTGGCGGTAATCCATCAATCGGTTCTTGAGATAACGCGATCACGAGCTATTTTTGCATACATAATGAGCCCTGTGACCTTTGACCTTTGACCTCGTGACCCCAAAATCTAATCAGTTCATTAGCTCTGCAAGATACATACATGACCCAAGTTTGGCGGTAATCCATCAATCGGTTCTTGAGATAACGCGATCACAAGCTATTTTTGCATACACAATGAGCCCTGTGACCTTTGACCTTTGACCTCGTGACCCCAAAATCTAATCAGTTCATTAGCTCTGCAAGATACATACATGACCCAAGTTTGGCGGTAATCCATCAATCGGTTCTTGAGATAACGCGATCACGAGCTATTTTTGCATACATAATGAGCCTTGTGACCTTTGACCTTGGACCTCGTGACCCCAAAATCTAATCACTTCATTAGCTCTGCAAGATACATACATGACCCGAGTTTGGCGGTAATCCATCAATTGGTTCTTGAGATAACGCGATCACGAGAACGGCGACGCACGTACGTACGGACGGACGGACAACCAGAAAACATAATGCCTCCGGCTACGTTGTAGCGGAGGCATAAAAAAAAAGAAAATAAAAAGTAATAAAACCTGAATTGAATCACATATATTCTTCTTTGATTGTTTATGTATTCCATACTCTGTTCACACTCATTATTATCTGAGGGGTCCACAATTTACAAGCTCTGCTTTTCAGTGGACCTCTCCATTTCAGTGGACCTCTCCATTTCCTCAAAATTTAAATGCAGTTAAATTTATAATTCAATTTTTGTCTTCCTCAAATGTATAAATTTCTTTTAAGATTGTTTATTACTAATGTAACTATGTTTTGTATACATTTTACATTGTATTTGTTATTATGTATCGTATTTTGTTTGAAATGAAAATGATAATGAAATGAAATGAAATAAAACTTATATTCCATTCAAAGATAAGGAGAGTAAACAGGAATTAAATTTCCTAAACATTCGGCATGCCCCTATATTTATCAATGGAGGATTTTTATAATAGCGATACGCGCACATCGTGGAATTGTGAGAGGATGGGAAATCGTGTGTGTTTTTTATTATAGTGGGGGTGAGAAGACATGAGGCCCTGAACACTGGCGTACTGATGGGGGCAGTTGCCCCCCCCCCCATAAAAAAAATTCGAGCGTGGTCTATTTCTTATTCGATACCAGTGATTTACAAATGTTGCTGAAATGACATTATTGTCCGGGATTTGTTCTCAATATTTTTGTAAATTATACTTTTTTATGCGTTTGTTGGAAAATTACAAATCTCCAAATTTAAATTCAGGCAAACATATGCTTATTTAGAAACGTTCATGTCAGGGCCTGCAGAACGGCGGGGCTTGGGGGCTCGATCCCCCTCACTTTTTTGAAAAGTATGTTGAAGAGAAAAGGAAAGAAAGAAAGAAAGAGTGCCCTGCCAGTGTCACAAATGAGGTATCAAAATATGCTCATCTGACCGTAATTAAATGCCTAAAACCCTGAGCTTCAGGGGCTGGCTCCACCCTTGTCCCCGCCGGGCAAAGCCCCTAGACCCCACGCCAATTTACGCTCCACTCGCTACGCTCTACCTCCACTTTCCGCGGGGCCTGTAACTAGTGTAAGAGTGTTGCCGTAATGCAGATTTTTACTCTGCCCCCGAACGTTTTTGCTCATTACGCCACTGCCCTGAAAGGTGAGCCCCCTGGAATGTTTGCCCCCAATCCCAAACTGCTTCCGGCGCGCCTGTATACAGTCATGTCTTATAGCTTCCCCTTTCTCATTCTGTGTCCGGGTTTCAAAGTTTTGGCTTCATAATTATGAAACTGTAATAGGGCTTGCAATCTCTCCCTTACTTCAAAATTCTGTTCATAACGGTATATACACGGCATTATTTTGTTGTATTAAGATGTATGAGCGTGACCAGCTTTGTCTATGGCATTTTTTTTTGGGGGGGGGGCGGGGAGGTTTAATGGTGGAATAAGAAAATCAAATGTTTTATATTTTGTATTGCTAGCTGTAAAATTAATTTGTTGAAATTTAGTATGTTTTAACATTTACCAGGGGCACTTGTTTTTCGAAGGTTCGTTTTCGTAATTCCAAAAATTAAAAAGGATTCATAATTCCGACAATAAAATAGGGTACATAATTCGAAAATAAAAACTATTACTGAATAAGAACCAGGTTCATAATTCGAAATGAAAAAGGGTTCATAATTCCGAAAATTAAATAGGGTTCATAATTCGAAAATGAACTAAGGTACCTTAAAAGGAGGGCAAGGGGACCAAAACGACTGAGCAGCCCCCCCTCGCCGTATCAAGAATAATTTTTTAAAAGGGAAAATAAAAACTATTACTGAATAAGAACCAGGTTCATAATTCCGAAAATGAAATAGCGTTCATAATTCCAAAGGTTTGTATTTCCAAAAATAAGAAAGGGTTCATAATTCCGAAAATGGAAAAGGGTTCATAATTTCGAAAATGAAAAAGGGTTCATCATGATAATTCCGAAAATTAAAGAGGGTTCATAATTCCGTAAAAAACGACTGAGCAGCCCCCTCCCTTCCTCTCCGTATCAAGAATAATTAAAAAAGGGAAAATAAAAACTATTACTGAATAAGAACCAGGTTCATAATTCCGAAAATGAAAAAGGGTTCATAATTCTGAAAATTAAATAGGGTTCATAATTCCGAAAGTGAAATAAGGTACCTTAAAAGGAAGGCAAGGGGACCAAACCGCCGAGCAGCCCCCTCTCCGTATCAAGAATAATTTTTTTTTAAGGAAAAGAAAACTTATTACTGAATAAGAACCAGGTTCGTATTTCGAAGGTTCATAATTCGAAAATGAAAAAGGGTTCATAATTCCGAAAATTAAATAGGGTTCATAATTCGAAAATAAAATAGGGTACATAATTCGAAAATAAAAACTATTACTGAATAAGAACCAGGTTCATAATTCCGAAATGAAAAAGAGTTCATAATTCCGAAAATTAAATAGGGTTCATAATTCGAAAATGAAATAAGGTACCTTAAAAGGAGGGCAAGGGGACCAAAACGACTGAGCAGCCCCCTCTCCGTATCAAGAATAATTTTTTAAAAAGGGAAAATAAAAACTATTACTGAATAAGAACCAGGTTCATAATTCGAAAATGAAATAGCGTTCATAATTCCGAAGGTTTGTATTTCCAAAAATAAGAAAGAGTTCATAATTCGAAAATGTAAAAGGGTTCATAATTCCGAAAATGAAAAAGGGTTCATCATGATAATTCCGAAAATTAAAGAGGGTTCATAATTCCGTAAAAACGACTGAGCAGCCCCCTCCCCTCCTCTCCGTATCAAGAATAATTAAAAAAGGGAAAATAAAAACTATTACTGAATAAGAACCAGGTTCATAATTCCGAAAATGAAAAAGGGTTCATAATTCTGAAAATTAAATAGGGTTCATAATTCGAAAGTGAAATAAGGTACCTTAAAAGGAAGGCAAGGGGACCAAAACGGCCGAGCAGCCCCCTCCGTATCAAGAATAATTTTTTTTAAGGAAAAGAAAACTTATTACTGAATAAGAACCAGGTTCGTATTTCCGAAGGTTCATAATTCGAAAATGAAAAAGGGTTCATAATTCTGAAAATTAAATAGGGTTCATAATTCCGAAAATGAAATTAGGTACCTTAAAAGGAGGGCAAGGGGACCTAAACGACTGAGCAGCCCCCCTCTCCGTATCAAGAATAATTTTTAAAAAAGGGAAAATAAAAACTATTACTGAACAAGAACCAGGATCATAATTCCGAAATTTAAATAGGGTTCATTATTCCGAAAATTAAATAAGGTACCTTAAAAGGAGGGCAAGGGGACCAAAAACGATTGAGCACCCCCCTCCTCTCCATATCAAGAATAATTTTTAAAAGGGAAAATAAAAACTATTACTGAATAAGAACCAGGTTCATAATTCCGAAAATGAAAAAGGGTTCATAATTCTGAAAATTAAATAGGGTTCATAATTCCGAAAGTGAAATAAGGTACATTAAAAGGAAGGCAAGGGGACCAAAACGGCCGAGCAGCCCCCTCTCCGTATCAAGAATAATTTTTTTTTAAGGAAAAGAAAACTTATTACTGAATCAGAACCAGGTTCGTATTTCCGAAGGTTCATAATTCGAAATTGAAAAAGGGTTCATAATTCGAAAATGAAAAAGGCTCATAATTCGAAGGTTCATAATTCGAAAATGAAAAAGGATTCATAATTCGAAAATAAATAAGGGTTTATAATTCGAAAATGTAATAGGGTTCATAATTCCGAAGGTTTGTATTTCCAAAAATAAAAAAAGGGTTCATAATTCGAAAATGGAAAACTTCAAAAGGGTTCATAATTCGAAAATGAAAAAGGGTTCATAATTCGAAAATGAAAAAGGGTTCATAATTCCGAAAATTAAAGAGGGTTCATAATTCCGAAGGTTTGTATTTCCAAAAATAAGAAAGGGTTCATAATTCGAAAATGGAAAAGGGTTCATAATTCCGAAAATGAAAAAGGGTTCATCATGATAATTCCGAAAATTAAAGAGGGTTCATAATTCCGTAAAATGAAATAAGGTACCTAAAAGGAGGGAGGTGGGGGACCAAAACGACTGAGCACCCCCCTCAAGACCTAAAAAAAAGGGAGAGAGATAAAAGGGAAAAGCAAACTTTTACTGAATAAGAACCAGTGAATCATGCGGCCGCCGGATACTTCTATCTTTCCTTATGTTATTCTTTGTTCTTATTCGTCTATCATTTCCTCTTTCTATCTTCATTTCCTTATTCTTTGTTTTCCTTCTATCTTCTTCTCTTTCTATCTTGCCTAATGTTAGGCTATTCTTTGTTTTTATCCTTCTTTCATTTCCTCTTTCTATCTACAAGCTAACATCAAGAAAGAAAGAATTATCAGGTGCCTGCCAGATAATTATCTTTCCTTATCATGATTATGTTATTTTCCTTCTATCTTCTTCACTTTCTATCTTTCCTTATCTTATTCTTTGTTTTTATCTATCTATCTCTCATTATGTCATTCTTTGATTTTATTTTTCTATCATTTCCTCTTTCTATATACATCATAACAACATTATATGGCGGCCGCCATATAATTTTCTGGCGGCCGCCACATTATTATTTTCGATAAAAGCAGAAAATGCGCGAAACATTGGACATTGGACATTGGAGAAAAAATAACCGCGAAAGATACGAAAGCCCGGTATGAGGTCAGTGGAAAATGCGAGGCAAGCAGTTATGTAATGTGTTACTGTGCACATGGGCGTCATCGGCGAGTATAGTTGCAAGTTCTCAGGGGCTGCCAGCAATAAGAAAGGTAGGCCAATTATTAAAAGACACCAAAAGAGCATCTGGACATAATATGCACATCGTTTCGGGGGAGTATTTCTATTGTTGAGCATTTTGTTGACCACATAATTGTCCGGTGAGGAGATGCCGTCATTTGTGCATAGCCAGACATGGATACAGCTCCGCGGGCTGTGCAGCGCAGCCCTAGCGCTAGGCGACTGATCGTGGAGCAAGTCATCGTGCATGCAGCTTGCTACCAAACGCAAAGACGGCAGTTCAGCTCAGCGAGATAGCTCGCTAGCAGACAACAGTTCTCACGCTGGGCGAGAATGAGTGCGCGTTTCGGCGATGAAACCGCTGTATGTTTTCGTTCAACCGAGAGAGGGCGTTAGACCGTTAGGAGATTCAAACAAGTTATTCAACGGTTTCCTCGCGAAAAGGGTATACGACGAGGGTTGTTTTAACACCCGAATTCTTCTAAATGCGTCAAGATAATAGAGAAATATTGATTACATTTGCTATTTTAGTGTCCATCGAACCTTTTATGACCATAAATTACCAGTTTTGCTGTCAATACGTTTTTATTACCAGTACTCAAGTTTAGCTTTAATGTTGCTCCGAAAAAGTACTATTTGGGAGTAGAAGTACTATATGAGAGTACTATTTTGGGGTTGAATTTTTTTTTCAATTTTTTTTTTTTTTTTTCAATTTGAAAATTTTATTCAATTTTAATATTTTTTTATAAATCTAACAATTTTTTTTTTCTATCTTTTTTAAATAAAAATTGTAATTTTTCAAATTTTTCCCCAAAATTGTATTTTTTTTTTTTTGTTGTTGTTGTTGTTAAGTTAAATTTTTGATGCAGGATATAAAACAAATATACCCATGCCTTCTTTTCAAGGTACTGGTTAAAACTATGGGCCTCGGTGACTCCAAAAGTACCATTTGCTTCGGGGCTGCGCCCCTCAGCAAATAGTTCTATTGGAGTCACCTCTTGCGCATAGTTTTAACCAGAACCTCTCAAGACAGTGTATATTTGTAGAATATTTCCATAAAGAACTTTTTCCAATTTTTCAGTACCCCTTTACAACAAATTAGCTAATTACAATCGCAATGGATTAATGAAAAACAATGAAAATCGGATAACTTGAAACGTTTTTTTTGGGGGGGGGCCAAAAATGCTGAACTGATCCCCTGCACTTTTTGCCCAAAATTGGTGTCTTAACAATCTTAATACGACAACATCTCCTTGGGCTGAATATTCTACAGTACCTATATTTAATATGTAATATAGAGCCAACCCTGATCCAACGTCAACCCTGGGCCACACACTATACCTAACACTAGAACCTAAACCTAAACCAGACCTTTGAGGGAAAAAAAAACTGAGCAATTGTTGCTAGAACAAATGTGGGTGCACCTCATTCTCACCTAAACACACTTACTTCTTTGTGTGCAAATCACACTAACATCCCGAGAGTGGTCACAGGACGGATCATTTCCCATGGTCAAGAGGGCAGCACACTCAAACAGGTAAGCGTTATGGGCACCGCAGTCCACTCCCGTCAGGTGAACAGGGCCGACGCCGAGACCGAAACGGGCCCCTCCGAGGTTGGCCGAGGAGTTGTCCATCATGCCGAAGCCCAGGTGGCTGCAGACGGTGTGGCCGTCGTTTATGTCCCAGCCCTCCTCACAGATTGTGCCCCACTGTCCCCCTATCATGATCTCAACACGCCCTTCCTGCGGATGGGAGCCGTTGACTAGGCGAACTGGAGAATTGAATAAAGACACTTTAAATAATAATGATGATGATAATGATGATGAAAAAATAATGAAAATAAAAGAATTGGAAATCAATGATATTTCAGAGCATGCCTACAAGACAGAGCGTTATGCCTTCTTCCTTAGACTGGTCCTATCAGGATAGGTTGTGGCAATCATGTGGCATCATCTTTACTTCAACAGATACCTGGAAAAGGCATGTTCACACAAGGCGCATTAAATGTCCTCTTCATTTTCTATGTAAATGGTATGGATTAGTAACTGCATGTAATAAAGCTCCTCCACTCACCGGTGTGCATGGGCATGTGTGGGTGTGTGTGTGTGTGTTTGGTGTGTGTGCGTAATCAGTGCCAATTTTCCCTAAGACTTGATATCAATAGCAAGTTTCAATGTTACAATATTTGTCATACATGTAAGCTACTGTAATGGTTGCAGTTGATTGGCTAAGAGCAAATTTGGTATAGAAATGCGGCACTTATTATTGAAAGAAATTTTTATGAAACAGGGCCCAGCTACAGAAACATGAACTGTGCTACGTGCGTGTCATTTTACATTGCTGTTTTTTAAGAAGCTGTTTTAACGTGTGGAAAAGTCTTGACAGGGTCTACCTTCTGGCATGCAGATGACGCCGGCATCCTCGGAATGTCCGCAATTGTGGCTTCCGACTCCACGATTGCTGCATTCCAGGAGGGTTTCTTCGTTTCCAGTACATCCAACATCATCCAGAAGAATGCTGCCGGTCCCACGTCCAAACTGAGCAGAAGAAACATAGTCGACGGCATTGCTATAGCCTAGCTGCCTGCAGACAACCTGTGTCAAAAAGTAATTTTCTTGTCTAAGTTTTAAATAAATTTTGTAATCTACATGCATATGTATGTTGTATTTAAAGGGCAGGTTGAGTTTGGGTAAAAATTGAAATTAATGGCATTCTTTTTTTTAATATTTTGTTTAAAACTCTGAATATGCATAATAATAGTAATAAGTTTAACAGTCAAGAATGTATGATGACTGTAATGGTATTAAAAATTCTTTCAAGATTACAGAAAACTGGAGAATGGTCCTATACTGACCTGTGCATCATTCAAGTCCCATCCATCGTCACATACTGTTCCCCACTGATTGTTATGATGAACCTCTACTCGACCTTTAAAAGGACTGTCAGTTCCAACCAGTCGAATGTTTGCCATCGTGTTCACTGTTGAAACAAATGGAAACAACAAATTTGCAAAACATGTAGTGAATGTCGCTAAAGGTCAGGGAAATGTTCATGTACATGTACAATATGCATTTCGCTCATTGAAATATTAAAAATGGCAACAGAAATAAGCAAATTATAATTTCTAAAGATAATAAAAAATGTTCAAAAACAAAATGCCACCAGGACAACACTGCAATTACATTTGTAAAAGCTCTTTTTAGCTACATTTACATGGACATACAAGTATCTTGCCTTAAGTTGTCCTCAACATTGTTCACTATTCCAGAACTCAAGAAAAATTCTGTTTACTGAAATGGGCGAGGAAGATTTCCTTTTAAATCATAAATAAAAGCAAAATATGGTTGATTTTTAAAAGGGACCATGGGCAATAAAAGGAAATTTTCCTTTGTAATCGTAAATAAAGCGAAATATTGTTGCTTTTTATAACGGACCATGTACAATAAAACCATACCACTGAATCCACAAACGACCCCAGCATCCTCTATGTGATCGCAATTATGGACACTCAGTCCTCCGTGTCTGCAATCGAAGAGGGTCTCCTCAGACCCAATGCAATTGAGGTTATCCAGGTAGATGGGTGTCGTGCTGGAAGCTGTCCCAAAGCGACCTCCGGCCTCAGTCGCGGCGTTGAATCCCAGCGCCCTGCAGACCACGCCCGCATCGTTCAGATCCCACGAGTCATCGCAGACCGTCCCCCACCTGCCGTCGGTGTAGACCTCGACTCGGCCCTCGCTGGTAACGCTCCCGTCCACAAGGCGAACCCAGGTGCCAACAGACGGACCTATATGATGGCACAAAGGAACATGTACATGTATACGTAACATAAGTACAATGGGTGGTATTCTCGAAAGCGTACTAACTTTAGTCCATGGTTTAATCCTCCGACTAAGTATGGAATGCCAAGTGTCCATATGAATATATTTTTGAATAATTTGGTATGTCCCTAAATTACCATGATAAAATAATTATAAATTGTTGTTTTTTAATTATGTTATTACATTTTATTTTAATTTAGAGACAGATTAAATAATTCAAAAACATATTCATATGGACACTTGGCATTCCATACTTAGTCGGAGGATTAAACCATGGACTAAAGTTAGTCCACTTTCGAGAATACCACCCAACGACTCTAATCAGCCACTGCCTACATGCACCTCACAACTACTGTCATAGTGATTCAACTGTAAAACTTTGCATTACTTTTGTATCACCACTAAATGGAATTACTAAATGAAAGATTTTTAAAATATAATGAGGTACGGTAAACAAAATCAAGGCATTATAAAATGACAGAAGCATAGAGTCTATCGCATTTCACAGATCACCGAAAGAGGCTGGATAAACAGGGACTACAGCTAGGCATACAAGGGGGGCCTAGGGCGGCCTCTCTCCCTTGATCCTTTTTAAAGTTCAGATATATTCAGGCAGCCATATCCTCTCCTCATATGTACATGTACCTTCTTCTGTGCATACTGCTCCTGCATCTTCAGAATGTCCGCAATTGTGGACCTTGATGCCGTTGTTAGAGCACTGGAGCAACGAGGGCTCTGTGCCCACACAGCGGACATTGTCCAGCATGATTGAACCTGTGCCCTGCGGGAAGAAACTACCACTTGATGCCGACTGTGCATTGGTGAAACCAAGCTCCCTGCACACCACCTGAAGGAATGGTACAAATTAATATTTACTCCATAAATTTGCAAAACATTGTTATATTCTCATTTAATTCAAAATACCGGTTAGCTAGCAACAGTTTTCCCTTCTCTGCTGTGAGCAGTGAAGCCCATGAAATAAAGTAACATTTGTAACAGGACAACAAGACAAAAAATTTATTTAAGAGTAAGAACTAATATCAAATTTTGATAAATTACATCTTTTTTCAGACACAATTCCAAAATTTGCATATTCTTAAATTTGTATGTTCCGCAAGTATTGTTTTACAAATAAAAGGCAGCAGAAGCAGTATAAACAAATCTAAATCAGCAAGAATAGACTGAAATAATTGAAAATCTGCTTTGAAATTCTCGAAAAATTGCTCTCAGAAATAATGGTACAAATATTGCTGCATTGTTCTCCATTCCTACATTTTCAACTAAAGGAAAAGACTGGTCAAAAACGTCTGCATTAAATTTTCTGTACTTTTCAATATATTAGCATATGGCATGTTTTATTGAAGTAACTACCGGTATTAATTTCATCAGAAGAAATATATAAGAAAATTAATAATGTTTCATAATGCAAGTCATGCCGACAATGGATCTGTGAATGCCGGTAGTTATAAAGCAAATTTCTCTCTTGTACTATGCCCATTTTTTTTTTACATATTGTTGCCAATTTGAGCTGAATCTTAAGCTCTTTGGGGATCACTTCTTTCCATGAGTTAAAATTGTTAAACATTATTTTCCTTCTCTATTCCGCATTCCTCATTGCAGAATTTTTTTTATTTTTTTTTAAATACAAGGTGAATCAATAAACCCTCAGGAATCAAATACCCTCATAAGTCTAAATGATTCACCTAGTTTCGAACTGTTACATGACATACCATCTTCTCTTCCCCATCCATTGAAACAAAATATTTTTGAAAATATTACTGTTGCCACTTGGAGCTAAATCATTAAGACCCTCAAGAAGCTTTTCACAAGTCTAATTGGTTAACAAAGCTTCTAACCTGACACCCTTGCATCCTTTATTCCCCATTGGTCATCAAAGAAATTTAGGAAAAATAAAATTGTTGCCAATTTGAGCTGAATCATCATGTCTTTCTGAAACTGGATATTCTAATAATTGGTTCAAAAATATTTTCGTTCTTCTATTCCCCATTTGCTGTCACATGAAATCTCCATTCATTGTCACATAAAATAACTGTTTTGAAAATTTCATCATTTTGAAAATAGTATTGTTGCCAATTTGATCTGATCATCCTGCTCTTCAGGAATTGGATGTTTCCATACATCTTTATGTTATTGATTCAAGAGTTATTAAAGCCCCTCTGCACTAGTTTGGCCAAGAGGGATAAGAGGGATTAGCATGGTCACTGACAGCTAGGTGGTTATCTCATCAACTCAGCTCTCAATTAACATAAGAAAAAGAGGATCATGGGGGACCAAAGGGCACCGCTTAGGCATTGTTTTCTATATAGAGGGAGCAAGTAGCTACAAGTAGTACAGTGGGGCTTTAAGAGTTGGTGTGACATACCCTTGCATCCTCTAATCCCCATTCATCATCACAGACAGTACCCCATTCTCCTTCCCACAACACCTCCACACGACCATTGAGGGGGCTATCCCCATCAACCAGCCGAACGTTGACCTGAGGTGATGAAGTGGCAGGGACTAAAAAGAGAAAAACAGAACATTCCAGAAATCAAACATGTAGTGCTATAAGATCTGATCTGCAGATATTAACTAAATAAAGGACAAATGTTATGCCTGAAAATGCCCCGTAAAAAAATGGTCCCGGAAAATGTCCATGAATTCGCTGCATTATAAATCTTCATAAATATTTAATTAACATTGAATTCTTTTCTTTGGGCATGCTCCATGTTATCCTCAATCATGGGACAATTTGCCAGCATTTCATTTTTTGATAAACCCAAGATTTGTGTAAAATTATGCATCAATTGGGAATTCCATTTGTGTTAACAAATCTACAAAACCAATTGAATATGTTAAGTATTGGCTGAGATATGACCATCCAAATAAATAGATTTCAATAGGAAATCACTGTTATTTGGATGGTCATATCTCAGCCAATACTTAACATTTTCAATTGATTTTCAACATTTGGACATTATTTTTTATGCTCTTTCGGAAAATGAAGTTCAAATTTGGAAACTTTAAAAATAGTTTTTAGATGACGTCACACTTAACCACTCTATAATAATATATAATGATAATAATAATATGTCATTCCTTTATAGCACATATCACATTATGATATAATGTCTCTAATGCATTTCCAAGGGACTTTGGATATTATTATTACCTTGGCATTAGCTCTAGCAACTGCAGTGCTCAGCTCGTGCACTCAATAAATCCTACCAGGCACTCACTTACTACACCAAGGCCCTGATGCATAAAACTAACCATTGATGGCAACTTTACCAATACTGGTAACTTCCATGGAAACCTTGATTTGATTGGCTGTTGAGTGATGTTGCCATGGTATTTAATATTGATGGCAAAATTACAATCAGTGGGACATGTTATGCAATGGAGCTCAGGGCCAGGTGTGGCAATTGTAGATTAATGTCTTGCAAAAGGACGTTAGCACAGCGGCAGGGATTCACATCATACCTTGTGGTTCACAGTCCAGAGACTTATGCACTAGACCACAACACCTGCATGTTTTAAAGCAATACACATAGGAACTCTCCGTACACTGTCTTGAAATGCTAAGACTAGAACGACAGCATTACAGCAACTAATTTTACTGATGACATGGTTGTACTACAGGCCCCAGCAACGACTGCCTCACGATCAAAGGTTACTTCGCGACTAAAATTCATTCCTGGACCTAAATTACACGTACCTAACACTAACCCTGAACACGGCAATGAACCACATCATAATCCTTATCCTAACCATGCATCTATGACGAAATAAAGCCAAGAGAAAATTTTGCGCAAGCAAACTTTGGATCATCAGTAATTTGTCTTTACTCACCACTACATCTGATGCCTGCATCCTCTTGATGGTTGCAGTTGTGCACTCCCACCCCGTTGTGGGAACACGACTGAATGGTCAGCTCTGAACCCGTACACGACACGCTATCCAGTTGGATCGGGCCGAACCCTGGCCGAACCCTGCTGACAGGACGGCGTCCAAGGCAGGGCCAAACCCAAGCTGATTGCAGGCCACATAGGCATCGTTTAAGTCCCAGGAGTCGTCGCAGATCGTGCCCCAGACGCCGTTGTAGATAACCTCGACACGTCCCTCATAGTCCGTTGACCCGTCCACAAGCCGTATCAAGGTCGCCGCTTCTGTGGTTTGGAGACAGATGCAAGCAACAATGATAATCACACTTTGAAAGAAACTCACTGGTGAACAAAATTTCCATTGTTTTGATGTTTTCTGTTCAATCCGAAAAACAAACAGAGAATTAATGCCAATATCTAAAGCCAGAATTCATCAAAATGGCTTTAAAAATCTAGGAAACAGCAAATTTCCAGAACAAAAACTTCCTACTTTAGCTATATTTTGAAGGCTTTTTAATGTAGAATTATGTATTAAACAGTACTATTTATTCAGTAGTCTTAGAATAGCGTTTTTTCAACCAGGGTGCCGCAAGACATCTCTAGAGGTTTAGCTATATCAAAAAATTACTTTGGAATAATGTCGATTTCGTGAAAACAAAATATAAGAAACTGCTGGAATATTAGAAACCGTGTGACTATGTGATTTTATGAGGAAATAATACTTTAATATAATAAAGTGTCTTTCTTCCTCACTCGCTTTGCTCAATTCCAACAATTACAATGTAAAGCACTAAGAAACGTAGTCTTACGCACTGTACAAATGTGACTTTTATCGTAATTATAATTTACAAAGAGGATGATTTCAGGCAGCGAAGTGAAGTGCCTAAATGGCTCCGTATTTAGGCAATGAGGTGCTTGAATATCCTTCTATTTGATGGCAAGGTGCCCAAATGTATCTCGTTTTGTTATTTCGATTTATATTTTTACCACGGTCATTTTTTTACTTACTTGCAACATTTGGAAACAGGGCTATTTTGGGCAACGAGATGCCCAATCATATCCCCATATTAGTGTATCGATTTGACCAATTATATCATGAATATGATTTCTGTTTCCATGTATATTCGATGGCGAGGTGCCCGCATACATTATTTCATATCTTATCTAGTGAGATGATTACAAAATAAATTGTTTTACCATATTGAAATTATCTTCTTTTATTGCTCACTTGCTCCAAAAGTTTTAAAAGAAATGTGCCCGTACCTGTGAATATCGCACTTGACGAGTGCCAGAGTGATGCAAAATGAATATTCTGCGATGTATTTGGGATTGTGGTGACGCGAACAAAATTCTTACAAGGGTGCCATGAAAACAAATAGGTTGAAAAACGCTGCCTTAGACTGTACTCTGCCCTATGGCATTTTGAGGCTCTTTATATACAGGCTTTATAAGGGCATATTTTGCAGACAAATTGGCAGAGTAGACTTACCCTCTTGATTGCACACCACACCAGCATCTTCAACATGAGCACAGTTATGGGTCGATGAGAACCTACACTCCATCAGCGATTGCTCTGTTCCTGTACAAGCAATGTCATCAACATGGATAGGACCCGTTCCAGGACCAAAGCGACTGGATCTGGCAGCTTCCAATGCGTCCGGATAGCCCAACTGGCGGCAGGCGACCCTAGCGCTCGTCAGGCTCCAGCTGTCGTCGCAGACGGTGCCCCAGGAGCCGTTCATGTAAATCTCCACGCGACCTTCCAGGGCATTGGATCCGCCGACTAAACGGATCCCCAAATGTACATCTGTGCAATACAACGTACAGTACATGTAGATAAACATCATGTAGTCTTTCCACAAAAGCAACTTCTATCCCACCAATTTCAAAGTATCGCGATGACAATTGAACCACTAGTGGTAGGATTGGAATACAAGTAAAATGCCAAATGTTGTTTCACCTTCAAGTGAGAACGCAATATGCATTTGAAATTATGCCATTTCAGGCTTTCAGCAGTTCAGGCTTTCAGCAGTTGAGGATGTTAATTATGGTTCTAGCAGTTTACACTATGCAATAATAGTAATGTTGCATTGACTTTATCCCTGAAAAATGTGAAAACACGGATTAACTAGAAATATCGCAATCTGTATTGCCGCGCAATGCGAATGTATCCCCCGGCAGTGGCAGCGATTTTGTGTCATCCTTATGTTTGAAGGAGTGACAAAGATCCCCTCTTCCCTCCCTGAATCAAAAGGATGACGTAGAGATCGCCACTATATGGCTCAGACTATTGTCAAGACTAGGATAGGAGCAGCATCACCAAACCAATACCGTATTTGCCGGCGTAAAGGCCGCAGTATTTTGTCTTCCGAAAATATCAAAAAGTCTGGGTGCGGCTAATCCGCAACAACAGTTAAAAATCGGCTGTTAACAGCACGTAATTTCGTACATATGGGACTCCCAACGGTACAATGACTAGATCTATACCAGTAATGGTACAGGACATTTCTAGATTAACTCCACACATCTTACCGACTATTTCATGTTGCATTGTTGACATGAAGTTTTGTCGATCTCGTGAATAAACTTCATTACCTATTTTTAACAAATTCTACCGGTAGATCTAGATTTAAGTCCGTGCCATTGCATTGCTAAAAGAAGGGACCGTTACGGAGCTACTGCGCAACGCAACTGCGCATCTAGCCAAAGTCGCAATTTCGTATTACACTGCACATCGTGGTAGGAGTATTATACAGGATACCAAATCTGCCTGCGATACAGTACTAGCTTAAAATCGATGAAGATTTGCTAAATTATGATCATTTTTTTAGGTAAACTTCCTGTAAATTTATAAGAATATTGATGAATTTGGTATCAGTTTGTAGAAAAAAATAGTGTTCTACAAGAAAATTAGGATTATTTGTTTGGTCCGTTTGTTTTTTTTCCCTTTTTTTTTTTTTTTTTTTTTTTTTTTTTTTTTTTTCCCTCTACAAAATGTCAAAGTTGGGGGTGCGGCCTATGCGGCGCTGCGGCCTTATCGCCAGCAAATACGGTATGTGTGTAGATTAGAGTATAATGCATCTCTGTAGAAAATTAGAAATAAATCTTTTAAGAAATGTGGCAGTTAGAGTGCACAAAAGACAGCCACCAAAATACGACCTTTGAACCTATAACAGATGGAACACAGGTGGCAGCATCACCAAACACTTAAGATGTGTAGATTGTACTAAGACACACCTCCATACAAAATTTGAAAGAAATCCGTCAAGAAATGTGGCAGTTAGAGCGCTTAAAAGACATATGACCTTTGACCATATAAAAGATGGAACAATGAGGGCAGCATCGCCATAAAGTGAAGATGTGTAGATTGTACCAAGATACATCTCCTTTCAAAATTTGAAAGAAATACGTCATGAAATATGACCTGCAGAGCGCACACTAGACACCCACCAAAATATGACCTTTGACCCTATAAAATACGGGACACTCGTGGCAGCATTACCAAAAACTGTAGGTGCGTACATTTTACCAACATACACTTCCATACTCAATTTGAAAGAAATCTGTTAAGAAATGATGCAGTTAGACCACACACTAGTGTGCACACAAGATATCTATCAAAATATGACCTTTGACCCTATAAAAGACGGAACACGGGAGGCAGCATCACCAGAATCTATAGGCTTGAAGACTGTACCAAGATATACCTTCGTTCAAAATTTGAACAAAATCTGTTAAGAAATGATGCAGTTACACCACACACTAGAGTGCACACAATATCAAAATATGACCTTTGACCCTATAAAAGACGGAACACCCGTGGCAGCATCACCAAAAACTATAGATGCGTAGATTTTACCAACATACACTTCCATACACAATTTGAAAGAAATCCCTTTAGAAATGTGGCCTATAGAGCGCACACAAACCATCCACAAAAATATGGGCTTTTACCCTATAGAAGACGGAACAATGGGGGCAGCATCACCAAAAGTTAAAGGTGTGTAGATTATACCAAGATACACCTCCATACAAAATTTGAAAGAAATCCGTCAAGAAATGATGCAGTTAGACCGCACACTAGAGTGCACACAAGACATCTATCAAAATATTACCTTTGACCCTATAAAAGACGGAACACTGGAGGCAGCATCACCAAAATCTATAGGCTTCTAGATTATACCAAGATACACCTTCATTTAAAATTTGAACAAAATCCCTTGAGAAATGTGGCCTATACAATGCACACAAACCATCCACAAAAATATGGCCTTTTACCCTATAGAAGACGGAACACTGAGGGCAGCATCACCAAAAATTATAGGTGTTTAGACTATACCAAGATAAATCTCCATACAAAATTTGAAAGAAACCTGTCGAGGAATGTGGCAGTTAGAGCGCACACAAGAATATGACGCGGCAGTGGATGCGGCGTAACGCTGCTAAATCCAAAGTACCCCACCGGCATACTGCCGGGGGATACAATAATGCTGTTAATACTATCTCAAACTTTACTCTAATCCGAATAAGGAAACCCAATGTTTAATAGCTAGATGGATCTTCGACTGCGCGCAGTCGAAAATGATGCCTCCGCCATAAAGCAATTTTCCAAACCAAAACAGAAGCAATTTTTAAAATTCAGTTTGATTGTAATCCATGAACAGGTTCTCAGATTATCGTGATTACCAGCTATTTTCATACATGTATGACCCTTTGAACTTTGACCTCATGATCCTAAAATCTAATCAGCGTTCATTGGCTCTACAAGATACATATGTCCTGAGTTTGATAGTAATCCATCCGTGGGTTCTAACGATAATGCGATCACAAGCTAGTTTTGCATACATAATGAGTCCCATGACCTTTGAACTTTGACCTCGCAAGATACATACATGACCCAAGTTTGGCAGGAATCCATCAATCGGTTCTTGAAATAACGCGATCACGAGAACAGGACGTACCGACATACTGACGTCCCGGTGGGGTCACTCCCCTGCAGAGGGTGACACGTATGACCGTTACCAAATAACCCCCTTTTGCGGTTAATTTCAAGGACATTTTGTGAAATTTAACCCCTTTTTAAACGTCAAAACAAGGACAAAATTGTACTTTGGAATACCCCTATTTATAAGATTGTAAGGACACTTGCGCAAATTTACCCCTTTTTACCATATTTCAAGGACAAGACTCGGCTCCGAGAATTTTTCTTCCCGGTTTTCCCTTTTCCCTTTTCCTGGCCCCTATTTATCAATTTCGAGGACACCTGTGCACCCCTATTTTCTATATTTCGAGGAATATTTTGTCCGCGGACATTGCTTGAAATTGACCCCTTTTCCCGTGATTTTGGTAATGGTCATGCGGTCCCTAAGTCATATTGAGTGACCCCACCGGGACTGACGTGCGTACTGACGGACGGACAGACAACCCGAAGACATAATGCCTCTGGCTACTTCGTTGCGGAGGCATAAAAATACAAGCTAGGAAAGTTCAAATGCATGCAGTTAAGATTGATGCCTTCGCTTCTGACGCAATATCCCTCAAGTGCAATGTGTATCATCTGACATAACTGTTGACCTGGTGACCCCAAATCCTCTTTAGATTGTTCGTTCCTCGTAAGGTACTTATGAGGTTTGATGAAACTGTAGTGGATCATCTTTGAGATATTTATCTAGGATGGCCTCGAACCTTTGACCTTATCTTCAAAGCTATAGAAAGTTATGTGTACATGCAGTGCTTTTCATGGAAAGTTCACTGACCTTTGTCCCTGGTCAGATTTGACCCACTTTCGAAATTGACCTGTGCCTTCAAGAGATGTACCTGTGGTATTAATTTTGTTATCTTACCTCAAAGCTATAGAAAATTATGCGTGTGAAGTCTTGTTTATGAAAAGATCATTGACCTATTGACCTTTTACCTTAGTAAGATTTGACACATTTGTTAAACTTGACCTGAATCTTCAATTAGAGATATACCTGTGGTATGAATTTTTGTTCACCTACCTCAAGGCAATAGAAAGTTATTGCAAGTGCAGCATGATTCTTGATGACGATGACAACGACACAGGAAATGGTATAGACTGCATGGTAGGGTGTGTATTAAAACATTTTTCTGACCGACCCATTATTTAAACTTCAGGCAGAAATGTCACAAAAAACGGTCTACAATGCTGTAAGTATAATTAGGGAAACAAAAAGTGAGTAAAGTTTTTCTCAAAATAAGAAACGGTGAAATTAAATGAGGAAGCATTATTTACTTGTATCTTGTGGTTGGCAAACCACCTCTGCCGTTGGACATGCTTCCATGGGTGTCTGAAGAACCTGGTAATTGCACTGCAACAGGTTGATGCTGGAAGCGTGGCAGCTGACACCAGTCACCAGCATAGGAGCTGGTCCAATGCTCAGGCCAGACCCTGGCCTCCGGAGCCCTGGGGCTCTGTTGAGGGCTGGACCGAAACCAAGTTGGTGGCAGACCACGTCGGCTTCGCTCAGGTTCCAGCCCCTTCCACAGATTGACATCCAGGTGTTGTTGAAGAGAACTTCCACTCGCCCTTCCAAGGGGTTGTCTTCGGCACCACCGACGAGGCGGACCCCCACATTGGCCTCTGCGGTGGTGTAATAAAGAATGGTTAAAATGTATAAGTCAACTCTGACCGACAAAAAACAAATTTCAAATTAAATCCTTTCCTTTCAAATTAAAAATACTACTAAGTATAAAAAGTAAGGCTAATTGGTGGTCTCATAGCTGGGAAGGGGAGCTATGCCCCATGAACTTGGCTTAAAGATAGAGCATCTATCAAGACAGGGTTGCGTATTATAAAGAATCATGATTGATCTTAAGTTTGATCAATACAGGATGAGCCATAGACTTACGCTCAATATTAACCTTACGATCAATCAAATGGCTTTATAATACATGGCCCAGATCTCGATGTCTTTTACGAAACTGTTTGCACCTGTTTTCTCTTATAAAGTTTAGCAAGATTTTGTACTGTATTCTTCAGTGCTGTGATGTTTAAATACAAGGAGTCGATAAGACCCCTCATTTACATCTTTTCTCCATTCTCGGACTGTTTTGTTTCAGTCTTTTGGCCTTTTGGTTTTACAAGGAATAAGACAGGAAACAGATTAATTCCTTTTCTTGTTCATCTCGTTATATTTCTCACCAGTTGTAGAACACTCCACTCCACCGACGTTCATTGACTGGCAGGTGCCCAACGTGGCCCCTCTGCACTCCAACAGGTTCAGCTCACTGCCATTGCACTGTACACCACCAACACCTGTAATCACTGGGGCAAACACCTCAGCGGTGTAGACACGGGTTGCATAGCCAAGCCCCATCTGACGGCACACCACCATACCATCTTCGATGGACCATTCGTCTGAGCAAATGTATCCCAACTGGTCATTGACAGAGATTGTGACAAGGCCAGACCCCTGGTTGGCAGAATCAGAGATGAAGGACACAGTGCCGTTGGTACCTAGACCTGGGCAAGCAACAAGAAATGCTTGAGGATTAGGGGAGGAAGTCAAGCAAAGTGTAGGCAAATAAACAAGACTTTTCATCATATGGCATTTATTTTATTTTCAGACAGAGGCATCAGGACTCAGACATTGTTAGTTTTAGTGATTTATAGTTTGGCAGGTCAAAGGGTACAAAGGTCAAAATTCCATTTGACCGCAAATGGACTTTGCTAAAGTGGGCTTTCCCTTTGTCAATAATACAGGGGTATTTCCACCACTGAGGGGGGGGGCATCATGGTAAATGCCTTGTGTATTTTGAGCCATGGTTTCAACTTGGATAATCAATCTGAAATATTGCATGGCATAGGAAGCTTAACCTGCTGTATAACAGACTACTGCTGCATCTTCAGAATGCTGGCAATTATGGTTCCTGGGTGGATTAGCCGGACAATCCATGATGTTGGTTTCCGAACCAGTACAATCGACATTATCGAGCAGGATCGGACCCTCCCCGGAGCCAAATCGGTAGGATGAGGTTATGGCCTCCGTTGCGTTGAAGAAGCCTAGCTTACGACAGACGACATTTCCGTCCCTCAAATCCCACATGTCGTCACAGACCGTGCCCCATTCATCGATGTAGACCTCCACACGGCCTTCGTGAGGGCCTGATCCACCTACAAGACGGACAGTACCTCGCTCTATAACTCCAGTCTGGTTGGTACCTACGGTCACAAAGGGTATCAATAAGATCATGGCCTTATCGTTACAAACAAGTCCAAGATAATATGAAATAAAGCATAAAGCAACAATGAACATAACTTGAAAGAATCATTTTCCTTGATAGTTGGACATATTCACATTCTTTAATAGGGAGCATCATGTATCAACTTGAAACAGACCTTAGGTAAACAATAAGCTTTGATTCTATTTTTAACATATGGGTAATATGATCTTGGACTTGCTCAAAGTCATCATCACTATCAATCAAAAAAGAATAAATGAACAGCTCATCACCAAGAGTTCTTGTAAGAAACATATCACTAATTTTGAAGTAAGAAAGTCCATTGCCCTGCAAATGCAATGTTTAAAAGGGGACTTGATTTGTCAACTCACCTGAGGCTGACGGTTCACTGCACTTGACACCTGCATCCTCTCCATGATTGCAGTTCTGCTGGGTTGCACGATCGCACATTTCTAGACGTTCCTCGTCTCCTGTACAGGCCAGGTTGTCGAAGTGGATACTTCCTGATCCTGCCCCAAAGTGAGCTGAAGAGTAAGCGGAGATGGCTGGCCCAAAACCGAGCTGTTTGCAGACCACTCCGGCATCGGTCATGTCCCACATGTCATCGCAGACAGTTCCCCAGAGGCTGTTGTGGAAGACCTCAACGCGCCCCTCGTACATGTTCTCCCCATTCCGGAGACGAAGATCACCTGCTTCTGGTAGTTCTCCTGTCATTCATGAGAGGTAGAGGATTGCTTTGTAAAAAACTTTATAGATGATACATATACATGTACATACATGTAAATAACCAGTAATGCACAATGATGATCATAAGTGATCATTGTCAGTGCTTTCAAGAAAATTGGTTTTTCATTATTCCCCTTGATATAGGAAGTCTATTTAATACCAGAATTCAACATCAGCATTCACATCACAAAAACATAACACATGACATGCATTTCTAATTGCTCTAACGCTCACCAGCTGAGGTGGTATTGAAGGAGCACATCACCCCAGCATCTTCAGAATGACCACAGTTGTGGATGGTTACTCCACTGTGGGAGCACTGCATCAGCATCTCCTCTGTTCCTTCACATGCCACATTGTCAAGCATGATGGGTCCAGTGCCACGCCCAAACATGGCCATGGGGGTCGCATCTATGGCGGGGCCGAAGCCAAGCTGCCGACAGACGACCTGGAGGTTTAGATGTCCATGTAAACGGGTAGGTTAATTGAAATTAGGAGTACATTAGAAAAATATTGATGAATAATTCTGTGGAGAGAAGAAGGCTCCTATTATCGCCCATAGGACTTCTTCAGAAAATGATCATTAGACTTTTTAGCAAAATTACTTCCTCAATGTAGCATCTTTATGCTAGAAAATCAAAACGAACCCCCCAAAATCACCTTATAAATTGAACAATTTCAAATTTTAGCTACATGTACATTGATTTCTATATCCATATACTATTAAACCTATACTATCCATTTATAAAAATATAACTTCAGAAATACAATGTGGTACAGGGATATCATTTTAATGTCATATCAAGTGTTAAGGTGCAACAATTACCTAATACATAATTTGTGTATAGCTAGACTGTATAAAATCAACTTTAAAACAAAAACAAGATGAATGCAACTGCATCTCTGATATGCCTCTGCCTGTATGTTAATTGATTGGTTCAAATTGCTAAATACTTTTCAAGTTATCTTGGTAACATGATATTTTCTGGCAGTTTCTAACACTTTTATGACCCTGTGACCTTTGACCTTTGACCTAAGTCCACCCAAAATGTAATCAGTTCATCTTTGCATTATATACTTAATCCAAGTTTGGTTAAAGTCCACTACATGGTTCCTGAGCTATCGCAGTAACGTAAAGCGGGACGGACGGACAGGCAGACAACCAAAAAACATAATGCCTCCAGCACCGCCTTCAGTGGCAAAAGCATAAAAAAAATTTACTTGGCATTCTACGGTATGAATAACCATACTATGAGGAGAATGGAGTTAGGAGTATGATGAGAATATTTGCTCATTAACTTTGTTGCAAAAGCTCTCCACAACATTGTCGAGAGCAGTGATATTTCTTCGAAAATCAGAGTAATAGAAAGGAGGCAAGAAGATATCAGGTTCCATCACCTGATGGCTCGTAAGAAACGTTTAAGTGATTCCGCTATGTACATATTTCCTAGACTGTGGGACGAACTACCTAGGGACTTGCGCGTTGACTTTGTACTCTCTAAATTTCAAACCTGGCAACACAGGCTGAAAAGGCATATCTGCTTCAATTAACCTTTTCTTTTGAAGTCTTTGTTTAATTTACAAGAGGTTAATGTAATAATTACGGTATATTTTGGAATCATTCATTCGTCTAATTCTCAATGACATTCTTGAGCTGGAAATATAATGTTGATTTTAGCATTGTCATGTCTCTGGAGACTTTTTCTTTCTTTTTTCTTCCATTATTTAAACAACTTCTGGACAGTTCCAACGCAGCTTCTTTATAAATTTTTTTGTTTAATATAAAATATGAAGTACTGGTTCTTTAATGTGTTACATGTAGTTCGTCTCCAAGTTTTTTGACTTGCCTGAAGCCCACTAAGTCTATGTAGCTATTCACTTCCTTTACTATGTTTTCTTAAGTTCTATATACCGGTCAACCTATATGATTTTAGTAATCCTTGTCAGCGTGCTACTACATGTTCTCATATTTTGTTCTTTTCTCAGTTTTATACTTCATGGTTCCAGTTTACCTCCTCGACATTTTATGCAATAGTTTTTAAGCCAGAATTAATTCCTCATTTTTATGTTCAGTATCATGTCATGACCTAGTGTCATTATACATATTAGTTTGATTTTCACCTTGTGCTTTGTTTTTGTGTTTTGTTTATGAAATGTTATACATTTTATTTACCTTCATGCTATATTTTACACGTCTTCTGGGTGCACCAGTTGGTTGGGAAGAGGGACCATTATGGTTACAGTGATTAAATTTGCTTTCCTCTTCCCCAGCAGCCAACTGATGCACTCAGAGGACCTCCAGTAAGATTGTGCATTTATAATTGACATTCCTTTAATGTTTGTTTACTCATATTTACATTGTAATATTTTTGTGAATTGCTGAATAAATAATAAATTAATTAATTAATTAATGCAGGCCTCAATATGCAAATGGGTGCGCCAATTTGTCTACTCATAAGTCTTAATATGTGAATAAAAATTATAGGCCTACATGAACATTCAATAAAGCTTTATAAAAGTAATATTTGGAACTCATGTCTTGAATTTAGTATAGCAAAGTGGAACCCCCAGCACACAGAACAAAATACTTTTTGGTGATCGGTACACTTTTTTTTAAATGCGACCATTTGACTGAGCATTTACCTGGGCATCCTGGATATCCCACATGTCATCACAGACTGTCCCCCAAGCATCATCGAAGAATATTTCTACCCTTCCCTCGTAAATGCTTTCCCCCTGGACCAAGCGAACCTCTCCTTCAGTACCATTCCCTGGGGCAGAGGTTGGTGTTGCTATATGCAGAATGACACATAAAGAGTTATTCATTTAAAAAGCAAGCTTTAGAGATGGAAGCATTTCCAGGGGCAGAGGTTAGCATGGCTAAATGCAGAATGGCACAGAGTCACATATTTAAAGATTAGATTTTGGATTATTCATTTAGAAAGTACACCTAATATAGATAATGGAATTTCCTGGTGCAAAGATTGGCAAGGCTAAATTCATACACACACACACAGTCAAATTTTACAACTTTGAGTTTAGGCCACCACACGCCTTCCAACCTTCTTTATCTGCATTCGTAACTGATGATATGAATAGTAATATCGAAATTGTCACGAGTCATACTGCTAATCACAGTAATCTCATACTTTCTCAAAGCACCCTACCAACTGATACACTGTAACTGACTGAGCATTTTCTTCTCACAAAGAAAATGTTATTTTGCCCTTTCTATTCATATGACCATTCGGGACATCAACCCATATTTTTTTAGTAAGAGGCGTTTTAAAATTTGATGTCACAGTAAGGGTTGAAATAATAGGCAAGTTCTAGATAATTGGTCATTTGCTGTCCCACATGTTTAACGAGAATGACGAAAATTACAAAGATAAGCACCACAGATGCCATTTTCCTCGCTATTTCGCCTGATATACAGGTAGGCTCTAATAGGGGTATCAACTTGATAGAATCATCTGATATAGTACAAATTTTGAGATTGTGGGTAACGTATGGGACAAAATATCTTGGAATTGCCCAACATTGGAAGAAAGATTAGAGATTAAAGACCTGGATCTGTACAGACAACACCGGCGTCTTCCGAGTGGCCACAGTTGTGGGTTCCAACACCGCTGTGAGTGCACTGAAACAGGGATGCTTCTGTGCCGTCACATGAAAGGTTGTCCAGGTAGATGGGTCCAGATCCCGCCCCAAAGTTAGCCCCCTGGGGGGCGCGGATGGCAGGGCCATACCCTAACTGCCGGCAGACGATATTCCCCTCAAGGGTGTCCCAGAGGTCATCGCAAACTGTACCCCATTCTCCATCAAGGAACAGTTCCACTCTGCCCTCGAAAGGAAACAGCCCCCCAATCAACTGGACCTCACTGCTGGTGCTTGCGTTTGTTGATGGAGGAGTTGGTGGAGGAGTGGTTGTATTGGCTGTGCAGTTATAGGAAAGATTTTGAATGTCATTTACATCAAATAATAGTACTAACGATCATGGTTTATTGAAGAATTCGAGTGCATTCAATTACCCAACTCTATCAAACTAAAAATAAGACTTCAAAACTAGAGATACATGTAAGTAAACCATGATTGAATATTTCCTGAATGAATTCCTTATGCATACGGCTCAGGGTGTTTTTGTCCTAGAATCCCTATTTTGGTTTACATATAACATCATATGACATCGCTAGTCACCTCGCTTCTACATTAACACCTTAGGTCTTTACGCCTACGGTTTTATCTTATTTTGGTTTGCATATAACATGGTAAAATTATCTTTAAAAGAAGACAGCCTGACACAAGATATACCTAGAGGGATACAGGAAACACCTGCGTCCTCTGAGTGTCCACAATTATGAACACCGAATCCGCCATGTTGACAGTTAAGGACGGTCTTCTCGATTCCTCCACATTGGACATTGTCTAAGATGATGGGGCCAGTGCCTAGTCCATAAGCAGCTCGAGTCTTGGCCTCGAGGGCCCCACTGAAACCGAGCTCGCGGCAGACAACAGTGGCATCAGACAGGTCCCAACTGTCATCGCAGATGGTTCCCCAGCTACCCTGCCAAAAGATTTCTACCCGTCCTTCGTACTCGGTATCGCCACCCACTAGGCGCACACTCTCCTCCGACTCTTGAAAACAAAACACGACAGATTTCATGATTATCAAGATATTCTGCACACCTACCGTTTGTTCTCAATAATGTGGCCTTCATAGTCAACAAGAATGTAACTTTACCCACTACAATATCCTATGTACCGCACTAAGACAAATAAAATGACTTATGCTAGGTACTCTCTGGATATTTGTATACCCTTGTCCAAATCTAGTGATCTGGCCTTGAAGCATCCCAGGGAAATGATTTTGGAGGACCATCATCATCATCATCATTTATTAAAGTCAGCATTTTCCCTTTTACAAGGGGTTACTGACTTTCACGCCATGATGACACTCCCTCCCTCTACTTTTTGTAGGATCAGGTTCAGGTATAGTGTTTGGTCCAGGCTGGAAGTTGGGAATTTGGTTAATGTAGGAAATTGACCAGGAAGTAATTGAGCATGTGTTGTACAACTGACATGATACTATTAAAGGAGATAGATACCTGCTGTTAAAGCGCACGATACGCCTGCATCTTCCCCATGGTTGCAGTTGTGATTGTTGAGTCCCCCATTTGAGCATTGAGACAGGAGCATCTCTTGTCCTGTGCACTGGACATTGTCGTAGACGATTGGCCCCGTTCCAGGGCCAAATCTTGAGCTAGCGTAGAAATGCCTGGCGTAGCCATAACCCAGTTGTCTACACACAACCTGCACACATAGTAAAGGATTGATTGATTGATGATTTTACCCGAATGATATGAAATCAAGTTATCGCTTGTACATAAGTAAGTAGTCCATCATCCTAGGGCTTTCAATCCTATACAAAGGACTTGGTTATTAAGAATTAAAGCCTTATCGAGAGGCACTAGCACACTGACTTGGTTTCAAACCCTGGATCTCAGTTATGAATTCATTGTGCCTCCCTCTAGAAATTTGCCTTTGACATGGTATTCAATATACATATACGTGTACATATACATATACATGGGTTTAAAGCACACTTCTGATAAGAGCTGATAATAAAAAGTGAATGATGGTTCAAAATTATCTCTGATTTATCTCAGGAAGTCAGGAACATAACATTTTCCGTCGAATTAGTTCGACAGATACAAGTTTTAATTATATTGCATGTCCTAAGTCTTAAACATCTATTTAAAATTTTGGAGAATTCTGTGAGCATTCCGATCTCCAAATAGTTCTTTCAATATAGAGATGATTTTGAAGTTAATGATGTTTATATTGAGAATGTATGTGCTGTAAAAAGATCAACCATTGATGTTATATTTCCTGACAACACCTCATTTTATCAGATCCTGTGGAATATTCTACTTCATGCGATTGTACAACCCCAGAGACTACATGTACATTTAACCCACTCACTACGAGATTCTGTAAGTCCCCATAGACTTTGTACAGGCACTATCTGGTTCCCGTAAGCAACGGGTTAACTAAACTAGAAATATCGCAATCTGTATTGCCGCGCAATGCGAATGTATCCCCCGGCAGTGGCAGCGATTTTGTGTCATCCTTATGTTCGAAGGAGGGACAAAGATCCCCTCTCCCCTCCCTGAAACAAAAGGATGACGTAGAGATCGCCACTAGTGGCTTGGACTATTGTCAAGACTAGGATAGGAGCAGCATCACCATACCAATATGTGTGTAGATTAGAGTATAATGCATCTCTGTAGAAAATTTGAAAGAAATCTTTTAAGAAATGTGGCAGTTAGAGCGCACAAAAGACAGCCACCAAAATACGACCTTTGAACCTATAACAGACGGAACACAGGTGGCAGCATCACCAAACACTAAAGATGTGTTGATTGTACTAAGACACACCTCCATACAACATTTGAAAGAAATCCGTCAAGAAATGTGGCAGTTAGAGCGCATAAAAGACATATGACCTTTGACCATATAAAAGACAGAACAATGAGGGCAGCATCGCCAAAAGTGTAGATGTGTAGATTGCACCAAGATACATCTCCTTTCAAAATTTGAAAGAAATCTGTCATAAAATATGACCTGCAGAGCGCACACTAGACACCCACCAAAATATGACCTTTGACCCTATAAAACACGGAACACTCGTGGCAGCATCACCAAAAACTATAGGTGCGTAGATTTTACCAACATACACTTCCATACTCAATTGGAAAGAAATCTGTTCAGAAATGATGCAGTTAAACCACACACTAGAGTGCACACAAGATATCTATCAAAATATGACCTTTGACCCTATAAAAGATGGAACACTGGAGGCAGCATCAGCAAAATCTATAGGCTTCTAGATTATACCAAGATACACCTTCGTTCAAAATTTGAACAAAATCCCTTGAGAAATGTGGTCTATAGAGCGCACACGAACCATCCACAAAAATATGGCCTTTTACCCTATAGAAGACGGAATACTGAGAGCAGCATCACCAAAAGTTATAGGTGTGTAGACTATACCAAGATACATCTCCATACAAAATTTGAAAGAAATCCGTTGAGGAATGTGGCAGTTAGAGCGCACACAAGAATATGACGCTGCGGCGGATGCAGCGACGGATGCGGCGACGGACATGGCATCGGACGCGGCGTAACGCTGCTGAATCCAAAGTACCCCACCGGCATACTGCCGAGGGATACAAATATTACCTGAGCATCAGTAAGATCCCATAGGTCATCACAGATAGTTCCCCAAGTTCCATTCACCAAGACCTCAACTCTGCCTTCATATGGATTGCTACCATTAATCAACCGGACTGCAGGAAAGAAGTAGAAACCATTTGACAGTCAAGCTCACTTGAAACTTTAAGAATTTTGTCCTTACAGTTTACTGATCACCATAATATATTTTGCTCTTGGTGTAAGGGGTTCCATGCTGCTAAACTGTGGTCAAGCTATGAACTTCAAATGTTTCTTGTACAAAGAGATAACAAAACATCTTCTTGAGTATACTACTTATATGCTTTAATATAGCTGATATTCCTTATTTATAGCTACATGACTTTCATCTCATGGAATCAAGTTCAATGCGCTTCCATCAATTCCCTTCTAACATTATGTTTATCCTAGATTTGCAAAACTTATTCATGATTATACAACACGAATGGGCACAACTTACAATGCACTTGTGACACATTTAACCATGACTGGCTTACAAGTGTACAACTACTCAACTGACGACTCAACTTTCAGTCATTATCGCAAAAGCTGATTTTAGGTGTAGAGATAAGCAGGTGCAACTGACCATTTGGGGTGCAAGTGATCTTCCCCCTTCTCGGGGGTCTCATCACAATCAGTGGAGGTTAATTTGCTACATAACTCCCTCCTCAAAATTACATTTTTTATATTTAATATCACAAAAGTTATTTCTGGGTTTAAAGAAAACAGGGGCGACTTACCGGTTGGGGCACAAGTGACACTAACAGGTTGCGTACAGCCATCTCTCTCAGGACTCCCATTGCATATAGTCAGGGTGGACTCGGTCCCGTCACATCTGTAATTCCTTGGGGTGGTGATGGCAATGTCCGCTGTGCCATCTGTACGAGTTGCGTTAGCAGACATGGCATTGGCCATTCCAAGTTGCCTGCACACCACGTTGGCATCGGCTATGGTCCAGTTGGAATCACAGATGCCGCCCCATACCCCATCTTTCAGCACCTGGACGAATCCTCCATAGGCGCTGGTCCCGTTCACGAGTCTCACTATTGATAACAAAAGTAATTATGATGATAATAATAGTAATAATAATCATAAGAATAATAAAATAATGATGATAATAATAATAATAATACTACTACTACTACTACTACTACTTATAATAATAATAGTAATAATAATAATAACAATAATAATAACATTGAGGATTATAATATTAAGGTTTAGAATAGCTCATACCACTAAATTGAATAGGTCTACTGTCTTTAACATCCAAAGTAGTGTGGAAGTTATTAGTCTGCCTGTAGCTACAGTATAGACATATTGACTGCTATGAGAGGTATGGCTGTTTCTATAGGCTCAAGGGGACGTTGCATCCTGCCATGACCCTGAGGTGCGCAGCAATAGGGCAGCACGCCGAGGGGTCATGGCAGGATGCAAAGTCCCAGAGAGCCAGTATAGAAACAGGCATGCCTAGAATATTATAGCAGTCCATATATCTTTTATATACCAAATTCACAAAAAAATCTACAAAGAATTCTTGACTTATCCTTTTCTTGAGTAAAGATTGGCTAAAACATCCCAGAAAATCTGAGACACTGTCTGTTAATCTTCGCTGGAAAGTTGCCTGAATGTTACGATCATCCGGGAATCGCACACAGAAAGCGACCAAATCGCACACACTATATGGTATCCGCGCTCGCACAAAGAAAATTTTTACACGTAAACCAATGGATATCTCAGCAAAATTTAACAATTTTCCTGTTACCCGGGGCAACAGGAATCTTTCTCATGAACTATGGACTGTTACTGGTATTTTTCATTTCTTTACGGGCATGGCTAAAATCACGACTCCAATTTCGACCAATCAGATGGCTAGATTTCTAAAGAGAGGTATATAACATTTATTAGTGAATTCAAAGAAAAAATCCTGCTGGCCCATGATTGGGTCTGTCTTTATAAGGATTGGGTTGTTTCTCTCCACCAAGGTACACCTGGGTTGAGAGAGACAACTTTAAATAAAATACCTTGACATAGGACATGCCATGGCCAAGTTCAAGCAATTCATTCTCTAATTATATACATCAAAATATATATTAAGAAGAGGACAGGGTATTAAAGGTAGTTAGCACCCACATTTCCCCCTAATTGCTCTTCCTATTACTCCCTACAGTAGAGTCCTATACTTAGAACTTATCCAGTGATATTTCCTCATTCTACTCACAGGGTAAGGCGCATTTAACGGCTGCTTGCTCTGGACATCCATCTCCCGTCAGGGGTGAGGTTTGGCACTGTCCGAGGAAGGCTTCGTCCGACAAGCACTGGACACCGGACAGGAAGATCATTTCATTGAGGGTGACGTTGCTATAGCGGGATGCGGGAGAGACGCTGACTGCAGGTCCAAGCCCAAGCTGGCGACACGCAACGTGACCATTGGCTATGTTGAAGTCTTGGAAGCACACAGCACCCCACTGGCCCTTGACGCTGATCTCAAGCCTGCCCTCGTTGGCCACTCCTCCATCAATCAAGCGAACTTACATGGAACAGAAATGGTGGAAGAAAATTTAGAGTCACCTTCATGTAAAAATTTCATTAAAAGAACAAACGCTCTGTGGCTGGCAGACAAGTGTTTCACATTCACACATGTCATAAAGCAAACTTCTACTAACTTATTATTACAGTTTTAATTGCTGTTTACGTGTGATAACACTTTTCAAACGCAGGGATTTCTTTCTTCATGAAATAATAACAAATTAAAATTGAAGGTAAGTATCTAATTGAGCAAAGGAGAAGTCCACCCTGATATTAAGTTGGTTCAATAGGACCAGAAAATGAAAGGAAAAGGTTGGTGAATGTTTGAGCAAATTCTGATTAAAAATAAGAAAGAAATGAATTTTTGAACACACAAATTTGCAACTCTGTGACGTATCTTGCGAGGTCCCCTCCCATTTGCTTTGTTTTGTTTTTATATCAGAATTTGTCATTTTCTCCCGATAATATTTTCAATCATATATGCAACCTAAATAATATTATTGAAAATGTGTTTCTATCTTTGGAAAAAAATCTATTCCGTCATCGATAATGAGGAATATGAAAGTTTTATGAAATTGTATGTACAGAGCACATTGGAGAGAGACTCGCAACATATGTCAGTGTTGCCAATTTATTTGTAATCAGAATTGGCTCAAACTTTCATGGACCTGTTCCTCTCATTTTTCTGCCTAAATTAAAACCAAATGTATATCAGGGCGGATTTCCCCTTGAATAGACAGTGAATTTCTAACTACAATTTTGAGACTTTGTCTTTAGTTACAAACATAAACAGGATCACATTCCAGTTCCTTATCGTTCCAACTCTTGCCATTACTGGACAATGGACATACAGTGTAGCTTTCAAAGGAGATTAACTCTTATCCTGCCATAATGAATACAGCCCAGTGCCACAGGGCTAATCCCCATTGTGCCAAGCCACAAATCCCCCCTGTGCCATGTTTATTTTGAGATAATCTGATGCAAGCGGTGGTAAGATCAATAGCGTGTGCAAAGCACTCAGCACAGTACAATGAGCATGAATAACAACTGCTATTACGAATGCAAGCAATCATGCATAAAGCAGCAAAGCAATGGCTTGCTCGCGTGAATTAAGCTGCCAATCGATAGCGCGCTCGCGTGTACAAAGCACTATAACGGTAGTGTGCATGCGGCCTTATGGCAGGATATGAGTCAACAGCTACAATGTAAGAAAAAAAAGAAAAAAAATCTCTTGCCAGAACTAGATTTGAACTCCGATATTGTGAACAAAGGACTACTGCATAAAAAAACATACAGAGCAAAACAAGTTGGAGTAATTTGTCCACTTGAACATAAAATATTGATAATACTGGTCTTACTGGGTGGTCGACAAACGACACCTGCATCCTCGTTGTGGTGGCAATTGTGGGTATGGATGCCGCTGCTTGCACATTCCAGCAGGGAGGGCTCTGTGCCGTTACACTGCATGTCATCCAGGAAGATCGGCAGGAAACCTGGACCAAAGATGGCGTTCCTGGCTGCAGCTGCCGCCGTTCCAAGTCCCAGCTGGCTACATATTACCTACAAATTTGTAGTTTTTTCGATGTAAAAGATTAATTATTGGTTCAGTCACGTTTGTCGCTAATTTTTGCTAATACATGTATATGGAAAAAGGCCATTTTGTTTCCATTTTTCCAGTACCCATTTAGAGAGGCAACACAAAAGACAATGCACAAGAACAAATTGCTTGTCTAGTGGTATGGTAAACACTACAAAATGGTGAAATTGGATGGAAAAGGATATGAAAAAAAAGAAAAGACAGATAATAGGGAGAGTCCATTACAATAGAGACCTTGGCTTTATCTTATTGTGATAAAGAAATGATTTCAAACATATATTACCTGTAGGTAGACAAATAATCGCAAATTATTACCAAAACCAATCATTTCCAAAGCAAAAATTACATTTCTCTCTATCCATCGTCAATTGACGACATTGCAGAAATTCTATTTAAATCAGATGTGGTCACTGTTTGATTCAAGACTCTCAGGCTGGAGAGAGGCACAGGAGTTTGGCGTTTTAAAAGACACTGACAAGCCAAGCAACGAGGATATCGCATTTTCAATGGGATGCACAATTGCTAAATAAAATTCTCAAGTTTTGTTGGGGGAGGGAGAGGCAAGGAGAGCATATAATACAAAACAATACCTGAGCTTCCTCTAAATCCCAGCTGTCGTCGCATACTGTCCCCCATTGTCCGTTATACTGGATTTCAACGCGTCCTTCAAAGATGTGGTTGCCATTGACTAGACGAGCAGCTTTGGAGATGTCTTGATAAGAATGACCGAGAGATAACCAGTTTGTTATTAAAGGTCCCTTTCATTCACTAACTCCTTCCATACCATGAATTATCTTTCTAGAGTGAAATTTTGATTGCTTCCCTTCATTGCTAAATTGGGCTTGAAATATTTTTCATGAGAGTTCATTTTCCTTCTGTTTTGGGAAGAATTCAAATAGACATGCTTAGACCGATCACAGTGTTCAACACTCCAGTTGCTAGGCGGGATTTGCCGTCCATAGCATGGGAGGGGTTGAGCAATGAAGAGCATTTGCTGGAGTCGTTTCTGACATAACTATAGACATGATGATGTAGATTTGACTCAAGAAAGTTTCCTTGCTCGAGGCAGAGAAATACTGGACTCAAGCAAGAGAGATACACCTAATTCTTTTTCTTTGATAGAATTCAAAGCATCATACCATAAGGCAGGGCTCCACAAAATCAAAGTAAAACATTTAGTTGCCCAGTTGGTAAAATTTCCTTTCAGGCAAAGACATCGGACCTATAGAAGTCAAAAGTACTTTCCATTATTAGGACTATATGCTAGTCCATGTAGAAAGGACCCAAGTGTTCTACAAATTCTCTAGGGATACATACCTGGAGGAGCGCAGGAAACACCAACTACACCAAGGTTGCCATCACACGTCACCTGGTTCATAATCCCAAAGCTGCAGTGACTGAGTGTCCTCTCCTCTCCAGTACACTGTGGAAGCGCCATGAAGCTCTCTTCCCCAGACAGAGGACCAAACCTCTCCAGATCTTGGGTCAAGACCTCGACGACCTCCCCAAACCCGAGGGTCCTGCAGATGACAGTGGCGTCCTCCTGCGTCCAGTCGTCATCGCAAATCGGGCGTGATTTACCACCGATCACGACCTCCACCCTGCCTTCCAAGGGGGTGGTCCCATTTCTGAGAACCACTAAAAAAAGAGAAACATGCTGCTCAAACTTCTTCTACGATTGAAAGATAGGGAGAAGGTTGAGTTTTGGTATAGATGAAAAATAATATTTTGAGCTTTCTCATTCCTTCTATATCAGTTTGAGAGAACACCACTGTAGAAATGTTCCCTGTAAAGAACTGCTCTTCTAATGACCTCATATAATGGGGTTGTAATTATTTGAAATATGACAAAATATAACTGAGAAGTTTGGACCAAACTTTCTTGCCACATGTATGTGTAGTCCCATTTCTGTGCGCACCGCATGTTGATTACCGCAAGGCTGAGTAAATTTCTTCTCATTCTGATGATTCCAAACTCTCTCATTGTACAGCAATTCCTTTGTAGGATTGTGGGTTGTGTGTCTGGACATCTAACTATTTGAGCACCACGTTCTTTGTCGTTTCATTTAAGGCAAAATATGCATCAAACTGCAATAAAACCTGGGGTATTTGTAATTTTAATTAAATATAAAACAGACATCTATATCTTGCGAATGATTCATGGAAATTTACATACAAAAATTGTTCTAGGGACACAGTTTTGGTACTTATACCCGGATAATCAACCTGTTCGGACAACAACATATGGGTATACCAAATGATTAACCTTTTCAATCAACTTCTAGACACGTTTCTTTACCAATACTTTCTTACACAATGTAATTAGGTAAAGTTTAAGCCCACGGTTGAAGTTAGGAACTCGATTAGTTTTACAGAGGAGGTGTGGCTAGATCATAATATTGCCTGTTTAGAGCCATAAACTAGGTTATACTGTACTAGGTATTAATTAAAAGAGCTTTATTTACTGAGTGCAAGTCAAAATTTCTGTACAAACTCACGTACTGTAACACAGAGTTAACCTTCTTTTGACCCTGGACATACATTATGTAGTACAACCTCAAACTTACCTGGCAGGGAGCACGAGGTACTTGCCATGCCGCTATCACATGGATATGCACCAGCGCCATCAGCTATAGTTGAATTAATTTGGCATCTGAACAGCTTTGACTCTCCTCCGGTGCAGTTGACATTGCCGTAAGAGAAGGTAAAGCCTTCCTCCTCTGCGGCAACGCTGGAGGCCCCCAAACTATTCCCATAGCCCAGCGTCTGGCACACCACCTCCGCGTCTTGTATTGCCCAGTTATCGCTGCAGAGAGGGGTCCAGGTTTTGTTGATTGCGATCTGAACCTGGCCTTCGTACCCATTGCTAAGTCGGACTGTTGGAGAAATATGAGAAATATATATATATACATGTGGTGAGTGAGAATTGTTGCCATTTTTTTCCTTCCATGAAAGCCCGTCTTCACTAGTTTGGCCAGGAAGGATTAGACCTCCTAGCGTGATCACTGACAGGTGGTTATCTCATCAACTCAACTCTCAATTAACATAAGAAAAAGAGGATCATGGGGGACCAACGGGCACCGCTTAGGCATTGTTTTCTATATAGAGGGACTCAGGGAGCAAGTAGCTACAAGTAGTGAAGTGGGGCTTTAAGTTATTGTAACAGACTCAACATAAACGTTGAAACACACAATCAACTAAGCAAGAATAAGCTCAGGCAAAGAAACAGCCTAGAGAGAGCAACAAAACAATTCAATGAAGGATCTGGGAAAATAATGTACGTAGCTGAACAGAAGTACTCAATATAAAAGATATTGACTCATTTATTGGCCTGCAGCAGACCTCACTTGATCTGAAAATATCCAATAGAGAGACTGAGAATGGAAGAATCCAGAAAGTAGAAGAACCATGGCTCAAAGGTGAACCAATAGGAATGATATGGGATGAGGATGAGTCAGAAGCAATGTCCTGTATGATGATGAAGGGTGAATAAAAGAGACATGAGCTGGGTGGAGATGATGACAAGAAAACTGAAATCAAATAGAAGTTCTGCTGTAAGTGAGGGAAAAAAAAGCTTGAAGAAGAATCAAAGAAGAACATGAAAGTCAACCTCTAATTATAACTTCCTTTTACCAGAAAATATGTCCCCATTTTAGAAGATCAATTTTTTTCTGTTTCCTGAATAATGATGAAGAGTACTTGATGAAAAGAAAACGTCAAAGAGATAGAGGATGAACACATGTACTAAATTTATGCATATTTTTTTAACAAAGGTTTCTCTCAAAGATTAAACCGCTTGCCAGAGGCTTGCCCGACATTTCAACTGAAACATTTAGAGTGAATTCTTCTACATTCATTCCCCCCTCTTAAATGTAATACCAGTTTATACCACCTCCTCCTCCTCTTCTTCCTCCCGACTTCCATCCTCTCCCCTGCCCATCTTCCATCCTCTTCCTTCTTTTTCCAATCGCACATCTTCTCGTTCCCCTTTCAGATTTCCACTCCTCTCTCTTCCCCTGCCTCCTATTCATCTAGCTGATCTCCTTTTCTCCCCTCTCCTCCTCTCCCTTCTTGCTCGTCTTCCTCCAATGCCTAGCTGCCTCCTCCCCACCCTCCGGTGCTCATCCTCCTCTTCTCCCTCCTCCTCTTCCATCAGTCCTCATAATCCCTCCTCGATCCTCCTGTAATTCCCCCGTCTCCATTCCTCTTTCTTCTCCCTCCTTCTCCTCTCTTCTTCCTGCTTGACAACCCTCCTGTACTGTTCCCTCCTTCCCTGCTTCTTCTTCACAACTCTCCCTCCATCTCTGATTCCGCTCTCTTTATCTGCATTACTCTCATTTTCTATTTTTTTAAATTGACATCTCCTCTTCTCCTAAAGCTCCTAATTTTCTTCCTCCTCTTCCATTCCTCCTCCTCCTCCTCCTCCTCCTCCTCCTCCTCCTTCTCCTTCTCCTTCTTCTCCTTCTCCTTCTCCTTCTCCTTCTCCTTCTCCTTCTCCTTCTTCTTCTTCTTCTTCTTCTTCTTCTTCTTCTTCTTCTTCTTCTTCTTCTTCTTCTTCTTCTTCTTCTTCCTCTCCTTCTGCCTCTCCATCAGCTAAACAAGATCAAATTATACTTTAGCTAGCTTATCACTAATTGTTGTGATCCTGAAAAATAAATTAAACAATTTAAACCATACTAGCACATCAACAACACAAAAAGAAACAGCTGCATGCAATCATTGCCGCAGCTAGGTTTCTGGTAGCCTACAGTACAGCTTATTACAGGTGCCTCTACAGGCAAACCCGGACTTTAGTGCCCAGCTGAAAATCTCAGTTTATTATGGATTTAATATCAATAATATTAATTATGCTAATATATGCAAATATAAACATACCAAAACTTGATGATTTTTAATCATTTGACGTCATAAAAAGCAATTTATTTTTAAGCCAAAAATAGCAGCGAAGTAGGGATCTCCTCTTTGCTTGATGCGAGATACTAGCGAACTGAAATAACCGAATAAAAACTATGGTGAACTAAAAAGAAAAGAAAAATCAAACCACCTCTGAAATTACCTTTGAAATGTTTATTAATTTTTTCTTCCGATATGCGCACATGATAGGGGCAGGTTGGGATGGGATGGGGGTGCTCAATAGTCGCCAAATTTGGGGTAAAGGGCAACTGGCCTTGGGGGCTAAATTTATTATTTACTTATTTTTCTTTGTAATCATTTTTCTAATTTTTTTCCGGGGTGGCTCTTTTCTTTATTCTGCTTCTTCTTTCTTTCTCACCAGATATGCACGAAACATTGGGGTTTGAAGAGATGACACCCCCTTCCTGATGGGGCGCCAAATTTAAGGGTTATTTTAATCTTTCTTTCTTTTCTCTGCCCCCCGTCCCTTTCTCCCTTTCTCTTTAATAGGCATGCACGCATCGAGGGGCGAGTGGGATGGGATGGGGTGCTGAAAACTCGCCAAATTTGGGGTAAAGGGCAACTGGCCTGGGGGGCTAAATTTATTATTTACTTTTATTTCTTTGTAATCATTTTTCTAACTTTTTTCGGGGGGCTCTTTTAGTTATTCTGCTTCTTCTTTCTTTCTCACCAGATGTGCACGAAACATTGGGGGTTTGAAGAGATGACAACCCCCTTTCCTGATGGGGGCGCCAAATTTAAGGGTTATTTTAATTTTTTTTCTTTTTTTAGTTCACCATAGTTTTTATTCGGTTATTTCAGTTCGCTAGTATCTCGCATCAAGCAAAGAGGAGATCCCCTACTTCGCTGCTATTTTTGGCTTAAAATTGCTTTTTATGACGTCAAATGATTAAAAATCATCAAGTTTTGGTATGTTTATATTTGCATATATTAGCATAATTAATATTATTGATATTAAATCCATAATAAACTGAGATTTTCAGCTGGGCACTAAAGTCCGGGTTTGCCACATTAACAACCATTCATACAATCTAAATTAAGAATGACAAGAGAGAAAAAAGTAGTCGTTACCGGTTACCTAAACCTAGAAAGTTTTTTCAATTTGCAGAGCACGAACCGGGAGCACGAAGAGCTGATGAATTAATAAACTTGTTCGGGGGCGTGGCCGGTCATCACAAAACATAAACATTAACAACCATTCATACAATCTAAATTAAGAATGACAAGAGAGAAAAAAGTAGTCGTTACCGGTTACCTAAACCTAGAAAGTTTTTCAATTTGCAGAGCACGAACCGGGAGCACGAAGAGCTGATGAATTGATAAACTTGTTCGGGGGCGCGCGCGTGGCCGGCTGGGCCGGGGGCGGTGCACGGTTGGATATGTAATGACCAGAAACAATATCAACGAATAAACATTAACAAAGAATAAACAATAACAATAAATAGATAATAACAGTCTACAAGTAAAACTAACATTAACATACATAGCCATAGGCCTATATAGAACCTCCTGTAGTGTATACCCCCCGCGGCCTCGATCCCCTCCTAAGCCCCTCCTCCTCCTCCCCCCCCCCATCCCTGGCAGTAAATTGGCCAATGCCTATGACAATGACGTGTGATTATGATATATAATAATTATGTTATCTATAATAATAATAATTAAGATGATGATGATGACTAATAATAATAATAGAAATTAATCATGATAATAACAATAATAATAATAATAATAATGATAATAATAATAATGATAATCATAATAATAATAATAATAATAATAATAACAACAATAGTAATAATAACAACAACAAAATAATAATATTAATAATGATAATAATCATCATCATAATAATAATAATAATAATAATAATCAATAGTGAGTTCTTGTATAGTGCTAATGTCTGTCAGACTTGACTCTCATGGCATTCCACAATTTTGGTTGAAAGTATATATATATATATATATATATATATATATATATATATATATATATATATATATATATATTGTTTTTGTCATTCATACTCACTCGGCGCCTCGCATATAACTCCTGCATCTTCAATGTGGCCACAGTTTTGGATCCCTAATCCATTATGAGCACATTCCAGGAGCGTGGTCTCGGTCCCGTTACAGGCCACATTATCCAAATATATGGGACTAAACAGGCTACCTGCCAAATAATTTAACGTGAACAGCAATAACAAACAAAATGAGATAGTTGGGTTTTCTTTATTATTATAAGATCTTGTTTCTAATCTTCTTTTGTTTTACAAAATGGCACGATCAAAAATTATATAGAAATTAATTCATGTCATAATGCAGAAGTAAAACCGTTAATATTGTTATTAATATACGAGTTTTTATCTATAAGAACATCGGACTTATCGAACAAGCTACCTGCCAATTTCATACACAACCAAAAAGGGGTCAGCTGTTTTATGCTAAATTTTAAATCTTACATGTTTTCTGTAAGTTTCCATGGTTAGTGAGTATTCAGAAATAGAGGCTTTCGGTAGCACCATGTTATAGCCTCACTGACAAGAGTAGTTTTGTTTTATATCGTCCATAACAAAAATATATAGAAGGTACTGAAAAAGTAGTACCCTTCAAAACATTAGTTTTATCTAAGAATATCGCACTAAAAAGGCTACCTACCAATCAAGAATTCGTACCCCTCCCTCCAAAACAAACATAACGGAGTCAGTAGCTTTACACTAACTATTAAATCTTGTTTTATAATTATAATCCACTTGCAATCAGCCATAATTACGTATCATTAAAGAAAAACGAAACACGAATTATGAACTTCAAAACATTACAAATTTAATGAAGATAATATTCTGATGGCATAAAACAAAACTGATATAACCCTTTAAAGATTTTAGGACTTCTAAAAGTATGTTGAGTTTTAGGAACAACGGAAATTAATCATTATTTAATTTATTATCTTTGTCATTATCGTTAAAAAAAAGTGTTACTGACTGTAGCTAATAAAAACCGTCATGCTAGTATTTTATTCTCATATCACAATCCTTTTTCATCTTCATCAGTATCCTTACCAGTCTCGTCGCCAATGTCATTAACTTCATCTTATTCACACCTTATTATAACCACCATCATCACCATCATCATCATCATCGTCACCATTATTATCATCATCATCATCATCATCATCATCATCATCATCATCATCATCATCATCAATTCATGATAATTGTCGTTGATCGTCGTCAACGTTGTTTTAACCAGCTCCATTATTACAGTAAAGATCGTCACAACCGTCATTCTCATCCCAGTTTTCGTAGCCATCATCTTCTTCATGATTACACATTATTATGAATATCATTGTCATCATAATTTTATATCGTCATATTTTGACCACTACCATAAAGAGACATCTTTATCACATGACCATTTATCGATCATCTTCTTAATTATTTAATTTATCATAAATCTGATTATCGTCATCGTTGTTAATATCGACGTAGTCATTACAGTAACCATCAGCATCACTGATACGTTCGTCACCATTACCATATAATAAATCCATAATAGATATCTTTGTCATAATTTTTATATAATTACTATCCCCGTCACCATCAACGCCATCAACGTCACCATTGTCGCATCATCTTCCTCATCAAGAAACATCCTCGTCGTCGCCACAATTATTATAAACACCACCATTAGCATGGTCATCACTGAAATCGCCATCGGTTTATGGCTATAATTTCTTCATCACCATCACACTTTCAATCATCGTCATTATCGTCACCGTGATCGCCAACGTCATCGTTACCATAATTTAACCATCCCATCATCGTCATCATCATCAACGCTTACCATCTGGTATAGTCCGGCTGCCTCCCGATACTGCTTGCCCCGCCGCGAAGCCGAACTCCCGACAGACCACGCTAGCATCTACATCGTCCCAGTCATCGTCGCACACGGTCCCCACCGTCCTTCGTTCAGGATCTCGACCCTGCCCATGAACGGGCTGTTGATGTCGACGAGACGGACCGTCCCAGCCGGGTCTGTGATTGGTTAATGAACATGTTAGTATCAGCGTGGGTCTCTTTTTCTCCATGTTTCATTACGTATGTTGAAAATCACTTTTAAGTTTTATTAAAGAGCAATCTAACCTTTGTAATAGCTCATGCATGGGGGTGTTTCACAAAGACCAAGATCGACTTTAAGTTGGACTTAACTATTGCAGGCCGTTCATGCCACTGGTTGCTCTCACCATTGGTCTCTCAATTATGATCTTTAGATAATTTTATTATTATTTACTAGCCAAAATCGAAGAATGGCATACTGAAGAAGCTAATTCATCGTGAATCACAAAAAAAATGAAATAAAAAACATGCATGTATTTTCCATAAAAAAAAAGATATTACATTGTCTCCTCTCTTTCCTTTTCCTAGCGGCAACTTACTAATTGCTTCTCCGTGACATGAATGAACAAAAGCGACGATGACTAACGATACGACCACGATTACGGACGTCATTTTCTCGTAATCGTATCCTTGATGTGCCAAACGGTGACGAGTACTTGACCATAAGGTTCCCACCGGGAATATCTGCCATACAAGAAAAAGGATGTATCTTTATTGTCACAAATAATTAACTGTATAGTACGTCCGAGAAAGAAGACAAAAACGAAAACATGCGATTAATGTTTGCAAACTGTGAGCTGTATGAATATACCTGTTCGTTGATTGCATTGCCAAGCAACATTGTCTTTGAAATTGGCATTTCAAAATTCATTATTTTGTGCCCGATTTTGGCGGAACTGTTTGAACAAGAAAATGGGGAAATGTAGGCTTTAATAACGCATCAAATTATGACGTACAGTGTAAACATGGTAAACCAAACAGACGAGTATAATCTTCAATAGTGCAGCATGCAGTCTTTATACGAGTTGTCAATATAGGTTCTTAAATCATTATGCAGTTAATTAACTACAAACAGATTATAGAGATTTTTTAAAATCTTCTTACTACCCCTCATCTTCCTCGCTCCTGTACAAAGGAGCACGACTAAGCTTTTATGAGACACAAGGTTTAAAGGTTAAAAACAAATGAAATTTCAGTGCTTAGTAACACTGTATTTAGCTCTGTTGAGTGTTGAACTGAGAACAAGATATCAAGTTTTGAGGCTTCCAAATGCCTTTTTTATTATTTGACGGTCGCTTCGTTCCCTTCCAAAGTAACAATAAATAATTTAAAACTTCACACGAAAGAAATAGTTGGCCCCTTCCCCGCCCATCTCTGTGCCACTCCATGAAAAATCTTGGCTACGCTACTTTAATAAGCAGTGTCACGAATAGCACTGGATCGGTATACCCAGGTTAAATACAGACAAAATGGACAGATCTTGATATATTCGGCATTGGCCTAATAGATATGCTCGTACTGGTGATAATTTGATTTCAATGGTAAGAGGTCATTGAAGTAGATCAGGAAGCGACATGCCCCAATTCCAACAAGAGGAAAGCAACGAAAGGAAAAGGGAGGAGAATGAGTTTGTGGCTTGCACAGAAACCTTGGGCACTTGCATGAACCTGAAATACAAACTTGGTTACTTTCATTTTTTTGTAATGTTTAGTCACACCAAAATAATCAAATGCCTCAATCAGCATACTGTTATGCTACCCACTATCCGGTACCGAGCCTTTGCTTTAACTTGATTATGTGTCCCGTATCATTCTATAAGAATACTAAGTGTTCTTTTTGGCGCAAATCTTGCCATGTTATTGTCATATATAAATATAGCACCTTTAATACAGCCCATCATGTAACTTATTGCAGTATATGTTTCCAACCTCTTGACTCTAATATCATTTTCCTTATATTTAATTTTCTTTCCCTTTCTTCGTTTATTCTTCGTTTTTGTTCTTACACACTGTATTTAGATTGTATTGTTGTAAGGCGTATTCGATGCAAGCCAAGTGTCGTAGTCGAGTGGTTTAAGCACTGAAATTCAAGGGTCGTGGTTCGAACCCCCACACGGAACTATAGTAATGTCCATTGGCAAGGCATTAATCTACATCTGCCACACTCGACCCAGGTGAGGTAAATAGGTACCTGGCAGGAATTAATTCCTTGAAATGCTAGAGCGCTGTATAATGGCAGCTAGGCTAAAGCCGGGGTAATAGAATTTCTAGATAGACGGCGCTATATAAGTGCCTATTATTAGTAGTATTATTATGTGCTTTTATATAATTTATTCTTCCATAAAACTGTTAATGTGATCTTAAAATTGCTTATGCTATTATGTATGTACGAATTCAGTACTTGAGAATCTACTGATATGAAAAAAGAAATGGAAGAGAATAAATGTTAATTTGAATTGAATTTTATTGCTTTACTATGACGCTCGAGTTCAGAATGTGCACCTTCTCATATATATATATATATCCTTCACATGCATGCATGCCTTTGCAATCCAAGTCAACGGTTTCATAGCAATCATGTATTTTAAAATATCGGAGAAAACGTCCTCTTATTTGTAACCTACCCGATTTTGACACTAATTAATGTGGTAAAATTGAACTGTTATTTCGTCATAATAAAAAAAACTTGTTAAGGGAAACTAACAGCCTGAATCTAAAAGGGTGGATGCCGAAAATGTCTACATTACTTTATGATTCGTGTTTATATATATATGTTGTAGTATAACGTTATTTTCGCGTACCAGGCATAAGTTCAGTTGGTTGAACCGTACGATTATCTGTTCATCTGGATTAAGATATTACTATAAGGAAATACTGGGGAAAAGACTGACTATGAATTTACATGTGGTGTTTCCAAGTAAGGATTGAGCTCGTCGGACACCCCCTCGTTTTTTGTTAATCCAGGATAGTTTCAATACATGCAACAATTAATGGGTAGATCTACGTACGGTACGGGAAAGGGAACCCTCCTGCACCCCAACCCTTCCTTGGAATGAACTGGGCGCCGACGACTGCTTATGGAGCTAACTTGAACGTCAAGGCCAGAGTCATTATAGTAGGAGAATTTGGCCAACCCGGTTCGAGTCAGACAAACGGCGAATACTGCTTTGTTGGGGAAGCACACAACGAAAGAACACGTACACGTCATCCCGTGACCAACTGAAACCAAGTTGGACAAACTCTCAAAGTAAATGGCTCTGGTCAAGTACATACATGCAATTTCAAAAGCGCCTCAGGACCTCACAAACTCTCTTTACATGTGCTGTTCGCAATACAAAAATGGAATATAACTACGTTACGCAATGGCGTAGCCTGGATCCAGACGATGACGGGGGACCTTCATTAATTATTAGGGGTACGTACCGGTCTTATTCGGTATAGGTGAAATGCAAATATACACAAGGAGGTGGGTGTGGGAGTAATCAGGTTGTGGGGATTTTTTTCACTTTTCTTTCCGCTGTCATTTTCCCCTCCCTCTCTCAATCATTCTGTCTGTCTCTGTCTGTCTGTCTGTCTCTCTCTCTCTCTCTCTCTCTCTTTCTCTTTCTCTCTGTCTGTCTCTCTCTGTCTATCTCTCTCTCTCTCTCTCTCTGTCTGTCTCTCTCTGTCTCTGTCTCTCTGTCTCTCTCTCTGTCTCTCTCTGTCTCTCTCTCTCTTGTGGTAGACTAGCATTGTGCTAAAGTTACTCAATAAAGTCTACTATTACTACAATTAACCCTCCTTATTTTCTCCCACACTTGTTTGCAGTTTGATTTGAAGCAGGTATGCAGCTGTATTATATGCTACTGATGATCACCCAAAGAAAATGTCCCCAAGATATCCCCTTTCCACGATCAACCATTTCGTCTAACGATAAAGTTGGGTTTGGGTAATGCGATTGTATTGTGAAAGAAACTATGTGGAAGCGATTGGAAAAGGTTGATCATTTAGCATATATAATATATATCTACAATGGAGTTTTGGAATCATCGAAATGATAAATAATAATAATAATAACAATAGCTAGTGTAAACTTATAGAGCGCACACATGATAAGAGATTGGACCATGATGCAGTCTGGTTAAAAGTCACATGCACTGCTCACAGACATGAGTATATGGGACTTCAAAAACATATGGCATGATAGTGCATATGGTCCACAACCTGTCGCTATTAATTCTTGTAATCATTTCGAATATTCAAGGGACATTTTTTTTCTTTTCTACTCTTCAATACTAACATAAAAAGAATGAAAATGCTCATGAATTATTTCGTCATCTTTCCCAGCTAGGTCCCAACATTTTCATTAGATTGCAAAATAATTATTCCATTACCCCCCTCTATCACCGACCAAAAGCAGCCATGTTGGATGACTAAGCCTATTATCTCCTTCATAATTCCGCAGTGAATGATGTACATTGTGCAGCGGATTTCCCGTACCACTTCCTTGCATTTCGGAAGTGCTTTACCTATCTTTCCTTTCCATTGTTCAGCCTCACATTTGACCATCTGATTGCTATCTTCCTTTTGGCTTGAATTTACTGCAGTTAAATGATATATGGAAGTATGATTGCGAAAAGGGGAATGGTTTCCAAACTGAATCGTTTCGCAATATCGGTGATGATCACGAGATATTCCAAGAATCAGAGTGATAATGATAGCCAGAGCGGTTGGAAATGTCAATGTCGATGCCTGATTAAATCCACCTTCCTCATTCACGGGAGAGACAGAAAGAAA